>CAHIKZ030000259.1:405000-497500 GCA_903632075.3 Acanthosepion pharaonis
CAGGAAAAAAATACATTTTGAGTTATTCTGCTAGAAAAAGAACCGGTTAAAATTGTTTTGTCTCAGCCTTACTCTCTCCCCAAATGATCCATAGTGAGAGGAAAAAGATAATTCAGGCCTTCAGTAATGGCACCAACATTCATACTCTGGCTTCCATTTTCCAAGTTCATTCAAGAAGCATCAAGAAAACAGTGGATAACTTCAAAAAATGAGGGAATAGTAGAGAGGAAAACTGGATCAGGAGGACCTACAAAACCAAAATGGATCATCATTTCAACTAAGCTAAATACATTTTTATTGTTCAAAGTAGAGTCCAGTAGTGTTATAAAAACCTCGAGGAATTCCAGTAAGATATCTTTAATCATTTCTGAGATACAACGGTGTTCAAAGCTTAATCTAATAACTGGACAATTTTTCTGATTTGGACAATTTTGTTGCTACATCCGGTATATATATATATATATATATATATATATATATATATATATATATATATTCATAAAATCTAGGTACCATATAAGAGAGTTCATCAAAATAATTACAATGAAAGTATTTCTAGAAAAGATACAAGGAAGCTACGTCACGACGTTGAGAAAGTAATGGAACACGAAATGCCAGGTTAAGACTAATAATATTGCTGATTCTTTGGATTTTATCAGGCATAAATACTTATACAAGACGGCTATTATATTTAAAATGCAAATGTCTTAGTAATGGTTTTCTATAGAAATCCATTGACATTCAAAACGTTTTCAGTGTTCAGGAATTGAAGCAAATATCACTAACAGAATAGGAGATTATACGAGATGCGACAATTTCATAGCAGGAATAATCGGAGAAACACACTGCGGTTATGAGTCAGGCAATGATTTATACCAGAGCACGTCAGGCTATGATCCAACCTCCAGATTCAGATGAGTCACTTGTTGCTGAACAATAGAAGAATATGCACGTGTTCATGTCATACTGACGGTGAAAAATGATTAAAAGAAATCTGGAACAGTAATTTTACCACTGTTGCCACTTTTAATAAAGCTAACGTGTCAAAAGTACTTTTACTAATCGTCATACGAAACTTTTTGAAGTTTAGAGTGAAGACTGGTAAAAGTACTTGTGACACATCAGCTCTCTTAAATGTGGCTTCTGCTGAACATGATATGAATATAATAAGAATTATAAATAAATAAATCGAGTGTTTTTGAATGGCACAGGAGGTCCACTAAAGGACTAGATGTGCACAATAAAGCAAGGAGTGTGCAGACCAAAAGCACAAATGCGGACAGATTGCAAACCCTGTCGTATTTCGATTGAGGATTAAGTGTACAGCAAAGAGCAGAAAAATGAAGACCAGTTCGATGAGTTCTAACAGAGGTTTGGAAAATTAGAAAAAAAATGTTTCGTTAGGATTTCATACTCTGGCTTCCATTTTCAAAGTTCATTCAAGACCCATCAAGAGAACAGTGAATAATTTTAGAAAAAAGAGGGAACAGTAGAGAGGAAAACTGGATCAGGAGGATCCACAACACCAAAATGGATCATCATTTCAACTAAGCTAAATACATTCTTATTGTTCAAAGTAAAGTCCAGTAGTAAATGGATCTGTGATTTTGGGAATAGTTCCAAAATTGAAAATTGCCCTCAACGGACAAAGATTTACTGATCTTCTTGACTTCCAATAACAGATGATTTCATTACTGAAAGTTATTTTGGAAAAAGAGTTCAAAGAATGATTCCAGCAATAAAACCATCGTCTAACAAATTCCATAAACGAGTACATTGAAGCTGACAGCAGACAATCGTGTCTCGGTAAACATTCTTCACTTAAAGAATTATTCCTGATATTAATCCCTCTTGGATTATTTTCATTCCTATTGTCACTCGTAATGAAAATCAAATCCTGATATGTGTTGCAAATCCTGATATGTGTTGCAAATCCTGATATGTGTTGCAAATCCTGATATGTGTTGCAAATCCTAATATGTGTTGCATACTCTGCTGCAAATTAGATCCATTTTGACTTACTTTACATGTCGGCTGGTTATGAGATCTCTGAAAGGAAAACCCAAAGTAAAAAACCGTCTTCTGCGCAGAGGATCCGAGTAGCTTGGAAACATGGAGCCTGAAAAGAGTTCCACATGTGAAATGTGTGATAAAATAAATTATCATTATAGAACTTGCATCAAGCCAATTCAACTTCATAGCGATAAGATTTGTTGCCAATTTTGTGCTTAAATTCATAAAAGTCTACGTACCGTAGCGGAAAGTCCAACATAACAATTACCATGAAAGTATTTATAGAAAAAAACACACACACACGAATGAGACGTTTGAAGATTGAATTTGAGATGCCAGGTTAGGACTAATAACATTTCTGATTCTTCTTTGAATTTTATCAAGAATCACTAAATATATAGCAGGATCACCAGACCAGATGTGTGGCCAGAAAAAATTGTCTAGCACGATAGATTTAATTAACTTTCCTAGCAGAAAACCTAGCACTTGATTCAATATAATATGAATTTCATGTCAGCAGAGTTACTTTCCTGGAGATTAGCATCGGCCATATCTCAGATGATAAAATGAGAGAAGTTTCATTTTGGAGGCGTTAAAATTAACAAGCCATTCCTTGCCTTAGTTAACAGTAAACTTTAGGTCAATTTTTTAGACCAACTGCAAAAATTAACCTTATGGAATCAATCAGACTTCTTAATAAATTGAATAATAGAAATTTATAGTTATTTTTTTAATCGTAAGTGGTTGTTTTAAAAATTGACTTGCTAGTTTCTTTTCCATATAATTATGACAGCGTTTGCAGCTAAAATATATTCTGTAGAATAAAAAGGATTTATTTACTCTTTGGTTTATTCACTGTATGTATAATTCATATTTTAAAACCTTAAATTCGAGAAATTTTGAAAATACTATGGACAGAATATGTGAGTACCGAGGTATAAGAGAATATGATATATGAAATCAGAAAGAGATAAATAAAAGAAGAAATAGGCTCTGGAGAATTGAACACTCACAGATTGCATTAAAAACAAGAACTGAAAGCTGGAAACTGAGTTAACGAATCAAATAAAAGCAGTGAGAAAAAAGAAAGGTTCTGTACTACTGTTTATTATCTAATCTCCTATATGTCAATGCAAGTTGGACAATCTCTTCACAGATAAGAAACTTGAATCCAAGTAGGTGCGCTTCTAGCAACGAATGTTCAGAAGACAATGGACAGAACATGTGGGAAACAAGAAAGTTTTAGTGAAAATAGTAACTACAAGAAAAACTTCTTTCTGAATTTCTGGGATAAAGTGTTATAATTTACATTATTTACTAGGTTGGCCAAAAATCTTGACTCACTGGAAAAGAAAACAACAAACCTTGATATCTATCAAACTTGACTGCATTAGCCGATGTTTCTCAATCCTTACTGTTGATAGTAAAATTGAGATCTTACTGTAATTTCTTTTCCTTATTCATTAATGACTCCAATATTGTAATTATTCCGATGTTAGTCCTGTTGAGGAGACAGCCTAATATATGCACTAATTCCTTCAGATGTCTGATCTCCTATGTTCTCTGGCTAGTATGTGTACTTAATTCCATTATTCTTTCTCCTCCATATATGATCAGCTATGCCTGATTTAATCGACTAGCTCTATATTATTGTTTTTCGATGTTTCTCCAGTTTCTACAGCATGGTTTGGGGATGTTTTTTTCTGCTAATGGTACGGGTAATATAAAGATAATAGATGGTAGAATGAATTCAAAAATATACTAAAATGTTTTGGACACAAATTTCTTTGGGTCAGTAGTAAAGATTGAATGGGTTTTGCAAAGAGATAATGACCCTAAACATACGGCTAAATCTATGAAAAAATGGCTTATTGAAAACAATGTCAATACACTGGAATGGCCATCACAGTCTCCGGACTTTAATCTAATAGAGAATTAGTTTTGTTTATTAAAAATTCAAGTTGATAAAAGAACTCTGAAAAAAACATCTTGGACCTAAAGAGAATATGTAAAGAAGAATGGAGTAAAATACCCAACAGAAACTTGTAAATGATTGATTAAAAGCTACAAAAAGAGACTAATTGCTGTTGAATTGAGTAAGGGATATACTACAAAGTATTAAATAGGTATTATAATCTTGTATGAATACTTTTTTTGCCTCCAATTTTTTTTAATTCCATATAATTTCATTAATATAACAAATTTTTCTGAATTTTTTTGCATATTGCAGCATTATGCCAAGATATACAAATACAGTATGAATTATGAAATTCTTTTATAAAATCTAAACATGTTAAATAAAAAATCATGGTGTATGAATATTTACCCCCACCCTATTGTGTGTATATATATATATATATATATATATATATATATATATATATATATATATATATATATATATATATAAGCAAATATATGGATATAGATCCGACAGTATGAAGAAAAATATATACGGAAAAAACAAACAAAAATCCTTATATACAATTTATATTGTTTTAATGTTAATATGTCAACGTCTTTGTCATGTTGTATTGATAATGTTATAATTTATGAATATGTCCTGAAGATGGTTTATTAGACCGAAACGTCCGACGTTGACATATTAACATTAAAACAGTATAAATTGTATATAAGGATTTTTGTTTGTTTTTTCCGTATATATTTTTCTTTATATATATATATATATATATATATATATATATGTGTGTGTGTGTGTGTGTGTGTGTGTGTATGTATGTATGTGTATGTTAAATAAAAAAAATTCATAGCATCAGAATATTTCTTCCCCCACCACTTTATATAAAAGTTGTAGCCTCTGTCTGTCTGTTTCTTTCTTATCGAACTCCTCCATTAGAGTAGACCCCATAACCATATATATACTGAAACTACATTACCCAGAATACTTGGGTAAGTATATTTCATTTTAATCAAATGTGGTCCCTGGGGAGCACAAACCCCCAGTGATTTTTTTTTCCTTTGATAAAAATTAAATTTAAATTTGAACAAGGGAACAACTCCAAGGATACTTGGATAAGTATATTTCATTTTCATCAAAGGAGGTCCCTAAGGGTACCCCCACTGAAATATTTTTCCTTTGATTTAAATTAAATTTAAACGATTTGGGTGTCATGCACGACATCCACACGAGTTCTTACATGTGACAAGGGTACTTAGGAACAAACATCGAATTCTTGGGTTAATGTTTGAATTTTCTAGCATCTTGAAAATGTAAACAAAACAGAAAGCATATATTTAGAACCAGAAAGAGAGTTGAAATTCCTGGCATATATAATGAGGAAAGAAGGGTTAGAAACGTTGAAACTCACAGGACATATTGAAGGGAAGATGGACAGAGAGATAAAACGATTAAGCTAGATAGCGAAGTTATGTAAATGTATGGCAGAACAGAGCGGAAGTAAAAAGACAAGCATTCTTAAGAACTACAAAGGACAGGAAATTGTGGAGAGCCATGATCGCCTACGTCTCCAAGGGACACGGTGCATAGAAGAAGAAGAAGAAGAAGAAGAAGAAGAAGACTGTAATATATTTAATTGTCGTCCAAGGTTTTCTATAAAAATATTTCATAGATTTTTATAAAAAAAAGTTCATGATAACGGTATTCCGTACCCCATTATGGTCTCAAAGGTACGTGTGCTGCAACAGTAGTAGCAGTAGTGTGTTTTGGATATGGTAGCCTGAAGGGACACACTCCTCTCTAGACTGGTTTGAATTCATAGGTTTTTCTTCTTCTAGACTAGTCGTCAACCAAGGCTATAGGACCTAGTCTGTCCTGCTATTTGCCTATGGCTCTAGAAGAGATGGATTCATACCTTCCCCAAGTGAGAGTGAAAAGCCAAAAATAGGAGAAATATATATAAGAGAGAGAAAAATAGATATGAAGATGCAAGTAATATTAGAGAGAAGGAAAGGAAACAGCACGTGAGTCTTGAGATGAGACAAAAAGCGAAATAAAAATAGCGAGAAAAGAAAAAGCGGGAGAAAATACGAATTGATATTTAAAAATAAAGAAAACTTACATAAATGGGAGAGGTAATAGATAAAAAAAAATGTCTTCATCATCTTCGACATCATCGTCGTCATCAATCCTTCGATTGCTTCAGTCATCCAAGATTTTCTATAAAAATATTTCATAGATTTTTATAAAAAAATGTTCATGATAACAGTATTCCGTACCCCATTATGGTCTCAAAGGTACGTGTACTGCAACAGTTGTAGCAGTAGTGTGTTTTGGGTATGGTAGCCTGAAGGGGCACACTCCTCTCCAGACTGGTTTGAATTCATAGGTTTTTCTTCTTCCAGACTAGGGCAGAAGAAACAGACATCTTCCAGGATGATCTGATGGGTGTGGCTCTCAGGAGTTCCGGCTTTTTCATGTCAGTCCAATCTTGGAAGTTGTCTGACTAGTTCAGTGGTTCCCAAACGGTGTGGTTCGCCTCCTAGGTGCTGCCAAAGTGTAGAGAAGATTGAAAGACAATCAAATATTTAGAAAATGTTTCAAGAAATTCATATGCCAAAAAATAAATATGATTTCAATATTTAAAATATTATTATGGAATACTTGTAATTATATACACGAGTCCCAGTAAAATTGTTATAAATAATTATTGACCGAATTTATAATAGTGATATTTTTCCATTATATCAAATATTAACAATAGAGTAACTAGGGTCTGCAAATTAGAGGAGAGAGTTATCAATGATAATGTTATGACTTCGAACCCGCGGTTATCTCCCTTTAACCTTTTCTCTGGACCTTTGCCGTGAGACTTGCTTGCGTCTTTTCATCAGGTCTTCACTTTGGTGAGGCGCGAGCAAATTTTCATTCTCAAAATGCGGCCCAGAAAAAAAAGATTTTGGGGACCACTGGCACTAGCTCTGACACCTTCAACAGTGACTTGCATGGTGGTCTTGAAGAGGCTGTCTGACTGTGTGATGTGGCCAAACCGTGCCATCTTCCGACGCTTGATAGCGACGAGAGGTTCCTGACGACTAACGACACTTTTGACCTTCCTCCGCATATAGTCATTGGTTTTGTGCTCGCAGTAGAAGTCGGAGATACGGAGGAACTTTCTCAAACATTGGTTATCGACAAAAAACTAGTAGCGATGCGCAAAAGAGAAAAAAAAAGAAAAATAGTGAAATAATTTAGAACAACAAAGAAGAAAAATAAAACCGAGAAAAGCAACAATTGTACAAGAAAAGGGAATTAAATGTATTTTAATTTCAATAGCAACACGAATTTGTCATGTTAGCTTTCTTTTTCACCTTTTTCATCCGATGCTCAAATGATACTATTATCTTTTATTTACATAAAAGCGTGTTCCGTCTTCCCTCGGAACAAAAAGGAATATAATCTATTCAAAGAAGTCAGAAAAGAAACGAGGTAATTCATACAACGAAAATGAAATGCCCATTTGGTGTTGGGTTTTATCTATTTTCACTTCCTGCGGCTAAATTTCTAAAGCTGTAACTGCTAAAAACGTGAAACCATTCACAAAAACTGACCTTATTTCATTGATTTATTGCTATAAAATTAACCGAATCAAATGGGTCTGCTCTCACGGGGTGGATTCATACATACATAGACAGGCGCCTCGAGGTAGTGTAATAGTTAGCAAGCTTGTCTAGTTAGAACAATTACCACATGGTAATGAGTTCGATCCTTACTGGATGCCCCATACTTTCGGCCTTGTGACACATCTACGAAGTCTGTCATAAAAGTAACTGAACATTTCTTCGCTATATCGTCCACAGTGAGCCAAACGATCAGTCGGTATGTATACAAGCAGATCCTGTGGCGTTTGCTTCTCTCAGTGCGCAAGAAGGGACGAGAGTTGTGGCAGAACAAATCGTGACTCCTTCAGAACGACTAGGCAGCTGCTCACAAAACCATGAGCATCCGGCAATTCATGGTCGAGAAGAACATCGCCGTACAGGAACAACTGCTCTATTCACCTGATCTTGCTCCCTGTGACTTTCTTCTTTTCCCCAAGCTCAAGGGGATTATAAAAGGGACACATTTTGAAGACGCGCGGGAGCTCACTAGCACCGAAGAAGAATCCTTCCAGCAGTACATAGAAGCGTGGTAGAGAATGGTGAGAAAATGTACTAGACCCGAGGGCGGTTACTTTGAAGTGTAAACCATATAGATTGTTGTTTGGAACTTAAATAAATTGTTTCTGACACCAGCCCCGTTGTTTTATCAGGCAGATCTCATATGCGTCGAAAATCGCCGTACGTACATGGCGGATGTCGACTAAGACCCAGGGCCGGTAATACAGTTAAAGGAAAAAAAGTCACAATTTTTGACTAGGTAAAAATGTCACAATTTGGTATCGCGAGTGACATGTTTGGTATACGTAAACCCGTTGTAGCAGATTTTTTAACTATTCTCTGGCAGGAGGCGTCAAAATTATTTTTTCTCTAAACCCGATGCTATTCACGCTGACATTATGGTTAGAGTGATGGCTAATAGATACTAGGGTCAGGGTTGGGATTAAAATATAAGTCGATTAAAGAAAAAAGCAGAAACAATGCCCTGTGTACTATTTTTCCTGTGATTTTTTGCCTGACTTTTTTTCCTGTGACTTTTTTTTTACTTGTGAGTTTTTTTGTCCTGGATTCGTAAGACTACTCCTAGGACTAATAACTATCAAAGAAATCATTTCAGAGATAATTTCCATGTCGCCGAAGTGTCATTTCAAAGGCTCCAAGAGGTTCCTCGGAATTAATTATTTTTTTGGATAGACAGACTGTAACACGGCGCTAAATCTACTTTTCAGTACATTTAGCCAAACCATGAGTGGCATAGCAAAAGTTGAGATAACCAGAGATTAAACGGGCTTCAGTTTTTACATACGAGTTTTCCTCTCCTTGAAGTATCTCCCAAAAAGAACCAGGTGTCCTTCACTCCCAAGAGGGTCTTAAAAAGGACTAGGAGTCCCTCACACATATCGATCTAAGCGCCTGTGTGGACACCAACCCAGATATTTCTACGTCTTCGCGCAATAAGAATATATACATACATGTTGGTCGTTTACTCCTATAAGAAATCAATCCACCCTTAGAGTGTATGTTTTTCTTCCTAAAAAAAAACTGCTAACCTACTCACCAGCAGAAGAGCTAGTCGGGGAGTCGGTAACAGGCTTCAGCCAATCCTGACCGAAGACTGCATATATGACGGCTGCCTGCTCGTTATCGAGCATGACCATCACACAACATCTTGAAAAGATTCACCGCTGCCACACACGGAGATGATTTTTAAACTTGACCAAAGATTTGCAATTTCCATGCGTTTTAGGCTATTGCCAGTCATACGCGCCACCCAGGAAGATACCCAAATCACCGTCCAATGCCTGTTGTTCGTGCGCCGCAGGTATTACGTCAAAGCGTTCCTCAAGCTAGGTAGATGCCATAACAATACATAAATGCATACATACATTATTGTCGGTTACTTGTTTCCTAAGCGCTGCTGAGCGGCTAGCCAATCCCTACTGCAGGTGCCTTTCAGCCACATTTGTGTTTGTTCAACACCCACAGAGCTCACTTGTGGTTATACTGCAACAATGCTGAGCAGACCTTAGTTAGAGTTTCTACATGTCGTGCATTTGTTTTAGGAAGTGATTTAAAATTTAAAATCCACCTAAAATGTAAAATCCATCAGCCCTACCAGCAAGGCAGGTTTGGTGAAAAGAACTAAAATTTTTCAGGAAATTTTATTCTGTCATGTGTTAATTTTGATAATACTGTTCAGTATATATAAAACCCTTCAGGAAGAGAAAATCCCTCTGGCCGGAAGCAAGTTAGAAAATGAGGTTTGAAAAAGGTATCCAACAATCAATATTTTAGATTGGGGGTTGCCTAAAATTTGAAATCCACCAACCCTAAGATTGCCATTAGCCAGCAAAGCGAAAAGAGGGACAAAACGGAAACATTTTGATGTAATAGGTTAATTATATGATGATTTTTATTATTATTGTTGTTGTTGAATATATGATAAAACCCTTCAAGAAGAGAAAATTTTCTGTATCCCGAATTGAGTTGATAAATCAACACTGAAAAAGTCACGCAAAGTTCAAATCATAGGCGATGCTTGAAATCCAGGGGTGAATAAGGATATATCTTAAGAAAGAGAAAGAACAGATAGAGTTAGAATCCACACAGCATTTACTTTCTAAAAATGTGCTCAGTAAAACGTAGAGAAAAATATTATTAAAATATTTTTATTATAATAGATTTACAAATATTTTGATTATATATATATATATATATATATATATAATTTATTTAAAAAATTATAACATAAATATGTTACAACAAATGGGTATTTTTGTAGTGATTTTATAACATATTCATGTTATAATTTTAAAAAATTATTATATTTCGTCTAATCTGTATTGAGCACTCTTTTTAAGAATAGTAATTTTTGGTTATTGGAATTTATTCCGTATACACTAATCCTATACTTGGGTATATATATATATATATATATATATATATATATATATATATATATATATATATATATATATATATATTGAAAAAAAGGGCTCAAACACTAATATTATAATAAACTTAGTCTGTCCTGGATATTGGGCGCTCTACCTGGATTCTATCCTCTTAAGAATTTATATATATATATATATATATATATATATATATATATACTAACACTAACATTATCTATCTATCTATCGATATATATATATATATATATATATATATATACCGGGTGTAATAGCAAAATTGTCCAAATTGTGTATCAGCATGGGATATTTGTTTTTCCCACAAAATGTGTAATATCTAAAAAAAAAAAAAAAAAAGAACACTAAACTAATTGAGTTTCTTTTTTCCAGGTTTTCATGTGAGACGTTTAGCCATCTTGACACCATTTGTTGTAAGAATCAGGGAAAAATCCTTTGAGTTATTTAGCTAGAAAGAGAGCAAGTTAAAATCGTTTTGTGCCAGCCTCACTATGTTTTCTCAACTGAGTAATAGGGAGAGGAAAAAGCCCATTCAAGAACCATCTAGAGAACGGTGAATAAGTTTAAAAAAGAGGGAAGAGAGAAACACTGGATCAGGAGCTAACAATATCAACAGGGATCATTATTTTGATTTAGAGATAGATACATTCTTATTGTCCAAAGTCGAACCCAATAGGTTTATAATAACCTCGGAGAATTCCAGTAAGATACCTTTAATCTTTTCTAAGATACAACGGTGTTCAATGTTTAATCTAACAATAGTACAATTTTGCTGTAGCTCGATTTGGACAATTTGCTCTGACAGCGGGTATATATATATATATATATATATATATATATATATATATATATATATATATATAATTAGATAAATAAATAAATTATTTACTTATATAACAAAATAAAATAAAATCACATTCTTTTTGTGTGGCCCCGTCCCCAAGAGACGTTAGACGTAATGCTGCGCTAGACTATTTCAAACGTTTTTTTCTCAAAGAATAACAGAAAGCAGACTAACAAACTCACAGACCGACATCGATTCTTGATAATGACTGCGAAAGTAGAAAGTACTTGGACAAAAAAAATGAACTTTGGTCATTTTATCCACAACTTCGACCACAATACTCAAATCATTCGAAATTTGGAAAATATGCTAAAATATTAAAATGACTATGTCGGTATTTTTTTAATCAAATTTGTTTGGATATCTATCTATCTATCTATATATCTATATATATATATATATATATATATATATATATATATATATATATATATAATTGTGTATGTATGTGTGAATGCAGCATACGAAGACGTGTGTGAGCGTATATTTAATGTAAGAGACGCTTTTAGCTGTAAAGGTCTTCTCTTGTCCAGCCTTCTCTCTTCAACATAAAAAGTCGGGAAGTGGGAGTAAAACTTAAACCGCCCATCGTCTGTCCTGTGTTCAAACTACTGGCAGGTACCTCCTCGTCTTCAGAATAAGCTAGCGGCAATACCAGTCGCCGTACACTGGGCTAACAAAGCCTTACTTGTAATCTATTCAAGCGATTGTAATTACGACACCTCTGTAGAATGCCGGCAGACGGGATCTTTTGACTTCGACCGCCAAGGATTTGGTAAAGCATTGGTGAACATTTTCTGATCGGGACTCACCTTGCGAACCTTTTTATAGGCTTCACTATGAAGGGCAGCGAAATTGGCATATCTTTTTTAACTGTTTTTTCTTTATTTTTCACTGTTTTTTTATTTTTATTTTCTTTCTGTCTAGGATTTTCTCTTACATTTTCATGGCTTACGGCCATGTCACGTTGAAAAATCGGTTCCCGTACGATCAGCGAAGTTAAGCAACGCCAAATCTGGTCATTACCTAGATGAGTTATCACTTGGGAATATGAGGTGCTGTAAGCTTGGATGTGTGGTGGATGTAATGGATAATAGCCAGGAATAGTTAATCGGAGATCTGTGTTCGAATTTCCGCTGGGTTCGTTATATTCACTTACGCTCAAATATCCTTGGGAAAGGTATGAATCCAACTCTTCTCCCCTGCTATGGGTTAATTAGTAAGACTTATTATTATCTAAAAAAAAAAATCTTTCAATCTAAAATATTTCCAGGCTTTAATTAAAGGGTTAATAAACCGTAGAAACTAATCAATTAATTAATTTTTCTTCACTGTTTTTCTATTTCCTCTTTTCTGTCTACTTTTTTTTTGTTTCCTGACATTCTTTCTGTCTTTAATTTCTGCCATCTTTTATCGCCTTTTTATTTCTTTTTGTATTATTTTCTGTCTTAATTTCCTTCTTTCTTTCTGTCTGTCAGTCTGTCTGCATTCTTTCTGTCTGTTGTCCTGTCCATCTTACTTATTATAAAACCCAGGTGGTGTGTGTGCGTGTGTGTGTGTGTCTGTGTCTGTACGTTTATATATTGGATCGGATTTCCTACATTTTTCAACCGATTTCAACAAAACTTCACACGACTACGTAAAATTACCTTGCGGTGGTTCTGACAGAATTGTTTTTGCACGAAATCAATTTGAAAACACGATTAAGGGGCATCACTGTCGCCAGAATGAAAGGAGGACAACTCATATCGAGTTATGCTTATTATAAAACCCAGGTTGTTTGTGTGTGTGTGTCTCTTCGTTTATATATGGGATCGGATTTCCTACATTTTTCAATTGAGTTAAAGATATCGAAATTGTATAATTTACGTAGTTATAATTTTAATTATTAATTCTTTTATTTTTTTTCCATTTACAGAATTGGCGAAAAATTACAAGTTTAAGCACCCAAACCTTGTTGGGATCGTGCCATTGACAGTGGACATAACCCATGACCAATTATTAGTTGGAGCCAGGTAAGTTATTTCTGTTGTCACAATCGATATTTTGGTGCCAAGGGATCTTTAGAGATACCTCTTGCATTAGAATGTAGTTGAATTGTGTTTCCATCACTAAATATTGCAGAGTTTCATTAAATCATAGCAGGTGTTCTTTTATCTATTATTTTTTGCAATAGTGCAAAGAAATTGATTAAAAAAATAATGGAATACTAAAGAGCAAAAAAAAACTTACAGCCAGTCTTCTCTTAACGACTGGGTTCCGTTCCAACGACTTTGTCGCTAAATGAACTGATTGTTAAATGGAGTGTTATAAGCGAGTGGTATTTCAGGCAGACGACACGTGTACTGGATTTGTGTCAAGCAGGTTCATTCTCACTTTTGCACCATTCCCAATTTATTTTTAAAGTCTTATATTAGGGAAAATTATCCGCATTCTTGTCTAGATATGCTATGGCGAAAGTGCGGATAATTTAATTTACTTATTCTCGTACATTTCAACAGTATAAACGTAATAAACAGATTCGAAAATCAGCTCTATTTTCCTTATAGTATTTCAGCAATTTCTGTAAAATAGAAGTAAATTTTAATTGATTTTTAAACTTATTCATTCATTTTAAACAAAACGTACAATACCCATATATATTTAGTGAATCTGCAATGTTTTCGGTCCTGACATTGCATCTCGGCTTTAGTCACTTTCCAAACCGCTGTAATGTAGCTTCCCTGTCCCTTTTTTATAAATACTTTCATGGTAATTGTCCAGATGAATTTTCCTCTATGGCACCTAGTCTTTATAAAATGAAGCGCAGTACTCGATTGGCTGCTAGGTCTCATCATTCTACAGTTGAAAAGGCTAGATGTAACCATAAGTTTTATGCTAATAGTTTTTCTCTCGCACTTCTCGCTTGTGGAACTCTCTTCTGATTTCTTGCTCCCTACTCAACTTTGATCTTTAAAAATTTAAATGCAATGTCAATCGTTATCGTCTGTCTTCTTAATTCCTGTTCTTTGATTGTTCTCTCTTCTTAATAGTTTTTTTTCTTATATTTTCTAACATTCAGTAACCTTTTGCGACTTAGTGGCTTTATTGCCTTGTTTGGGGTGAAATAATTTAAAAATAAATACCGACTGGTTGTATTTTTTTTTTAAAGATTTTATAGTTGATCTTATACCAGGGGTCGTTAAACGGGTAATTCGTTAAGTGAGGAGTCACTTATTTTACTAGAGGTCGCATATATTACTTGATATAGCAGAAGGGGAAATATACCAAAACATTGCCCTATACTGTAAAAAAGATTCGCCCCGATTAAAACTTAGCATTGTTACAAGCTTGCCAGTTGCTAAACTCTAACCTCCATCTTCAGTCGTGTTGACGTCGCAGTTCGTGCCAATGGGAACTATACTAAGAAATTATTATGACTTTTGATATACCCAAATATATCAATTTAATGCTATTTTCTTGGAACTCATATTGAGTTTCCCTTTTTTTTTAATCTCATTCCCAAATTTTACAGTTTTTAAGTATTGCATATTCAATCAAGCTCAGATTGCAAAATGACTCCTAAATTTATGACTCTTCCTTGACTCGCCTCCAGGGACAGAGTTGGCGCCTCTTTCTTGTGGCTCGCAACTATTTTTGCAATTATGCTATCAAAAAAAGTCACAATAGTGCAAACAACTTATCGCAATTTAAGTGTCAATCTACTGAACTATAACTGAATCAGTTGGATTCGTAGAATTATAATTGACTCAGTTTCATCCACAAGCCTAGTAACTGAACAGGTTTGATCCGAAGGGGAATTACTGAATAGTTTGGATCTACAAAGCTAGAACTGAACTGGCGAGATCAGCTATACTAGAACTGAAAATTGGTTTGATCCACATGGCTGTAACTGAATAGGTTGGGTGCGCAGAGTTAGAATGAAAGAGATTGGGTCTACAGGTCAAGAACCGAATAAAGTGGATTTGCTGGGGTGGATTAAATAGATTGAATCCACAGGACGTGACTTAAATAAGATGGATCTGTAGAGATGTTATGAAATAGGTTGGATTCATGGGTTGTAGATACTGATTGCTATTTCCCTTAATTTCAATTTAACTCAGAAACAGCAACAATTATGATTTGTGAAAGATTTCTGGTAGATCTTACTTATTATAAAACGCAGATTGTGTGTGTGTGTGTGTGTTTGTGTGTGTGTGTGTGTGTGTGTGTGTGTGTGTGTGTGTGTGTGTGTGTGTGTACGTTTATATATGGGATCGGATTTCCTACATTTTTCAACCGATTTCAACAAAACTTCACAGGACTACGTAAAATTACCTTGCAGCGGTTCTAACAGCGCCCAAAATTGGAAAAACAGAAATGTTTTTGCACGAAATCAATTTGAAAACACGATTAAGAGACATCACGAGAATGAAAGGGGGACAACTCATATCAAATTATACTTATTATAAAACCCAGGTTGTTTGTGTGTGTGTGTCTCTTCGTTTATATATGGGATCGGATTTCCTACATTTTTCAACCGATTTCAACAAAACTTCACTTTTTTTTTGGCAGGTAGTGTTTCCTATTGTCTTGCACACTTTTTTCTTTATTTTTTACATTCAGAATGCTTTAAAAATTTCATTTACAAGACAATTGTCTATAATAAAATTCTATTTAATCGGTAGACTCATAACGATTGAAAACAATGTTTTTGTTTGAGTTTGGGTTTGACCAATTCGTAAAAAAAAAAAAACAAAACTAATTAAGATATGCGCGTCCGTCAACCTTAAACAATAATCTTTGTCAATTATGTTTTTCAGTCTTTATGATGGTCGATATTTGATCTATCTCTTACTGTTACATCCCCGGGCAACGCCGGGTTCTACTGCTAGTTTGTAATATAGGAGGAATACTTTTTTTCGTATTATGTATTACACTTTACTGTGTCAACACGAATTAACACAACATTAATTAGGAACAACATGTAAGAATGGCGAGTATTATTAATTTTATTGCAATGTTGATTCGGCTGTTTACCGCCGAAAAATGGAAATAAAAACAGAGTTATACAAATAGTAGATATGATTGATTAATTGATTTGTTTGTTTAACAGCATATCAACTCCTTTATGGTCATTTAATATCAAAATTTAGTTTTCTTGCAGCTTCGAAGTAATAAAAAAATGATATATGTTATTCTACTTTCACAATAGAATACATGGTAATTGATACTCAGCTGTTATGTCTATGCTTATTTGTGAGGCGGTGATTTTATGAGTTTTATATTGTAGTTTTGATGAAGTCATATTTTGGAATACCGTTTGATTTGAGAAAATGGAGGATATTATATGAACTAATATCTTTCATGATGGCTGCATGGTTGGTTGATTTTGTTTGGCGACATATCAACATCTATGGGGTATTAATACCGAAATCTAAATATTTTGTACGCAATTTTAGTTTTCCAAAGACAGATATCTTGTACATAATTCTATACTTTCAGAGTAAAGGTATGTTCTTTAGATAGATATTCTGTAGATAAGAAAATATATTTTTGGTATTTTTCCTATAAAAATATATTTTTATATTTTTAGTGTTGCATTGATTGTCATTTTGCTATAAAAAATTTTATTATAAAAAATTGTGCCGTTGATTTTTTTGTGGATTCACTATTTGACCATATCTGGGACCCTAACCGGTGCTCCCACCCCAGATGAGGGTTGACCTGGGAACGACAGCAACTAAGAGGCAATTCCACACTCCTCAAAATATTGAATTTTAAGATCAGAGGCCTTGCTGCCGGATGGAGTTTATCGTCATACCCAGGACGATATTAGAAATGTAAGCTTAAAAAAGACAACAAACAACGCAGCATAAATAAAATGTGATCAAATTTAGAAGCAAGCATACTAAATATATTTCACAAATAAAAACAATATATGTATTTTCTATAAATAAATAGAAAATTTACGATATGGTTAAACGAAATACCAGGTGATATCAGTTTAATTTCTCTTAGGAACTGTAAGTAAAAAGAGAAAAAATGACTGGTTTTCTTTAGCGGCATATCAACCCGTATGGATTATTTGATGTCGAAATTTAAATTTAAAATTCAAGAAAATGACATTTCATAATTAAATAATCATTTAGCTGCATTTTTTAAAAAGAGAGAGAAAGAGAGAGAGAGAGAGAGAGAGAGAGAGGGGGGTAATTTTACTGATTTCTCTGAAGGGCGCGTTAGTGACTCAACAGACTACATTAAATCAGTAAGGAGAATAATTTTCAAGTCTTTAGTTCAGTTAACGCTAGGGTTTCCCAAACTGGGCAATATCACCCACCGGTGGGCGATTTCAACTGTTGGGTGGGTGATGAGCAACTGAAAAGAAAATGGTTGGCGATTGGAAATGTTGGTGGGCGTTATAGCATTTCGAGTATTAAAAATGTATTTCAACATATGATACCCGAAAAAAAATCAAAGGAAATATGAAAAGAACTTGTATAAAAAAACAAAACAAACAGGAATCTAAATGGGAATAATTGGGTTGCATTCCTAGAAAAGATGTAAATATCTACGCATTTTGGTATTTTGTGAAGACTCATTAACATTCAAATAGTTTTTTTTAGCCGAAATAACATTGTTTTCGGGTATAAATCAGGTAAGGAAAGAAATTTTTTCATTTTTTGAAAACAAAGTGGATAGCATCTTGTACGCGATATCAAGATTGCAGATAAAAAACTTGAGACTTGTTTCATAGAAATTTTTTTAATGGCTAAAAGAAAAATGTGCATCACTAGATGATCCATTTATCTACATAAAGAGCGGTTGTACTATTAATGAGGCATCTTCCATTGAACGTCCACTGGACCTAAAGTTTACCCCAGGCCTCAAGTAGAAATCATATATACCAAGGTTTCCCAACATCGGCGATATTGCCCACCGGTGGGCGGTTTTAACTGTTGGGTAGGCGATGGGCAACAAAAGAAAATGGTGGCTGACTGGTCACTTTGGCGGGCGATATAGGATTTTGAATGTTAAAAAGGTATTTCAACATATGATACCCCCAAAAATATTCAAAGAATATAGGCAAAGAAACTGTATAAAAACAGGAGGCTAAATTAGAATAACTGGGTCTCCGGAAATCGTATTAAGCTAAAGGTCAGCGTTTTCCACCCTGGGCGATATCGCCCACCGGTGGACGTTTGTTGGGTGGGCGATGAGCAACTGAACAGAAAATGGTGGGAGATTGGAAATATTTGTGTGTGTTTTCGAGTAATAAAAATGTATTTCAATATATCAGTCAGTCAGTTGCCATGCGTGATACACGCTTAGGCGAGTTTGTATCTTCTTATATACAGCTTAGTAGTAGTAGGTTACCATTTCTTTCTGCGATAGAACAGTTGCCATCTAAGGCTATAGAACCCGGTCTGTCCTGCTATTTACCCATAGCTGGTGGGACAGAAGAGGATTCATACTTTTCGCAAGGGTATTAGCACGTAAAGGAATGAAATTGATTCGACTAGAATTCGAACTCGGCTCTCCGATTTCTCATCCCGATCCGCTATCCATTACTCCACCGTGCCTCCTCTATACATTTCAAAATATACTACTTGAAAAAATATTCAAAAGAAATATACAAAGATAAAAAAACATGATTTTAAACGGGAATAATTAGGTTGCATTCCTAGAAAAGATATAAATATCCCCGCATTTTGGTATTTTGTGAAGATTCATTAACATTCAAATATATTTATTTTAAGCCGAAATAACATTGTTTTCGGGTATCAATCAGGTAAATTAAAACCAAGAACAACAAAAATATTCGATGAATTTTTATTAGTTGCTAGTAATATATATTCTTTTCAATTTTATAATGATTAATAAATATCGTTTATATATATATTTTAAGTAATTCATCGGGTCTAGAAGAAACCTCAACAGAATGCATTGAACAGCCGTTTCGTTATATATATATATATATATATATATATATATATATATATATATATATATATATATATATATATATATATATATATATATATATATATATATATATATATATATATATATATATATATATATATATATTTCAATGGTCATATTACGTCGGTCTGGTTTACACTAAAGAAAAAAATAGATCTAGGGTTACACTTGATCAAAAAGTAGAAGTTGGTTCGATTCCCACCTGAGCCAAAGACACACACTAGCCGAAAGGTAGACGTAGGTCAGGATTACAATTGAGAAAAGATTGGCGTAGGCGCGTTTTACACTTGTCAGAAGTTAGGCGTAGGCCCATTCTCTATTTGAATCAACGGTAGCATTAGCCCGGGTTCCTACTTGAGTCAAAGATAGACATGACACCGGTTTACCCTTGTAAGGTTGGCATAAGTTCGGTCTCCAGTTGAGTCAAATTGGTCCGGTTTCCTCTTGAGTAAATCTTATTTGAAAATGTTGACATAGGCACAATTTCCTTTGGAGTCAAATGTAGACATGAGTCCTGTTTACAAGTGAATCCAAAGTAGGGTTCAAATGCCTACTAGCAACTTCTGGGATCGCTTTGAATGAAGCTATCTCAACGGAAAATTTTGAACGTTTGGAGGAAATATCAGAAAATCATTTTTGTACAATATGACTTATATTGATTTCCACCCTCGGAATGTGTTTTCTTTAATTAACACTGGGAGTGGAGACAACTAGAAATTCATTTAAAAATCGAATTCCCTGTGCATTTTCTCATATCTAACGTAATTCTTAACACTGGTTGATAAGTATTTTAAATTAACAAGGTGACCAGATGTAAGGGGTGATACGGTCACAGAAATTGTCCGAGAGCCATGACTGGATTCTCCTGCTTGTATGGCATAATGTCAGAGTCCTGTTGCCAGACATAGCGTCTTCCAGCACCTATCCTCTTGACCCACTTAAGTAGTACCTCATCAAAGCACGTAATGTAGGCCTCCGTGTTGAGTTTGATCCCTTATGGAAAGATGAATTAGTGATCACTCCAGACACCTTCGTAATCGCCATTCGACACATCCAACTCTTTCCGAAATCCTCACTGTCCTCAGACTGACACTCAAACATTCTGAAATGTTCGTATTGGAGCTTCCAGCGCGAATGCCAAGCAATACAGCATGGCGTTTCCAAATTTCTGGCGGAGTGAATTGCATTATGGTGCTCTTTTTCTGAGAGACGATGTCCAACTAACCCTACTATACTGCGCAGTCGACAAAATCAAAAACAACGCGCATGCGCAAAATTAAAAATATAAAATGGCGATAATTTAGCCATCGCACCCTGTATCTTGCCCAATTATAAATCTATCATTCGTCCGTGTACTGGATGTTGTTGCCACATCGGGTCTGGTCCTTCTGTTTTATAGCCATAGATTCTTAATAAAATCCAAAGAAGAATCAGTAACGTTAACGGCCCTGATCTGACATCTTGTTTTTAGTAACATTCCCACCGCTGTAACGTAGCTCCCGTGTAACTTTTCTGTAAACATTTCCACGGTAATTGTTCTGATGATATTTACTAGTTGGTACCAGGACTTCACGAATATAAGAGCAGTATTAGACTGGCAGATAGGAACCGTAAGTTCTATGTTAATAATTTCTTCACTCGCTTATGGATGTCTCTTTCGGCTTCCTGAGAATTTAAAAAGATTTGAATGCAGTGTCAATCGTAATATTCTTTCTTTTTGAATCCCTATTTCTTGAATTAGCCTCTCTGTTTCTTTCATTCTCCATGACCCCGTGTATCCTAGTGAGTCTTGCTCGGGGTGAAATGATTAAAAAAATGGACAGGATTTATTTTGTTCTAGTCCCAATTGTAAAAGTTCTCCCGGTCGCTACTCTGAAAGAGGTTGGGTAGATACATGACTTTTTTTCAGATTCTCACATCTAAGCAACTTTTCTGCACGGGAAAGAATACTTCTACTGTAATATGTGTCAACTGGGCGGAGAAGGATTTCCATATATTTCTGCCTTCACAGAACCGAATAACAATGTTACCAATCCCAATTGTCATTTTTGCATAAAAGTTAGACTACAAAACGACGCAGTGTCATTTGAAGGAGAGCGTGTGAAGAACTGGTAGAACCAAGGTTCTATTACTGTCTGGTTAATAGTCAAAGGTTAAATGTTCATGAAAATTCTTGATTTTTAACCATTACGTTCGAGTCAATTAGTATATTCTTTTTAAGATGGAAACATTTTAGAACAAACTGAAATAAAATAGTTTTCACTGCAAAGTTTCTTTTTAAATTATTTCTTAAAAGAGAAATATTTAAAACAAAGAAAAAGTGCTAATTAATATTAAAATGTTTAACAAAACCAAAAATCATCTTTAAAAAACGGTATGGAGATTTGTTTAGAAATAGGTGCACATCAATTTATATAGTGTGGGCGCACCAAAAAGAAAAAAATTTGACATCATATAAAATGGGAATATCTGAATCCAAGGCAAACGTAATTAAATAAGTTTCATGTTAAACAAAAAAAAGATTTATCTATCAGAATCCGAATAAGATATTAAAAAGGATGTAGGTTTCATAATCGATTTCACACCACCTGTGACACGACACACGTCAAGTCGGTAGTCCAGTTCCTGCCAAACACGCTGTAGCATATCTTGCGTAACATGCCTTTTTGATTCTAGGTTTGTACGAAGAGGGGGATATAGACATGTCCTTTCACATCGCCCCATAGAAAAAAATCACAAGGTGTCAAGTCAGTTGCACGCAGTGGCCATTACATTGCCATTAGCATTGTGCCCAGTACATTTTCATTATAACTGGTACGCACGATTCATCTTTCTGTTAGATTCTCCTTGAGATAGGTCCGCATTGAAGCGCTGGAGAATGCTACGCAAGACATGCTACAGCGTGTTTGGCAAGAACTAGACTACCGACTTAACGTTTGTCGTGTCACAGGTGGTGCGCCTATTGTACATTTGTGAAGCTTTGTGAAATCGATTATAAAATTTACATCCCTTTGAATATCTTGTTCGAATATTGACAAATAACGCTTTTTTTTTTGTTCAGCATGAAGCCTATTTAATTTGGTTTGCCTAGAACATCCAGTTATTCAGATATTTACATTTTAAATGATCTCAACTTTTGGGGTACACCCTGTACTTTTAACCACTGAAAGTTATCCATAATGTTATTATAGAATAGATTATAAGAGAAGTAAAAAAGGCCGAATTACTGAGAGCAACATACGACAGGGGATTGTGGAGGGCCAAGAATATTTGCGCTGTGAAGGGACATAGCATAGAGAGAGAGAGGAGAGAGAGAGAGAGAGAGAGAATACAATCTAGATTGTTTTGTTTGTTTAACTGTATATCAACTGCTTATGGGTCATTTAATGCCTAATTGTAATTTTCTTAGGAGGTTTGAAGTAATAAAAATGTGATATGTTATTCTACTTTCACAACTGAATACATGGTAGGTGATACTCAGCTTTTGTACATATACATGTTTGTGATCGTTAAAAAAACGGTGATATATATGTTTTATGTTATAGTTTTGTTGAAGTTATATTTTGGAATCTAGTTTGATTTCAAAAGAAATTATAAGATATTATACGGATTAATGGATTAGGAAAATATATGGATTAGGATATTATATGGATTAATGTCATGAATGAATTCTTTGATGTTGGTAGGTTGATTTTGCTTAGTGGCCTATCAACCTCGAGAGATTAGTTAATACCGAAATCTAAATATTTGGAACACAATTTTATGGCTTCGACTAAATATATTTTGAACGCAATTGCATGCCTTCTACTACAGATAAAATGTATTGTTGGTCATTTTGCTTTAACATGCATTGCTGGCCATTTTGCTATTATTAGGTATTGTTGGTAATTTTACTATAAAAATGCATTTTTATACATTCATAGTGTATTTCTTTTGTTTGGGCGTTCGATATTTGCCCATAGCTAAAACCCTAACAGGTGCTACCACCACGGGTCAGAATGGATCTGGGAACAATAGAAATTAAGAGTTGGTTGAACGTTCCTCAAAAGTTCCAATCTTCTGATCAGAGGCCTTGCTGTCGTATGTAGTTTATCGTCACACCTAGGACTACAAATCTGAGTGTGAAGGCATTTTTTCTCTTTCTTTCTTTCTTTCTTTCTTTCTTTCTTTCTTTCTTGCTGTCTTTCTTTTTGTATTTCTTTCTTTTTTGTCTTTCTTTCTTTCTTTCTTTTTGTCTTTCTTTCTTTCAATCTTGCTGACTTTCTTTCTTTCTTTCTTTCGTTTGTCTTTCTTTTTGTTGTCTTTCTTTCTTTCTTTCTTTCTTTTTTTCTTTCTTTCTTGCTGTCTTTCTTTTTGTCTTTCTTTCTTTCTTTCTTCCTTCCTTCCTTTCTTTCTTTCTTGCTGTCTTTCTTTTCTCTTTCTTTCTTTCTTTCTTTCTTTCTTTCTTTCTTTCTTTTTTGTCTTTCTTTGTTTCTTTCTTTTTGTCTATTTTCTTTCTTTTTTCTTTCTTTCTTGCTGTCTTTCTTTCTTTCTTTCTTTCTTGCTTGCTGTCTTTCTTTCTTTCTTGTTGTCTTTCTTTTTGTCTTCTTTCTTTCTTTCTTTCTTTCTTTCTTTCTTTCTTGTTGTCTTTCTTTTTGTCTTTCTTTATTTTCTTCTTTCTTTTTGTCTTTCTTTCTTTCTTTCTTTCTTTCTTTCTTTCACAATACATGTGTCTAATTGTTTTTCGTTTGATTTCAATTTATCTGTCCACGTCACCCACCACTTTCTCTCTGTCTATCCCCTCTATGAGTACTGTGCATGTCCGTGTTTTTGTTTGTCTCTCTTTCTTTCTCTCTCTGTATACTCGTGTGTGTGTGTGTGTGTGTGTGTGTGTGTGTGTGTGTGTGTGTGTGTCTGTGAGTGTTTGAAAATATGTACATCTGTTGTCTCTATGTATTTGTCTCTCTTTCCTTACGTGTATGCAAGCGTTCGCCTATCCGTTAGTCTCTCTTTCTCTCTCCCTCGTCGTATTCACACTCCTATCTGTTTGTCTTTCTATTTTTCTGTTTATCCCTGTGTATGCCTTTTTATATTTGTCTCTTTGTCTTTCTGATAATATCTGTGTGTGTGCGGGGAGAGAGAGAGAGAGAGAGAGAGAGAGAGGTGGGGGTCATGCGTGCTTGAATTTTTCTATCTCTGCTCATTTGTGTATTACTGTCTGTTGTCTCTTCCTATATTTATGCGTGTTCGCTTATCAGTCAATCTGTCTGTCTCCCTTAAATATCTGGGAAGTTTTCTAATAATGGTTTATTCTTGCTGAACAGGGCCAATCTTTAGTAACTAGAAATTACCAGGCCCCCAACTGAAAAAATTTGTTAAACCCAAATATAGATTCTGGGATAAATATCCAGAAACAAGTGATCATCTTGTATCAGGTTGCAGAATGTTAGCACCCACTGAATATAAAACTCGGCATGATAGGGTGGGTCAATATCTGCACTGGAAAATATGCAACTTTTACGGGAAGAAAAACTGCAATAAACTGGTATGAACATCACACGAAACGGTTACAGGGATGAGACCTGTAACAATTTTATGTGATATAACAAGACATCCAGAGAGAACAATGAAAGATAATCACCAAGACATCGTGATCAAAAACCACAGAAAGAGAATGTACTTTCTTACTGACATGGTAATTCCTTCAGATTGTAATATATGTTTGAGGATCTTCAAACAACTATCAAAATATAATAATCTTGAAGTGGAAATCTAAAAAATATAGCACATGTAGATATCAATAATTCCAGTTGTAGTTAAAGCGCCTCGGATTGATTGGAAAAGGTCCCAATAAACTCACTGAAAGGATTCATGGTAGCCCAAACCTTGAACAAATACCAAAAATGATCATAAATAAAATTCACACCTTCGGAATGGATTTATCTACATAAATTGTGTGTTATCTTTTTATTTTATTTTATTTTTTTTTACAAAAATTGATTAGTGGAAAATGTCATGAAGTCGTTTCTGACCTTAGGTCTTTGGCTGGAACCCGGAAGCAAATGTTTATACAGCAGAAATCTAAGGAAATAAAATAATAATACTACTCCACCTCCTCCTCCTCCTCCTCCTCCTCCTCCTACTACTACTACTACTAATAATAATAATAATCCACAAATTAACCTTAAAAACAAACATGCATTATTTTCATTTTCATCTAATGCAAGTAACATGTTTTCTGTTTTTTTCCTCATAATTTTTTCCCCATTTGTACCTCACCCTATTCTAACTCTCACTCTATCCACACCAGAGGCACATCTAGAACTACCTCTGATATAGATACGTATTTATATTTATTTGCAATTTATTAGGGGTGATGCGTGCGTGAGCGTTTGTGCTGAATATCATATTTTTAAAATCTGGTTTGAATTAGTTGACTACTAATTAATAATAATAATATATACGCAGCATTATGCAACATTAAAAAAACTAAGAGGAGCTCTCAAATGGTTAAATTAATTAAAGCTGATTATACGACCTTTTAGTTTAGGCAAATATATATTCAGCTGCTATAAACAAATTTAATCACAACACAGTCAAACTTATCTTTAAGTTTCCTTCGCTCTTCCTCCTACCACATTTTTTTCCATTTCACATTCATACGGCTTCTGAATTTTATATTCTCTTATTCTCTCGTATATTTATTCGTTTAAATAGATATCAGAATAAGAGAATCATAACACCCCCCTCGTTGTTTAAGTCCTAGAATTAACATTTACTCAAGCTGATTTTTTATTCATCCATCACTTTTTATCAATATATTTTTAATATCTACTACGTAAATATTCACACAATCAGAGATTTCATTAATATCATAAATCTATGTATAATTGTAAAAACGTTTGATTCCATTAGTGAAGTTGAATTAAAAAGAATAAAACTTGTAATGCCAACGGATAATTCATAGTTAAAACAGATATATTTCGGAAATCTTTTCCAATCCTTGATCACTCTTGAGAAATAAATGAAATAATGACTAAGCTATATTGTATAAGTTATAAATTCAAATTAACAAAAAAAAAAAAAAAAAAAATCGATCAAATTGAATTCGCAAGACATGCGTAAGTTGAAAGCGTGAACATTATCCGTTGGAATTACAAGTTTTTATTCTTTAAAATCTATTTAGTTCAGAAATAATTTCCAAATGCAGAAACAAAAACAAATTCCAATTACGCTACCTACAACCACATCATGCTTCCATAGACCAAACAACTATGCCATAAAATTACATCAATAAATATTCTTTAAGCGCACCATTCCAACCATTAGAACTAAAGAAAATATACAAAAACGAAATAATATTTTAAAGAAAAATAAATAAATAAAATAAATAAGAATTAAAAGAAATTGAGGCAAAGAATGGGTTGTAAATTTTAACGCTTCAAAACAAAACTGCTTCCATTTAATCACCATAAAGAACATTTTCTGCGTGCCATCTACATGTCTGATGTTAACCTTAGGGACAGCAAATCTTTGCACCTTCTCGGGCTCACGTTTTCCTCTAACATGAAATGAAGTGATTATATTGAATCAGCTGCTAAGTATTCCGCTAGGAAAATTAGATCATTGTGTCATACCAAACAATTTTACTCGCCATAATCCATCTTGCATTTTTATAAATCTACCATTCGTCCATGCATAGAATATTGCAGTCATACCCGGTTTGGTGCTCCAAGATATCTCCAACTTCAAAAAAGGGTCTGCAATCTGGCATCTCGACTTCAGTCACTTTCTCACCGAAGTGACGTGACTTCCCTGGGATTCTTCCATAGCAGAAGGATCAGACCAAGTGTGACAGAAATATTCATTACAAAGACATACGGTAAAGTTATAAAGATGTAAGATAGATTCTAGCGAGAAAAATTCTCTCGTACGACACAGGAAATCGACTTTCTTGTAGCAGATGTAACAAAGGACTCGATATAATAATTCCAATTCATATCTAGTCCTGGGTATGACAATAAACTACATACGAGGTTTTGAGGAGCGTGGAACCACCTCTTAATTGATGGTGTTCCCAGATTCACCCTGGCCCGGGGTGGTAGCGCCATTTAACGTCGTAGCTATTGGCAAATAGTGAACTCCCCCCAAAAACAAAACTGTGAAAGTTTTAAAATCATTTTTATAGTAAAAATAATAGCAATAGATTTTTATATTAAAAAATTACTAACAATAGATATTTATTGTCGAATTGCCAATAATACATTTTAAACGCAAAATGTCAAACAATGCATTTTAGTTGTAGATGGAGGCATACAATTACGTTTAAAATATATTTAGTTGAAGCCATAAAATTGTTCTAAATATTTAGATTTCGGTATTAAATAATCCATAGAAAATGATATGCCGCTAAACAAAATTAAACAATTGTCAAAAGTGAGAAGGCGTTTTTCTCCTGAAAGTTAGCATCAGTAATGCTGATGGAAGACGGAATGTGTTTTCTAAGAGGTTTAAAAGGATTTGTGTTTTTTGTTTGTTTGTTATTTTTGTAATTACTTTATTGATCTATTTCTCCTTATGTCTGTTTAAATATATCTTTTCTTATCAATTCGACCATATTTTTTTGCCTTAGATATATTTTTCTATAGAAAGATATTGTGTTTCTGTCTATTAGAGGATATTTGTCGTCATGTCTACAAGAGGTTGCTGGTCGCTAAGATATCTACAAGATGTAGCTGGTAAAGATATATTTGTGTTTTCGAATAAAGAAACGGATACTCATTTTACACTATTTATATTTGAACTATTGTCCTTATTTTTCTTCATGAGGGCAATAGTCCTTGAGTTGCCAGAGGTATATCAAACCGCTGAGTTTGATATATGCTGCATGTCGACCTCTCTGCCTTCGGGCGGAGAGGACCCAGACGAGGCTCGTCTGGATAGGTAGGCAAACCCGACCCCGTTATCACGGAGTCTACGGGGAATTTTTGCCCGAGCGTACGGGCTCAGAACGTCCTACGTAAAAAAAAACACCGGCCTTGTTCCACATACTTCCTTGTGAGGAGGACTTTGGCAAATGCCGAGGACAATAATCCTAATATAAATAGTGCAAATATCAATACCTCCTCATCCCAGAAATTCTCACAGAAATTATCAAATTGTTACGGACCCAATGTCATACACTGTTGTAATGTAAGCAAAGAGTAGGTTACGATTAGGTTGGGGGAACACTTAACGGATTGCTCTCCCAACAACGACGATGGTAATAGGAAGAGACGGTAAAGAGGCGGTAACAAAGCTGGGAAACCGGAGCAACTTTAGAAACCCAATGACCATGGGACCGACTTCTCCGTGGCTTGCGGACTTCTGATTTTCCCGTTGCTTTTATTAGCATTAGGCATCTTACAAACACCCGGATCTTCACCAGTTTCCACTTAACTACTATATCACATCCAGGAAATAACCCGATACAAAATTTTACACGATTTTAAACTATTATAAATTATTATAATTAAAAATTTTTTTAATTTTTAAAAATTCTTGTAAAAATTCATTATTCATCGGAAAAATTTTATTTCTTCAGACAATAATGTCCTTAATATAACTTATTTACAAAAGCAATTAAAACTTTTCCAATTAAATAATTTCATGGTTTTATTAGACTTTTATTTTTCATTTCAGGCAGATTTTCAGTTAGAATGGTGCAAGTTTGAAAAAAAAATGATTAGGCAATTTAGATTCTCCAAGGTGTCCTACTTTTAACGAATAAAAATTCAAGAAATAGAAAGTTTTTTTGCAAAATTTCATGAAATTAAGTGCGGGGGTAACATATGTAAAAAATTACCAAAATTTTCTAAAAAAATGTTCACAAATAATTTCATTTATTTGTGAATAAGTCTTGAAAATTTCATTAAAGTCGGATAATTATTTTAATTTTTACAAGAATTTCCAAATTAACGGAAAAAAAGTCAATATTATTAGTTTGCCACCGCGATGACGTAAACAAACGAAATTTTAACTAAAATTTCGAACATTTTAGAAAGAATTAAAAAAATTCAAAAAATAATAAAAAAAATACTTTGGTCTTTTATCTTAATAATAACAAACATTTTGACGATGATACTTTATTTTTATTACGTTTGTGGCCTTTTTGATTACGCTAAAAAGTAAAGGTACCTAATATATTGCTCAACATTTCCAATATTTTCAGTTCATGAGTGGAATATAGTCTTTTCGAGAAATTATTTTCAGTATCTCAAACATCGTAATTTCTGTATCTATTTCTGAGATGAGGCATTGCTATTATTTACACTTTTTACATTCTTCGGACTATTGTCCTCATCTTTTTGTGCCACATTCACGACGTTTCGGTCGTTGTAAGCTCCGGACTTCTTCAGGATCTGTCTCTATTTCTGAGATTAGGCATTGCTATTATTTACACTCTTTACATTCTTCGGACTATTGCCACACCTTTTTCTTGCCATATTCACGACGTTTCGACCGTTTTACGTTCCGGCCTTCTTCAGATGATTGGAATTTCGAACTGAACCCTTTATTTCGTCCTCAAAGGCACATGGCCCAGTGGATAAAAGTGTTGGTTGGATTCACTGACTTGACCCAAAGAGTTGTGAGTCCAGTACCTGGCTACTGCAGTGGTGAACAAAACCTGGGAGAGTTGAAGGGAGATAACTGAGACATCTAAAAGCGACATGGCACGTGGAACTAGAATAATCTACTTCGGTGGATGAAATAAAGGGTTCAGTTCGAAATTCCAATCACCTGAAGAATGCCGGTGCGTACAACGGCCGAAGCGTCGTGAATATGGCAAATACAGATGAGGACAGCTGTCTGCAGTGAAGTATTGTAATTGTATGTATTTATTTATAAACATAATACTATATATTTTCATTATATTTTTTAAAAGAAGAAACTAATTTGTTTTTAAAACTGTTTATCTTACAGGAATGGAGTGTTTAGATTATCATTAAACAACCTGACATTTATAGAACATGCGGACTGGACGCCATCAGAAACGACACGTGACCTGTGTAGAAACAAAGGTCTTCCCAAGGTAGGTATTGCAACCCACACATGGAAAAATTGGAGAGAAAAAATGTTTTTCTCATTTTATACTTTTCCTACCTTTATTTTTTATTTTTCTCTTTTTACCTCTTTTTCTATCTGTCTCTCTTTCTTTCTTTATTATTCTCTCGTATTTTTTCTTTCGTATTTTTTTATTCCCTATTTCTAATTCTCTCTTTACGTTTTTGCTTATTCATTCTTTATTCGCTTTCTTTCTCTTCTCTTCTAACTTATTTTCTTTTTCCAGTTTATTCATTTTTTTTCTTTGCTCATTCTGTTTCTCTTTTTCTATTTCTTTCTCTCATCCTTTTATCGCTTTTTCTCTCTTTCCAAGAAAATGCTTTTCTTCTTTTTCTATTGTTATTTTCTTTCTTTTTTTTTGTATTTCCCTTTCTTTTTTTCTCCTCTTTCTCTTTTCTCTCTTTATAATCTAGATCTCTTTCTTTATTCAATCTTTTTTTTTTTTAATTCCTTATATTTTTATTTTTCTTCTCGATTCAGCATTTGTTCTTCACCCTATTTCCGTTCTTTCTCTCTTTTTAGAGAAAGGTTTTTTTTCCTCTTTCTGTTTTCCTTTATTCCTACACGTTTTCTTTTCTTTTATTCTTTCTTTTTCTCAATACTTCACATTCATTCTTCTTCTTCTTCTTCTTCTTCTTCTTCTTCTCTCTCTCTCTCTCTCTCTCATTCTTTAGTCTTTCCTTTTATTCTCTATGTCTCATTATTTTTTCTTTCTTTGCAACTCTTTTTGATCACTTTCTTTACTTTCTCTTTCTCATCATTTTCTCTCTCTTTCTCGTTCTTTATTTTATCTTTCTTTCTCTCTCTTTACATTTCTCACTTTTTCTCTCTGTGACTTTTTATCGCTCCTGCTTGTTATTGCTTTTCTCGCTCATGTTACTAGATGATAAAACAATGCATAATAAACAACCTTTGATTTCCTCCTTGTTTGTGCGAAACGCAGACGGAAAATGGCCGACCAATGTCTGTCAGATTCCCTTAACAGAATAATATCTGTTTATCAGGTTAATCTTAAAAGTAAGTACATGCCTCTAATTTTCTAATCCGTCAGTTTAACTGATTTTTTTTCTTTCTTCTTCACAGAATGAATGTGACAACTTTGTGAGAGTGTTAATTGTTCACAACGATAGGGTGTTGACATGTGGGACCAATGCTTACAGCCCAATGTGCTGCTGGCGAAACGTAAGTAAGAAAAACTTTCTTTTTCCGTCAGTTGTTTTTTTTTTTTTTTGCTGTATATTTCCGAAGATTCGTCCATAATAGCAGACTGCGTGCCGTGCGCCTTTCAGGAATTTGGCGGTCATGGCTCTCCAAAAATTACCGCTTGCGTATTTCTTAATAATTGTTGTCTTTTTGCTATCTCTCCTAAACTTTGTTCTACCATCCATTTATTCAAAGTAGCTAGGTACGTTATGCGTTGTTTCAATCTGTATCTCTTGCCTCGTCCTGGGTAAGACGATAAAATACAGCCGTCTCCTGGGTAAGATGATAAACTACATCCGTGTCCTGGGTAAGACGATGAACTACATCCAACAGCAAGGCCTCTGATCAGGAAGTTTTGAGGAGCACGGAACCACTTCTTAATGGCTGGTGTTCCCAGGTCCACCCTGCCCCGGGGTGGTAACGTCTGCTAGGGTCCCAGCTATGAGAATTTTCTCTTTCTTAACCTCCAAACTGGGGTCAAAACCATTATGAAAGTGTAAAAATAGGTTTTAATACCAGCAATACATTTTTGAAGAAAAAATATAAGCAGAAAGACATTTTTTTAAAAAATATATTACCAGTAATAAAAAATGTTGTCGGCATTAAATAACCCGTTGAGGTTGATATGCCGTAAAACAAACCGAACCAAACGAAGCCGCTTGCCTTTAACCTGCCCTTTGAGCATTACATTTTCCAGGCCTTCTTTCCTCGTTATGTGCCCTAAAAATTTCAACTGTACCTTTCTGATGTTAAGCATAAGGGTCTTTTTTGTCTTCATTTTCTCTAAAACTTGTTGTTGCTCACATGTTAAGGTAATGGTATTCTCAGCATCTTTCTGTAGAACCAAAATTCTGTTCCTTCAAGTCTCTTCTTAATCTTTGAGAAGACTGTCCAGCATCCACTGCCATATAGGAGCTAGATATTATGTGACAATTCAGAACACTTTCCGGGGGTGGGGGGAATTCTAATGAAATTTTTCTATTTCTTAATACATTGCATAGATTTTTGAAGGCATCTTTCGCTGTCCCAATGCGCCTCCGGATTTTTAAAACACTGTCTAGATATTTAAATTGTTGTACTTGTTTGATTTTGGTACAAAAATAGTTGTCCACCGTCTGTTAGTAACACACCAGTTGCGTATATTAATCCTGATATTGTCGTCGACGGCTCCCAGTCGTGTCCGAGTATCGGGTTCTGTCAATCTTTTAAGTCCTATCTTCACGGTTGATGTTTAAGTTTGACATGACTTGCGAGTCTCAGTCGGTGGTGGAATAGTCGCGGACAGTGCTCACAGGAGGACGGGAGTACGGCTTCGTTCACAGCGCTCTCTTCTCCTTCGTCGCCTTCATGAATTCTCCGTCTTCATTTCCTCGAAGTCCTCGATGCCATCGCGTATTGATCTCCTCCACGTCGTTCGGTCCCTGGCAGTTTCTTCCCACGAGGACGAGCTGATGTTTGTAAGTGTCAGGGTGCGCTTTAGTTGGTCCTTGTAGCGCATTTTGGGTGCTCCTCGTGGTCTGGTCCTAATGGCCAGCTCGCCATATAGAATTTTCTTGGGGAGCCTGGAAGGATCCATCCTGTGGACGTGCCCTGCCCAGCGGAGGTGGTGTTAGATGATAGTGGCCTCGACGCTGCTCATTGAGGCTCTGTCTAGCACTTCTGTGTTGGTGGTGTAGCTCTCCCAAGAGATGTTAAGGATTTGCCTTAGTTTCAGTTGCTGGAAGCGTTCTAGCATTTTTACCTCGCTTCTATATAGGGTCCATGTTTCGCAAGCGTATAAAAGGGTGGAGAGGACTACTGCCCGGAAGACCATGATGTTGGTGGCCATCGTCAGTGCGTGGTTTTTAAATATGCGGCAGTTGAGTCGGACAAAGGCGGAGTGGGCTGCCCTGATTCTATTCTCCACGTCCTTTCTGCATGTGGCTGTTGATGTCAGAATGCTCCCCAGATACGAGAAGTGGTCTACTTGCTCCAGCGGTTGGCCATTGACATGATATCACAAGTAGTATAATTTATGATATAGGGAAAATAGAGAAAGAAACAATAGACTTTATGGCACTAGGTAGAAATCTTTTGATAGTAGAGTGCGTTCCAACATTATATGCAAGTAATATTTCTTATATTAACCTTTGGTTGACAGCAGTTTTACTAAAATCATTTTTAAACGAATTTTAAATGAATTTTTGACAAAAGGTTAGAAGCATTAATAAGCGCCATACATTTTGTCAAATGGTGTGCTATGTAAGGTGGTATTAACCATTTGGCTGATATCGCTTCTTTTCTCCCATTCTAAACTATATGCAACATGGGACGTCATACATCCCAAATGTGACCTTTAATATGAATCTATAACCGGAAAACCACAACAGCCGGTTTGTTGTCACATGTTCCCAAAAGTTTTTTTTTAAATTTATTATTTTATTCTCTTTTGGTCTATTGGATTGTCACTTTGAAGACGTCCCTTCAACGATCTTATTGCTGGTTATACGACACGGAACGCTTAAGATTGAGACAAAATCAAGTACCACTTCCTTTTTATGTGGTTATCGCAATCATAGTGTCGGAGAATAACGATAAAAATAGGTTCTATATTCTTATGCTGTGCAAATAAACACATGGATACATTTTCACTCAAATTTCTTTTTGATTTTTATTTGTTTGAAATTGCTGATAAATGTTTGTGATTTCGATGGTTGGGTTTAGAATAAATTATTTTTTTTGTTTCCTCTGTAGGCCAAATCTCTAAAACAAGTCTACCAGGAATTAAACGGGAAGCAAAAATGCCCGTACAACCCTCGTCAAAATTCAACGGCAGTTATGACCAAAGATGGAAATCTCTACACGGGCACGGTGATGGACATTCAGGCTCGGGACCATGCTATATCTCGAGTTATGGGACCGTTGCCGATTCTGCGAACGTTGAGAAGCAATTCTAAATGGCTAAATGGTACGTTGGTGATTACATCTCCATCTATTAAAAACAAGAAAATTCTGAAATGTAAAAACGTTGAATAATTTTCCTCTTCATGCTGTTTTTTTAGTATATTTTTTGGACTGAATACACTCCGACAGTTAAAATATTATAATGAACAAATTAAGAAATATATGCCCTAAAGTGGCACATTATCTTGATCTATTATTATTATTATTATTATTATTATTAAAAATGATTGACGTCGCGTATATATTTGTGCATAAGCCGACTTAATATATAATGCGATGCCTGAATTTTTATTACATTTTTAGAACTGAATACACTCCGACCGTTAAAATAGTATAATGAACGAATTGAGAAATATATGCCCTTAACTTGCATATTATCTTGATTTATTATTATTATTAAAAAAAAAAAAAAGATTGACGTCGCGTATATACTTGTAAAATATATGTAAAATATAGGTTTTAATAGCAGCAGTAAATTTTTGGAAAAATTATTACCAGCAATATGTATTTTTTTAAATTACCAGAAATACATTTTTGAAAAGAAAAGAAAAAAAAATTAGCAGCAATACATTTTTGAATAGAAAAAAAATTACCACCAATACATTTTTGAAAAAAAGAGTATTACCAGAAATAAACATCTTGTCGGCATTAAATAATTCATTGAGGTTAATAAACCGTAAAACAAACCAAACCTAGGTACCATAGAGGAGAGTGATATTCATTTGTAATTATTTACAAAATGTGGCACAAGGCCAAAATCGGAAATGGGTGAAAAAAGGCAATCTTCATCTGTCTTAACTTTAAACTTATCAAGCCACAAACACTGACCCAAACATACCAAAATATTCCTAAAACCAAAACAATGCATTCTTACCTTTCTTAATACATTGTCTTTATGAATGTTCTAATTAGTCCCTATATATATAATTCATTGTCTATGGAAGGTGGTGAATAAAACAACAATTTAAAAACTAGCCCCATAGAGGAGAGTTCATCAGAAAAATTACCATGAAAATATTTATAGAAAAGGCAGAGGGAAACTACATTACAGCAGTGTGGAAGTGACTGAAAACGAGATGCCAGGTCAGAACAAAAAAAATTGCAATTCTTCTTTTTGGATTTTATCAAGATGAAAATATTTATAGAAAAGGCAGAGGGAAACTACATTACAGCAGTGTGGAAGTGACTGAAAACGAGATGCCAGGTCAGAACAAAAAAATTGCAATTCTTCTTTTGGATTTTATCAAGATGAAAATATTTATAGAAAAGGCAGAGGAAACTACATTACAGCAGTGTGGAAGTGACTGAAAACGAGATGCCAGGTCAGAACAAATAAAATTGCAATTCTTCTTTTGGGATTTTATCAAGATGAAAATATTTATAGAAAAGGCAGAGGGAAACTACATTACAGCAGTGTGGAAGTGACTGAAAACGAAATGCCAGGCCAGAACAAATAAAATTGCAATTCTTCTTTTTGGATTTTATCAAGATGAAAATATTTATAGAAAAGGCAGAGGGAAACTACATTACAGCAGTGTGGAAGTGACTGAAAACGAGATGCCAGGTCAGAACAAATAAAATTGCAATTCTTCTTTTTGGATTTTATCAAGAATCTCTAAATATATATATCAGTATTGTGCGTTGAGCGCAAGGTCAGATGTGGCAGCAGTATTTAAAGCAAAGACGAATAATAGACTTATAAATATGTAAAATAGATTCTGGAGAGATAAAAAAATAGCACGACACAGGGAATCAACTTTTATAATAGTAGACCTATCAAATGATTTAATATAACCTTTTTACATCATGTCGGCGGGAAACGTTTGTCTGACAAGGCGCAATGAATCACTCTATTGGAGGTTAGCATCAGCCATGCTGATAGAAGATAAATCAGGTTCTCTCAGACGATTAAACGACAGCAATTTCGTTTTGGAGGCGTTAAAATTAACATGCCGTTCCTTGCCCTAGTTAACAACAGAAAGTAGATCGTTATAAAAATGCCAATACTCTATGTGTTTGTTGTTCCTTTCTTAATTTGATAATATTCATTACAGGTGTGTTCAAATATTTATTTATTTTATTATTGTTAATTTTATTTATTTATTTATTCTTTATATCTAGAACCGAATTTTGTGTCATCGTACGAAATAGATAGTTACATCTATTTCTTCTTCCGTGAAACGGCAGTAGAACATATCAATTGTGGAAAAGTAAGTAAAGACATATGGTTTGATTTATTCAGTTATTTATTTGATGTTGTTAACTTCGAGTAGATGGAGCTGGTAAGCCCTGGAAGACAGTCCTTCAAGATCAGTGGTTCTTAACCTGTTTTGTGTCATGGACACCTTGAGTCACGGACCTCCATAAGAATTAGTACGTCATAGACAGACAGCCGAGCAGATACTCAGTCTGATTGAGTTTTTATAACAGTTGTACGTACATTTCTCCATACCGCAACCTCTTGCATACTCATCACTTTTCAACCAGTCACACTTGAAAGAAATGTGATCAGTTAATCCTTACATGTATATGAAAAGATAATCCGTGATAAACCATGGAAAATGGGAAATATATATTGTTCTTATGGAGTGGTAAAAGATGGCGGTAGTGAAAAGAATTGATGATACACGTTTAAATGATAAATATAGATCCAACAGTGTCAAGAGACGCCTCCCTGGAAGTAATGACTGGATGCGTTTTCATTCCAACAGTAACAGGAGGCATTTTCTTTTATGTTTTTCAACGGGAAACCGTTGATTGGGACAAGGGCTTTATAGCGAATATAAATTTTAATTTTTCTCTAATACTCACGGACCCCCTGAAACTCATGAACCCCAGGTTAAGAATCCCTGATCTAGGGAAAGGAAAACCCTTTATATATATATAAATATCATATATATATATATATATATCAACCGCAGATAAAGCAGATCCACTCAAACTTAGGCATCCGTTTATCTCGCGTGATAAAGATAGCGCCCTGTCTGGACAAAATTCACTCCATTGGTCGTAAGACTGGAGTAACCTCTCCAACGCGGATACCTGGAATATATATATATATATATATATATATATATATATATATATATATATATATATATATATATAATGTTCTAAATAAAGAGATACTATCAACATAGATTGGAGAAATTACGTACGCATACATGATTACATACAGCCCTAGAAGGACGTCTCTTCTGAAATATTTTTAGACTGGAAATTAACTTATCATCTCTGTAATACCTCAAATGTCCTGTTTCTAATATTATTTTTTTCGTTTTTTCGATATTTAGTTACCTCCATTACATCATCCTCGCGTTTAACGGTTTTTATCCTCCGTTTTTTTCGTTCTATTATTTTTTTATTTTGTTGATTTTTTTCCTTTAAGTTAACCGATAATCTTATTTGTCTAACCACGTTTTTTATTTGGCAACTACAAACTACTTTTTAGTTCGTATTGTAATAATCTTATACATTGACCCAATACACATTAACGGATCAATATCCCCATTAAACTTACTATTAATAACTTTATTTTTTGATATCCATCTACCAACACTTTATATTTTTAATTTATACCCCAATACTATATAATGTTTATAGTCATTTTGAACTTTCAACCCATACACAATGTAGCGTTGCTCCCATGAGACCCAGAAATTAAAAAAATAAAATAAAACGTAGTTGGCAACTTTTTGTACCTGCTAAGTAGCAAAACCATGTCATACTGTAATCGTGGGGTATATGCGCTATTATTATTAATATACATATATATATATATATATATATATATATATATATATATATATATAATATATATATATATATATATATATATATATATATATATATATATATATATAATATAATATATATATAACATATATATATATATATATATAATATATATATATATATATATATATATATATATATATATAATATATATATATATATATATATATATATATATATATATATATATATATATATATATATATATATATATATATATATATATATATATATATATATATATATATATATAAGACCGTTCTCGGAGAAACAGATCTTCTACCAATAAGAACATAATATTAATCCGGTATAGTTCTTTTGAAAGGACGAAACGCGCTCCGTTGATTTTTTTTTTTTCATTTTCTAATGCAGTCAGTAAGTACCGACAAGATCCAAATAAATACAGGGCATTACATTTGGGGCCGACTCGGCTGCAGGAGTTGTCGGAAGATTGTCACTCTCGACAGCTAACCGCCTGACACGTGATACACGCTTAGGCAATCATGTCTCTTTCGATTCACGACTGACTAGGAAGAATATTTGCCCATAGTAGATCGGCGTTTCTTCCTAAGGTAGACCACTCGCAACCCAAGACCAGAGGACACAATTTGTCCTGAAAAACAACCCATATTTTTTGGGGGGTGGTCAAGAGATGCATTCATACCTTTCCCAAGGGTGTTCCCGCGTATGTGAATATAACGAACCCGATTGGAATTTGATTTTTTATTTTGCATTTAGCCAAAGATTAAGCTTAATTCATATTTACATATAAAAATGAACATAAATCGTAAGTGACCCGGTGCCGTGTGAATATCTTTTAAAGCGAGATTTAACAGAGTGATAGCAAAATTAACACAAAAATGAAACTTAGTTCCTGTTTATAAATATTAAGTTTATAACTGTTTTATTTATTTTCTTATTTCAGAAAGTCTATTCTCGTATTGCCCGAATATGCAAGGTAAGCGATTTCTATAATTTCAGTTCTTGACATTTACTGTTCACTAATTTATACCCAGCAGATATGACAGAAAGAAACATCTAATTGACTTTTATAGCTTTTCTAGTAGTTCCAAAATGGCGCCGGTTTTCCCTCTTCATATATAAACAGTCGTGACGGTAATAATTCTACATAATAAGTACATATACACTAGCCACTTAATTAAGTGCACGTGAACAAATGCTCTTATTTGCAAATTTCTAATCAGCCAGTAGACGTGGCAGCCATTTAATGGATATAAGCATTTTAACATGCTAATGGCGACCTGCTAGATCTCATTTAATATATAACTATGAGAAAGAAAAGTCATGTTTCTTTAAATTCTGCATGGTTGTTGGTTTGAGTATTTCCCAAACTCTCCTACAGAAGGGAGCGAAGGAAAGCAAGAAGAAAGGACTAAACATCAACTGCGAGAAAACAGAATGCATGTTTGTTAGCAAAAGAATGGCCCCAAAATGCGAATTGCATATTGGAGATACCAAAATCAAAAAAGTGCGGAAATTGAAATATCTGGGAAGTGTTTTAACAGAGGACGCAAAGTGTGGTATTGAAATCCGAAGGCGTATTGCGATAGCCAAAGATGCATTTCAAAATATTAACAAAACAGAAAATCTTCTCTAGAAACAAGAAAAAGAGGACTAAACTGTTACGTGATATTTGTCCTTCTATGTGGTAGTGAGTGCTGGACAATCTCCTCGCACTTGAAGCAACAGAAATGTGGTTCTACAGAAGGATGCTGACTATGACATGGACCGAACGTGAACAACGACGAAGTTTTAGAGAAAATGGAAACAAAAAGGAAACTATACTTAACATCAGGAAAGGCCAGTTAATGGATTCTGGGGGAACATTATGAGGAAAGAGGGCTTGGAAAATCTGAAACTCACAGCACATATTGAAGGCAGGAGGGTCAGGAAAAAATCTATGTAATACCTAGTGAGATGAAGTAATTTAATAGCGTAACATGGTTTAGGATAAATAATAGAAAGACAAAATTCATTGAGAGCTACAAGGGACAGGAAGTTGTGGAGAGCCATGATCGCTGACATTGTGAGGGGACGCGGCACATAAAGAAGAAAATCTACTGTGATATAGGTGGAAATCATCTGATGCCGGAGTTGAATGGGCTGTTGATAGAAAAACAATAGTAGTTCAAATAATCATTCATTACAATTAGTGAGTTCGATCCTCACCGGGTGTCCAGTACTTTCTGCTTTGGGCCATAACTAGGCTACGCTTAGAAAAGCATGTGCGACACCTCGATGTGGTTTAAGGGTTAGAAAACTCGTACTTCTCAAGTACGACTTAGTGGTGAGTTCGATTTTAACTGGGTGCCCCATACTTTCAGCATTATGCCACAATCTAAGCTATGCTTAGAAAAATCACCATAACAACAGAGGTAAATAGGAGTGTATGAACACCTTGGGACTTGAGGCAGATGGGGTACGGTAGTAGAAAGCCACACCGGTGCATCTCGTCTTAGATAAGAACAAGAAACCAAAGCTATAGTCTGCTAAGAATGACAAAAAACTGAAGAAGTAGAAGATTAGAAAAAAAAAAAAGATCGATTCCATGTTTTATTTCTTCTGCTACATCCAAATCATAGAGGCAGAATTTGGCACAAACATGAAAATAAGCATTCAACTTGCTTTATCTCAACGGTTCAAGACGTTTGTGGTGGTGAAATAAAATCGTAAATATTTTCTTAGCATACATTAGGAGCCTTGGTAACAATAAAAAAATCGTTTATCTACTTGAGATCTTTCACTGCCTTTATTACACGAGCAGGTGTCCTATAAACCCTGAGGGTCGTAGAAGCACCACATATACTGCAGCTATGGCTGCAGTTATGTGTCTTGGTTAAGATACCCTGTTGGAGCATATGACTGCAAGCTGGTTTTTCTTCTATTAGACTAGGCACCAACCAAGGCTAGAGGGCCGTGTTTGCCCTGCTATTTACCCATAGCTGGTGCTGGGAAGGAAGAGAAGGATGCATACCTTTCCCAAAGCCAGTAGCGGATCTACTATCAAATTAATAAAGCTTAAGTTTCAGGGCCGCTAATCCCAGATGGACACCTGAAGAGTGAATTTGTCAACAAAATCGATGTTTTTTTAAGTGTTTGATATTAAAATAAGACTGTTTTCGTGATATAATCATAAGCAATGTAACTAACGTTCGCCTGGGAATTTGGCTAGAGTGTATGGTTTCATTATGCTCCCAGAATCTATTCATAGGCTACATTTTGGCAGTTGGGTCTTCGAATCTATTGTTGCTGGTTGCGATGGCACCCCCGTATTTGTTCAAGATCGACGACCCCCAAAATGTCGGTCTGCGATTTCCCAAGGTATTAACACGGAAATGAACTTGACTGGAATTCGAACTCGGCTCTCTGATTCCTCAGTGCGAAGCAATATCCATCATTCCTCCATGCCTTTTTCATTATCGTCTACGAATTGTTTTAGATTGCCACACGATTCATTTCAAGAATAATACCAAAATGTTTTTTTTTAATTCTTGCGATTTATTTCGTTAGTAGTTTTCGAGTTATAACATGTCTTCTGTGAATGGCTTTTCTCAATCTTTTAATGTTTTCTTTCCTTTTTTTTTCTGTTGTAGACTGACCGTGGGGGTGATAGTCTGTTGTTAGAGAACAACTGGACCACGTTCCTCAAGTCTCGCATTAACTGTTCTCTTGCGGGAGAATTTCCTTTTTATTTTGACGAAATACAAGGCACCTATTATTCACGGGAAGAAAAAAAGATATACGCAGTTTTTGGTACTGGGGTGTAAGTATTTACGAATTCTGGATGTAAGCAAAATCTTTTCGTTTAAATCATATTCTCTCTCTTATATAAAAGTCTGATTTTAGACATATAGGTAATAATCTCCATTGGTTTTAGTTTTTTATTTATTTTTTAAATTATTTTTTAAAATAATTTCAACCCATAATATTCACTAAGACTCAAATGGAGTGATTACTGAATGCTTTAGAGATTATGAACAAATATATTATTAAGGAGAGAGGACAATAAAAGAACATGGATTAAGAAGACAAAAGATAACGCTTGATTGGGAAGTAAGAAGCCGGAATGGAGTTCCACAAGAGAGAAATGTGATAGAAGAAACTATTAGCATAGAACTTACGGTTACATCTAGTAATTTCTACGATAATATGATGAGACTTTGTCACCAATCTAGTTAGTCAGTCAGTTATGTGCATGCGTGATACACGCTTAGGTGTTTTTTTTACTACCCCCTCCATCTGATCTGCTATCCATTTTCAAAAATTTCTTGTTAGATAGATGACACGTTTTCATTTCCCCCCTTTTGTCTTCGATATGTCAGTATCTAATCTTCCAAAACTTCTTTCCTTATTATGTACCCCAGAAATTTCAACTATCAGTCTACTATGTGCCATGCGTGATACACGCTTAGGCGATCATGTATCTTTCGATACATGACTGACAAGGCAGATTTTTTCCCGCAGTAGGTTACCATTTCTTTCTGCGGTAGACCAGTTGCCATCCAAGCTATAGAACCCAGTCTGTCCTGCTATTTACCCATTAAATTCGAACTCGACTCTCCAATTCCTCAATCTGAGCCGCTATCCATTACTCAACCGTCGATTAAACTCAGAAAGTTTAAGTACCATAGTTTAAGTTCCTCAGAACAATTACCGTCAAAAAACAGAAAAGTACATAAAGATACGTTACGTTGGTGGAGAAAATGACTGAAGCCAAGATGTCATAATATTGCAGGTTTTTTGGATTTTATCAAGAATCTCTAAAGATATATAACAGGAACGCCAGAACAGATGTCGCAGTAATATTTAAAGCAATGATGAATAATAGATGTATAAATATGTAAGATAGATTCTAGTGAGAAGAATAATCTTTCACAACACAGTGGATCTTCAGACCTAACAATTGATTCAATATAATCAATCCATGTTAAAACAAAAGAGAAAACCAATACCTCAATTTCCATCTTAATAATATTCTTCGTGATAAGAAGTCAATACCTTTAGCACATCGAAGAGCCATAGTTCGTAAGCTAGTCTTTGAAATTCTGATTAGATAACGAGTTTGATTTATACTTGTGGGAAAGTAGAATTTAAAAAAAAAGATGGAGTATTTAAAGCGTTTCCTTTTAGAGTAATGGTTTACAAGCTATTCTTTAAACATGTAGCGAGTTAGATTTTCATCGCCGGTTTTGTAGAATGAGAAATATTGAGTACTTAAAGCGTCAGCCTTTAAATTGTAACAAGTTAGTTTTAAGCTCTCCCGAGCTAAGAGCGTCCTCGGCGAAACACATCTTTTATAGCTTTTCTATTTTGTCTTCATTATCTTCATTATTCTGTTTTCATTATCTTATAAACAATCATGACGGTAATAATTCTACATATTAAGTACATATACACTCACTAACCACTTAATTAAGTACATATGAACAAACGCTCTTTTTTGAAAATTTTCTAATCAGCCAATGATATGGATATAAGCACTTAAACATGCTAATGGCGACCTGCTAGATCTTATTTTATACATAAGTATGAGAAAAAAAAGTGTTGTCTTTAAATCCTACATGTTCGTTGGTGTCAGGCGATTTGAGTATTTCTCAGGCTCTCCTAAAGAAGGTAGTGAAGGAAAGCAAGAAGAAAGGACTAAACATCAACTGCCAGAAGACAGAATGCATGATTGCTACCAAAATGATGACCCTTTAGTGTAAATTGCATCAATAAGAACATTTTAGTCTGATGAAGTCTATTTGAAGCAGAGAGGATTTTTTCCATTTTCAGTCAGTCACTCCAATGCCATACATGTTTGTGCGATCATGTCTCCTTCGATTCACGACTAAATTTGGTAGGTTGCCATTTATTCCAGCGATAGACTGCCAGCCATTTCTACTGGACCCGGTCTTGACGTGCTATTCAACCCATATCTAGGTGGAGAAGAGACGGATTCTAAAATTAAAGTCTGTCTTGCTATTCAACCCAGATTTTCCAAGCGTAATATGTGCGGAAGTGAATATAGCGTACTATTCCGACTGGAATTCGAACTTGGCTCTCCGACTTTTCATTCCTAGCCGATATCCATTACACCATAACGCACATAGCGAGGTCAAGTTCCCTAATTGCCTTTGTAGGAGAGGAAAAACTGGTATGGTCTCCTTGTAGTGTAATGATTAACAAGTTATCCTTTCCCGTTAAATAGCGATTACAATTCCCATTTGTGGCCTTATAGATTAAGGAAAGCTGAGTATTTAATGTTTCTTTATATGGAGTAATGATTAATAAGCTTACCTAGCAAGCAATTATTGCCGCAGTGAGTTTGATCCTCAGTGAGTGGCTCGTGCTTGTGGTCCCGTAACCATATGCTCTATATTTGCAAAACCCACACCAGACCAGACCAAAAATGAAGTATTGCTAGAACATCTAAGTTGGTACTGACTAATCATAACTTTCTAGCCTTGACAGAGTTAAAAGGTATTTATTGTAAGTCCCTTTTTCTACAGACGAATTACTGCTTGCCTGTCGGTAGGCTATCGCTATTTTCATGGTAGATGTTCAGGTAACCTATATTCCTTAGTCCCATCAGTCCAGACCTTCACTGCTAGGACCCGTTAGTCCACGCACACTGAGTCGACTCATCCTCAATCCTTTCATATTCCATCAGTAAGGAAGAAGTTTTACGCAGATAGTTCCTTCTTTAGAATCATTACATAATAGAACAGAATCAAGGCCCAAGAATCACTCAAGGTAGAGAGAGTTACTGAATTAGGTTGTTATAAGGGCGTAAAACGAGGAAGTAAGAAGTTCATATGTGGATATATAGAATTGATTAATAGGAATAGATAAGTTTTCCTATCCCCCGGTTTACACTCCTCCCCAATGTTTTGACCAGGAGAGAGGATTAAGTTTACGTTTCCTTCTAAAGTCTTTTTCAGTGCTATGCCTCTGACGTTTCCACGTGAACCCTGAATTTCTTATTTACTATTTTTCTTCTCAATAGGAGTAGATAGGTTCGCCTATCGTCCGGTTCGCACTCCTCCCCTTCTTTTGAAAAGAAGTAGAGGTTTATGGCTTATTTCTCTTTTGGACTGGGTTTCCAGCTCCTTCTAAAATTTCCCATTCTCTTTCAATCCCTTGCGTCTCTTTTGGCATTCCCACTTTGCTTGGTGTTAAATTAATTAAAAATACCATAGGAATTTACCCGAGTTTTGAAGATGTTAAGATCTTAGTGATAGGAAATATCTTATCAGGAGACTGTTCTAGAAAGTAACAGTTATTAGAAAGAAGCTGCCTGAGTGACACTTCTTCCTTCCCAATGGAATACGAATAGAACGTGAATCAGTCGACCCTGTGTATGTCACATAGGGTTGACTAAGTGTAAAGGTCTGAACTCGTAGAACTAAGCAATGTAGCTTCTCGAATATTTATCAGAAAAATGGCAGCGAGAGGCTTGTAACTTTTCGTCTATGGTAAAGGTATTGTAGTGGGGGGGATAATTCATCACGCTTTTGAAAATCGTCAAGGCTGGACAGTGAGGAGAGGGCAGAACCAACCCAGGTATGGCAATAGTACTTCATTTTCGGTTTGACCATACTCTTGAGTCAGGTACTTACTACAGCAGTAAAAGGAACTAGCCATTGTTTTACAACATATTTAGCGATGGTTCATCTATAGGGGGTCTGGAGAGAGCCTGAGTCCCAATAAACTTTCAAGGAGGAAAACCTTTTTGAGAGTACAGGCGTTTACCAGTACTGGAGTTAATTCGGGGCTTGCTAAGGTGATTATGAAACAGTATTAGATTGGTTTTAGTTGTATTGAATGATACAAGTCTATTTTCTTTGATTGACGAGTCAAGGCTAGTCAGACTTAAAACGGTCTTGGGTCGGTACAGTTAGCAATCGTTTCCTTTCTTTCCACATCGTAAATTCTGCCAGCATCTTCACCGGGTTTGAAGACCTGTTTAAAATAATGCTTCAGAACCTCAATACTTGAAACGATGTTGTTATAAGTCACAATTCCAGATAACCCAGTCAATCGTTATCTGTTCTCCATATCGTCATAAACTTCACTTCCTACTCTTAAATTCACATCATGTACTTCCTTCATGGTTAGCTAGAGTGTCACGCTAGATCAGTTACGACTGAATAGTGAGTTCGATCCTCACTGGTTGCCCCATATTATCGGCCTTATGCAACATCTGAACTACGCTTAGAAAATCATCATACAACTCATTCAGTAATCCTCTGCTTTGAGTGGCTCTTGAGTCTTGTATTGGATGAAGCTTAGTAAAACAAAACAAAAAAGATAATAAATATCAATAAAATACTTTGATCTAATTTAGGATAGATCGAAAGGTTTTTTTTTTTTTTAAATGGATTGGTAGAGAAAAGTTGGTAATAATTTAATAAAACGAATACAAATATTAACATTTTTTTTTCTTTCTATCGTTCTTTTTTCAGCAACGGCATCCCGGGGTCTGCAGTTTGTGTGTATGCATTAGACACATTCCATAAGTCTTTTACGGGAGCATTCAAATACCAAAAGGACGCTATATCCGCATGGACCCGTATGGAAAACCACAAAGCGGAAGCACAGGTCAGTCGTCGTATAATTGAACACTACCTTAATATGATATTACAGTCCCAGCAATTACCTGACCGGACATTTTAATATATTCTTTATTCTCTAGTTTTTTTTTGTTTTTTTTAAGCGTTTCACCCCAAGCAGGGCGAGAAGCCACTAGGACGCAAGGGGTTACAGAAAATTTGGAGCCAAATCAGATAGGAGTAATAGAAGAAAGGATGAGGAAAAGGATAGTGGATAGATCAAGGCAACTGGAGATATCGATTGACATTACATTTGAATAGCTGGAGATTATAGCTCTCAGGGAAACTAGAATAGGGAAGGGAGTTCCACAGACGAGAGGTGTGAGACATGAAGCTATTAGAGTAGAAGAGACGGCTACATTTAGGAGTTTCGACAGTGAAGGGGTGAGAGCGGGATGCCAGCCTCGTTGGGCGCTTGAACTCGTGAAGTCTGGGAACCAGCGAATGCAGCTCCTCGGAGCAATTGCCATGAAAGTATTTGTAAAACAGACAGAGAGAGGCGACGGCGCGTCTGTGAGAAAGTGTCTGTAGACGAGATGCCAGATCAGGGCCAATTATATTGCATATCCGCCTCTGGAGCCTATCAAGAACCCCAAGGCAAACAGAAGGGGCTCCAGAATATATATGGCAGCTATACTCCATGCAAGGGCGAATTGTTGATTTGTAGATCTGGAGGATCGATTCCGGAGAGAAAAATTTCCCATGAACTATTCAAATGAGTGTCATTATTTTTCTATTTTTATTATACAAAATCTCACTCGATGCATTCATTGGTCTCATGCCTCTATGCTAAAATTGTTTTAAACCTATTTTCCTCTTCCTTTTTTGTCTTTCCCCTATCTGCTCGACACCTTGTGGATTATGGTGCCACAGCTCTTAGCACGCTAAATATTGCTGCTCTTGTTGTGATAGCAAATATTTTACGGAATTAAGTTGCTAGCCCAATGCCCGACTGGCTTCCTTCTCTTACTCGTCAATCACAGCTTAAAAGCGTAGTCTCCCCTACTATTTTAACTATAGGTGGAGATGGGAGAAGTGATTTTTGAAATGTTCACTCCATACAAGGCCCAAGAGACACTCAAGGTAGAAGGTTACTGTCTAAGGTTATATCAGCGTAGGAAAGGACAAGCATTAAGAGTATAGAGCTGAAGAAGGCATTCATAAGAAACCGGAAACCCAATCCCAAGCAGGAAACAGGGGATAAACCTCTACTCCTGTTCAAAACACCGGGTAGGAGTATGAACCTGACGATAAGCAAAAATGCTCCTATTATATGGATTACTTGTGAGGCCGTTCTTTGTGGGGCCTTTCTCTAGTAGGGCAGTTCCTAGTGATGCCATTCTTTCTGGGGCCTTTCACTAGTAGGGAAGTTCCTAGTGAGGCCGTTCTTTGTGGGGCCTTTCTCTAGTAGGGCAGTTCCTAGTGAGGCCGTTCTTTGTGGGGCCTTTCACTAGTAGGGAAGTTCCTAGTGAGGCCGTTCTTTGTGGGGCCTTTTACTAGTAGGGCAGTTCCTAGTGAAGTCGTTCTTTGTGAGGCCTTTCACTAGTAGGGTAGTTCTTAGTGGGGGCCGTTCTTTGTGGGGCTGTTCTGTAGTAGGGCAGTTCCTAGTGGGGCAATTCACTAGTGGGGCAGTTCCTACTGGGCTAGTTCACGAGTGGGGCAGTTGCTAGTGGGGCCGTCCTTAGTGGGACAGTTCACTAATGGGACAGTTCCGAGTGAGGCAATTCACTAGTGTGGCAGTTCCTAGTCGGGTCGTGAAACAGTTGTGAAGGATCCTAGTGGGGCCGTTCACTAGTGGGGCCTGTTCTTAAGGGGGCAAATCACTAGTGGGGCAGTTCACCGTAGGGCAGAAAAGAAAATACTTGTACGCAAACACGAAAAACATAAAACCGAAACAAAAGTACCTTGTCAGACATATTCAACGAAACATGCATTAAAGAATGATTGCTACACAAATACCCATATATATATATATATATATATATATATATATATATATATATATATATATATATATTAATTGATTTAAAATATGGTTTTTTCACTACACAGTTCTAACCATGTTTCAAAAATGGAAGCTAAAAAGCCCTGAATTTAATTTTGTAATTAAAAAAAATTGCTTGAGGATGAAATGGAACTAATGTCTTTAATTTAATTACAAAATTAAATTCGGGGCTTTTTAGCTTCCATTTTTGAAACATGGTTAGAACTGTGTAAAGGGAAAAAACATATTTTAAATCAATTAATTTATAATATTAATGCACTGTAAATTTACATTGAGCAATATTTTGTAAAAATAAAAATATCTATAAGAACACCGGATTATATATCTTACTGTTCTTTCTTATATATATATATATATATATATATATATATATATATATTAGGGGAAAGTAATATGAAAAAGTGAAAAAAGTTTTTGCCATGAAGGACATCATCGGACTAAGATTATGTTTACGTTGATACGACTACACATGCGCACGAACGTGATCGCGAGAGAGAAGAAATTATTTTTAAATTTAAACTTTTCAATGTCTCTTTTCGGATCAAAGTATACAATTTGCCATCAGGCGGATAAGCTTCATTTCATGATTCAGTTGTGTCACTCTCATTAGGCAGAGCTCAACTGAAAATATTACTGAGAGGTACCCGGTCTCGGGAAACAGATGCCCAACGGCATTACTCCTCCTCTTTGTCCTAAAAAGTGGTGGTCGCTAGTAATATCGGATTGCAGGAGCTGGGCGATTTTTGTACCTGGCCCGAGTTGCACGGTCTCGGTGTCCTCACATTAAAATAATCTTATGTTACATCCTTCCAGCGTGGGGGCGCCAAGGAAATACAATCACTTCTCGGCCTTTTGGCTAAGATGAAAGTGTAGTATCTGTTCTTATAAATTTAATCTGATTCTCTCTCTCAACTCCTATTTTACCTTCTTTCTTTCATTTTCTCCCTGAAACCATGTAGTGTCTTTCCCACTATTGCTACCGGATGAAAACAGAATAGCCCATTATGCTATTGGCAAGGCAAAATAATTGTCCTTTTCCTCTCTTTCGTTAGCTTGCACGATTATAATGATCGTGCAAGCTAACGAAAGGGGGAAAAGCACAATTATTTTATGGTAATTCATTTTAATTTAAAACAAATATTCTAAGTATTAAGATAGAAAAAATACGAAAGACTGAAGAAGTGATCACCGAAACGTCGTATGAACAAGAACCACTATACAAAAATATTCGAGCGTCTGAATAATGCTGGATATATTATGTAGATTCCCCTGTTCACAAATATAATTTATTCCACCACAGAAATGCCGGGGATCGAAGAGGTACTACATTCTGATGCTTGATATAAATGCGTTTAATATCGTTCATACAGTCAGTCAATTATGTGTCATGCGTGATACACGCTTAGGCGATCATGTATCTTCCAATACATGACTGACGAGTCAGATTTTTTAGACCAGTTTCCATCCAAGGCTATAGAATCCGGTCTGTCCTGCTATTTACCCATAACTGGTGGGAGAAGAAGAGGATTCATACCTTTCCCAAGGGTATTAGCACATAAGTGAATGTAATGGATTCGAATGGAATTTGAACTCGGCTCTCCGATTCCTTAATCCGAGCCGCTATCCATTACTCCATCATGCCTCCAAAAATGCAGTTAATAGGTTGTATACAAACAGGCAGTTAAGACGGGGAATTCTCAAAGGGCTTGGCTGTTTTCCGTATAGAAAAAACTAGGAATCCCAGGAAAAGAAACGTAACTGTCGGCCATACAAACAAGTAAAATAACAACTGATACTAATGTAATTTCGTTTCATAAACTGGCTTAGTTATTATGTTACCTGTTGAATTCTTTCAGTGCCCGAGCCCAGGAAGCAGCAGCAAACGTTCCTACAGTAATCACATTTCACAAGTGCTTCTCGATGCCCAAAAATACCAAATGATGAATGACGCTGTCCAGCCTATCAGTATCATGCCTGCATTTTATGCTGGAGGACAAAGGTCAGCCTAGGAAAAAATTCGGCATTTTTTTTCACTTTGTCTTTATCGTTGTTTCGTAGTTTACCTGTGTAGCGTGAAAGTCTGACTTTTAACGTGTAGAGTGTTGTGTACTTTGTGTATATATATATATAGCGGTCAATGTACTTTGTGCATTTGTACATATAGCTGTTTGTATTATTTTTTTTTTTTGTTATTTTTTTTTTAATCGATATCATCCCAAGAAAGGCAGTAAAGCCACTAACACGCAAGAGGAAGAATTAAGAACAGAAACATTAGGAGAAATAGAAAAGAGCAATCAGGAGAACCATAGATAAGCGATTGACAGTGCATTTAAATGTTTGCAGATTAATTTTGGTTGGAAAGCATGGTACTGGGAGGGAGTTCCACAAGCGAGAAGTGTGAGAAAAGAAACTGTTAGCATAGAATTTACGGCAACATCTAGCCGGTTCAACTGTAAATTGATGAGATCTCGACGCCAGTCTGGTACTGCGCTTAAATTCAAAAATCTAGGTACTTTAGCGAAGAGATCATCCGAACAAGTACGATGATGTTTCTGTATGATGTAAATTATTTCAGTGAAAAATAATGCTGCGTTTAAATTCATAAAATCTAGGTACCATGGCGACGAATTCATCTGAACAGTTAACATGAAATTAAAAAAAAAGGGCACAGAGTCAATATTAGAGTGGTGGGCAAGTGACTGAAGACGAGCTGCCAGATTATGTCTGATCATATTGCTGTTTCTTCTTTGGATCTTATCAAATAGCTCCAGAAGAATAGGAGGAGCACCGAAGCAGATATGACAGCAATACTCTAAGCATGAACGTATGGTAGACTTATAGATATGCAAGATAGATTTTGGAGAAAAAATTGTCTCACCCGACACAGTGAACCAACTTAGCAGTTGATCTAGCGATGGATTCACTGTAGTCTTTCTAACTCATGTCAGCTGAGAACGTTAGCTCGAGAAGGCATATGGGTGTCACTTTGCGTGGTCTGTTGCAGATTGAGTTTATGTGTGTATGCTGAACCTACATAAACTGTCTCGTAGTCTCTGTGTGTGTGTTGCGTAATGTAGTTATGTGCCCGTATGTGAAGAGTAGATTTTAATTTAAAGTGTAACGTACTGCGTACTTTTATGTTTGTGCGTATGTATTTAGTGTGTAATGTATATTGATTCATTGTACATACTGTAGTATGTGTTTGTATAATGTGTTGCGTCGTGCTTGTGTGTGTACGTAATGCAGTTGTGTACTTGTTTGTAACATGTTGCTTAGTATATATGTATGGCAGTGTAATTTGCGTTTGAAACGTGTTGTGTAGTGCGCATGTTTGTGTGTGTTTTGTGTCGTGAGTGTGTGTGCGCGTATGTATTTTAGTATTTAATTTGTGTGATTGTAAAGTGTAATGCAATTGGTTGGGTGTTGCGTGGTTACATGCGTGTACAATGTGTAATATAGTTTGTATATGTATCGTGTACTTATGAGCGTATTGTATAAATGCAAACACACGCAGAGAGAGACACACACACACATTTTATCCCAGTTATTTTACATTGAGCACTGTTTTATTACCAACACTCACTGTGTGTGCGCGCACGCACACACACACACACACACACACACACATATATATATATATATATATATATATATATATATATATATATATATATATATATATATATATTCAATATTCCTCGTAAAATGCCATGCAGACAATCATATCTCTTCACAGAATTTTCATTATTGTGAATTGACATACATTTTGTGGAGTTGTTTCCGTTGCCTTCTCCACGCTTTGCAGTTCATAGCTTTCTTTCTCTTATGTTGATTGCCACCTAAGACCAAAATGGCTGCGGTGTCTTTAATGACAAATCACATTGATTTTTTTTAAGTAACATGACCCGCCTTATGATGTACTATACGTCATGCGACCCACGGTTCGAAAACGGTTGTCCATGCTTGCTCCCGAGGAAAATCAAATAACGATATTTCTTGTAGATCCCGTTAACAAAACTGTTGACAGTTTGCAACGTTTCCAGCAATGGTGTGGAAGCACAAAGCAATGTCGTCGTTGTCTTTATGTTCAGACATCTTTGTCAATTTCTATCCTTGTCAATAACAAAGAGACACAAAAACCTCAAACAATAGCGACTGAATGTTTTCTCGTATAACAATGGTCGATCACCACCTCAGTGAACTTTATTTAGATGAACTTAACTTCCTCGACGAACTCTCCATGTCCATGGAAGTAAATGTACTTTTTAATATAATTGCACTATGATTCCTTGTATTACGAGCCTTATCTGTTCGTTATTTAAACATCATTTCTAATGTACATGATGAGGAAAGAACGCTCAGAGAATTTAAAACTCACAAGCAAGAGAGGTAGTGACAAACAGCCTAAGAAGTTGGTGTAAATGGATGGCAGAACATGAAGTGCATGGGATAGCAAAGGCAAAAGGATTGCTCACAACTAAAAAGGCTAGGAAGTTGTGGGGAGTCATGATCGGCCACATTATTAATGGACACGCTATATTAAGAGCATTTGTTTGATTTAGTTTGTTTGCTTAACGGTATATCAACTCCTTATGGGTGAAATGGCGAAATTGTTTTTCTTTCCTGTGAGATTTGGTATTTTTGTCTATATTTCTGAAATGAGGTATTGTAACTATTTTCATTGTTCTGACTGTTCGTCCTCACCTTTATTGCCATATTCACGACGTTTTGGCCGCTGTACGCTCCGGCCTTCTTCAGGTGATATGTATTGGAATTTCGAACCGAATTCTTTTAGTCTACTGGGGTAGATTTTCTAGTTCCTCGTGTCATATCTTTTCTGGGTATCTCAGTTTAAGTTAATTCCATTTAGTAACATTAAGACACATGGCCCAGTAGATAAAAGCGTTGGTTGAAGTAATCAAGTGACTTGATCCAAAAAGTTCAGTCCCTGGCCACAGCAGAGGTGAACGAAAACTTGAGAGGTGAACAAAAACGTGAAGAGTTGAGTTACAACTGAAATTCGCTTCGAAATTCCAACATAAATCATCTGAAGACGGCCGCGGCGTACAGCGGCCGAAACGTCGTGAATATGACAGTAATGTTTTGTTTTGTTTTTTTCCTCAAATATGTATTGCTGGGAAATTTTTTTTTCTTGTTACTATGAAAATGTACTGCTAAAGGTAATTTTTTGTATTTTTATATTTTGATCCCAGTTTGGGGCTTCACTATTTGCACATAACTGGGACCCTAAAAGGTAGTACCGCCCCAGGTCAGGGTAGACCTGGGAACAACAGCAATTAAAAGGTGATCTTTAAAATGTCGTTTATCGTCATACCCGGGACGGGATGAAAAACGCCATTTTATTTGTAAAATAAAATGTCACGAAATTTAAAGCAATATTTCTTTTTTACTTATTTTATGGAGTGGATCAAAGCAACCCTTTTAAACCTACTTTTCTGATACTCCCTATAGCTTCCATTTTGACGATGGATTCGGTTACGCGAAGAATCAGTTATCTAGAATGACTATACATTTATAAAAATGCAAACCAGCCCTCAAGATCGGATAACCGACATTCCATTGTACTTTTCGATTGTTTTTAAACCTTGCTTCTTTTTTTTTCCAGGTGGACGCACATTGTGGTCGACACTGTGTATGCACTCAAAGGAAAGTTTTCTGTCGTCTTCGTAGGCACCACTAAGGGGATAATAAAAAAAATGTTGCAAATCCCATCGCAAAATTTAAGTTGCACTCTTGAGGAAATCAAAGTGACTCCTGAAGGGAGAGATATTCCGGTGATGGCAATGGTCAAATCTAAAGAACAGGTGAGTCGTTTACACATAAAATAATTCTCTCATTGACTCAACCGTTTTTATTGAAGTTCACATCAGAACTGTATAGTGATTTTCCAAGCGCAACTCAGATGTGGCACAAGGCCGAAAGTATGGGGCACCCAGTGAGGATCGAATTCACTAATCAGTCGTAATTGTTCTAGCAAGACACGCTTGCTAACCATTGCACTACTTAGAAGTGCCTCACTACAGAACTGTATAGAGTAATGTACAATGTTGATATTTCATGTGGCTTTCCTTAAGCCAGCTAATTACTTCAATACAGGTCCGGTGCCACGGTCTCGTGCCCCTTCCAAATACGAATCAATGGTACCCTCGATTTTATCATAGCGGTCACTGTAGTCTACCACATTTTAATGTTCATAATATAGTATTCATATAAAATACAAATCGGTTTACATACAATAATGGATCAAATGCAATATAGGTGAGCAATTCAACTAGAAAAATCGAAAATAAATAATGCATTTAAATACAAATTAGAGACATGTCATGATAGAACATTCCATCTGAAAAAAAATCAACAATGATTTGCAGCAATATTAACGTCAACTTGATATATTTCTCGTTAAAAAGTTGAAAATTTTTAAAACACATTCAAGACTATGGATAAAAAAAAAGCGAATTTTATATAGCATTTTTTGAGACTTAGCATCGATGAAACACACTCACAGATTTGAACTTAAAAAATAACCCAAAAATGATGTCAAAATCCGTAAAAAATTTTATCCTTTTTTTAAATTGTCAGTTGTGCTTAGTTTAATTTGTAACAATAAATCTAGGTAGGAAAAGATCAATGCTAATAAGATTGCGAGGGTCATTAAGCACTTCTTGGGGTCAACAATCGGCTACAGCACCCCCTCCCCTGCTTCGGTCCGAGGCTGGTTCAGTGGGTAGTACGCGCCGGCCTTGTATATGAGAGAGTGAAACGTAGAATGTGAAGAAATATTGAAATGTATTGACTTCTTGCCGAGAAAGGAAAGAAGTGACTGTACTCAGGATGTTAATTTCATTTTGTATACAATGTGTGACCGTAGTTCAACAGTATTTAGTGAAATAGACATGCAGATTTATACGCAAGCATGTGTGAGTAACACACCCACCCACCCACACACACACGTGAAGGGTGCTGAAAAATTGTTGTCTGATTCGTAATAAAAAATAGATCATTGCGTCCTAATCAATCAACAATGTTTTGCAGCAATTTTAACATCAACTTGAGATTTTTCTTGTTAAAATTTTAAAACACATTCAACATTATGGATAAAAAATAATACATTTTATATCGTGTTTTGTCTACACTTAGCATGAGCAAAACAAATACACGGATTTGAACAAAAAACACCACAGGATGACAAAATCCATAAAAAAATTGTCATCCTTTAATAGTCAATTATGCTGAGTTTAATTTGTGAAGTAGAAGAAATGTTTATAAGGTTGCGAAAGTCACAAAGCACCGCCCGATGGCCCCAATCAGTCGGGGGTTTCGTGTTAGGATTCACTGGCTCTGATTCAATGCCCTTGGGAAATGATATTTAAAGACGTCGAGGAAATTCGTGAGAATGTATTGTAGTTTTATTTTTAGGGAATCAATTCAAATAATTTTTATCAACCCACCTCTATGTATGTATATATAATGGACCCTCCCCACTCGGTTTTGACGTATGAGGATCTGACAGCTTATTGATTCAGTTATGAAAGTTTGTGCGATAATCTTAAGTGCCATTTAAGACTCTCTAATGATTTGCAAAGGAGGCCACATATGGAGCAAGAGTGAGAATTGTGGGATGAGGTCACTGTTAGATTGGCTGACCTTTTAGATCTTGCTCTCGCTTCTTGAAGACGATTCAAACTAGCAGATTGAAAACTGCTGAGTCCACTAAAGCATGTTGATCTCTACTCTACTCGCTCCAAGTCTAAGAGCTCGAGAATGATGTTATGATATATATATATATATATATATATATGATTAATTTGAGTAAAGTTTATCACTTGCTGAGTAAAGTTACCTTCATCATCCCTACTCCAGAGTTTCGTAGGCAGACTTGTCCGTCCACTCCTCAGGAGTGGGTTGATAAAAAATTATCAGAACTGTTGCTATAAAAGCAAAACTACAATGCATTCTCTTGAATTTCTTTGACGTCTTGAAATCTTTTTCCTATCAATTTCGATTCGGATCTGGGAAATATATTTGTTGTCGGGCCTGTGGAAAAAACTACTGCACAAACCATGGTCACTGGTGGAACCTCTGTAGTGTGTTAGGACGGCCTCACTCTACACACATTCCTTCCAGGTACTGCTAATAAACTACAGAAGCGAGTGAGAACGTTATAACTTTGTCTTTATATGCGACAGAGTTAAAGGTATTAAACAATAATATCACATTAAAGAAATCCATTTTAGATTTAATTACATTATTTGCTTCGGACTGTTATCCTCATCTTCATTGCTATATATCTTCGTTGTATGCTCCGACCTTCTTCGGGTGACTGGAATCTCGAACCGAACGCTTTATTTAATTCACCGGGCTAGATTGTTCTAGTTGCACGTGCCATGCCTCTTCCGGATGTCCAAATTATTTCCCTTTAACACTACTCTTTGTATACTGGACGAAATAAAGGGTTCGGTTTGAAATTCCAATCATGTGAAGAAGGCCAGAGCGTACAACGGCCGAAACGTTGTGAATATGGCATAGAAGATGAGTATAACAGTCGGAATAATGCAAATAATCTAAATAATCATAATACCTCATCTCTGAGATATAGACAGATTTTAGATTGTTTTTCTTTTTAATGCAGAGAGCTGTGTATGTTGGCGTATCACCATACGTTTTCAAAATTCCGTTTGAAAGATGCCATCGACTGAAAACAAAAAGGTAAGTATTGATTTCTATTACCTCTTCCTTAAATATCCAGCCAACGCCCAGTAAAATCCAAACAGATGCACACACACACACAATGTCTTTATATAGTGATTTTCTAAGCGTAGCTTAGATGCGGCACAGAGCCGAAAGTATGGGACCCCCAGTGAGGATCGAACTCTCTACTCAGCCTTAATTTTTTAAGCGATACAACCTTGCTAACCATTAGACCACGTCAAGGTGCCCCAACCCCTTTTATATATACTTCTACACATATCCGCAAACACCTTTGTGAAATTTACGAATCCATTTAATTCCCTCAACTATGGTTGTAGGTTTTGTATCGGGAAAAATCATTGATATTACCAAAAGATTGTTAATATAATATTCATTAGTAAAAAATATTATTCTTACAATCCAAAATATGTTTCAGCTTTAAATAATCTACAAAGGGTTGATAAGACGTAAAAAAAATCAACCGAATCAATATATACTTTTACAAATAATAAGCACGTTCTAGGACACTTGGACGTGTCATAATAGTTAGCAAACATGTCTCGCTGCATCAATGAGTCAAGAGTAGTGAATTCTGTATACTTACAGCCGTGTGACACATCTAAGCTACGCTTAGCAAGTCACTTACGGAACGTTGACGAGGTATAATGGTTAGCAAGCACATCTTAGAGTAGTGAGTACAATGTCCCTGTGTGTTCGATACTTGAGGCTTTGTGTAACATATAAGGTACGCTTTTTTAATCACCAGAATAACACTTTTCTCTTACCCAATAACCACAGACTCTTTCTGATTTTCGGTACGTTTACATTATACACTAGCAGCATGGCCCGGCGTTGACCGTGCTTGATTCAAAAATCGTACGACTCATACAGCAATCGCTATCACTTGACTTAAAATATTTTTGCCCTTCCTTGACTTTAAACGAGTGCCCTTTGCCGTGCTGATATTGCTACATCCCTTACTTCTTGCCTATCTCACACTGCGAATTTTTTCGAAGGTCTATACTAAACATTAAATCTGTTACGAAAAAAGAACTAAACAAAATGAACACAAAACGATCAGCTTTAAAAAAGGACTCGTAACTGGAAAAACCGAATGAAAAAAGAATGTTAACAACAAATACTTTTTCACGCCCAACCCAGTTCTGCGGAATCAGAATCAACGTTGAGTTTAAGCAAGCGAATGAGCCAATTGGAGTAAAATGCCCAGCAGATTTAAATTTTTCCCACTTGTGACGAATGCAGCTATCGATTTTTTTTTTGCATGCTAGCATGCTAGTTAACATTCGTGTCAGTCAGCTGTTAGCTCTAACGCTGGGGAATAGAATCTTGCTGCCTATTCGTGGCAGCCAGCTATAGGCTCTCACTCTGGCCAGTAGAAAATGGCCGCAAACTACATGAAAACTGCCGTAGAAGCATGAAAAAATCGATTATTTCCACTATCGATGGGTGTTTGCCATAATTCCTAACCAATAACATTTTCTTTCTTCCTAATTTTCAATACATTTTTTAATTTTCAATTCATTTTTAATTTTTAATACATTTTTTAATTTTGTTAATCCCAGTTTTTTTATTTTATTTTATTTTAATTGTTTTGTTATATTTCTTTGTAGCATGTGCCTACAGGCAAGAGATCCTTATTGTGCTTGGAATACTATAAATAAAACTTGTGCCAGTCCACCAAGAAATGAACTTGGAGCTCATTATTGGCTTCAAGACATTACGTCATGTCCGGTTCTGGAAACACCAGGTAAGTCATTCTTGATATTTTCTCACTGTTTCGTGAATTTCAGTAACTAATTACGAACATTGTTTATTGTAATTTCCTGCAGTCTACTAGTAGCATTTTTAACCGTAAGTGCAACGGCGATACGGCAATTTCAGTAGTAAGTCATCGCTTTCCCAACTGACAAAATGCCTCCGTATACGCAGTACTATGTTCACAAGCGTCTCTGTTTATTTTCTCTCGGGTGTTGTTTTTATGCCGAGCTGATCTCGCAAAAAAATTCCATATGCTCAACCACTCTCACCAATTCTCCTAGCTCGGAGCCCGTGTCTTTCTTAAATTAGGGGTGTTAGGGCGGCCATATTTCTTTTTCATTTCCTTCACTCGTCTGGCACGCCAGGCATATACGTGCTCAATTTGCCACACGAGGCAAGTCATCTTCTCTTCTATAATAAAATGTACCTCCCAACGGGTGTCAAGTCGGTATTTTATTTTTCCATCAGGGAAACTGCCCCCAAAGCGTGATGTTACCAATTTGGGCACGAGTGAACATTATGACGAAACCTCTTTAAGGAACACATATCTGTCGTTGGGTCTTCCACGAATCCATATCTGAAAGTTTCATTTTCGTAATCGAGACGTAAGTGATTGTTAAATGAATTTAACGGAATATATGCATTCCTTAAATAGGCTCTATCATGACGGTCTCTCTTGGTCAAATTGGTAACGGAACGCTTCGGTTATAGCAGTGATTTCCTTCATGGAAAAGGGAGATACAGATTTGAAATATGTCGGGAGGCACATTTTACTTTAGTAAAAATTATCGGTCTAGGCCGGTTGATATTATGTTCATTGTCTAAGGTTGTTAGCTCGATGTCCAGATTGAAGAGCCTTACAAAGCACAGGCCACCTTACTATTTATCCATAGCTAACGGGAGCAGTATATTCATGCTTTACCGATGGACTTCGTGCGAACTAAACGTAAAGAGTATGATCTTGATGCGCCGATTTTAATTTCCTATTTAATAATTACTCCGATAGCATTTCCCAAAATAAAGAAACTTCTACTCATTGACCCACCTTCAAGCCCAGAAATAATCATTCTTCGGCCGATATATTCTCCATCCTTCCAAAGCTATCTATCGCTGTTTACTCCCGTATACCCTCTACTGAACAAATAGAAACAAGCACCCCAAGAAATGTGCTGTGTTTTCAGTAAGTGATTTTTTATGGGGTTTAGTTGTTCTGCTGACGACCAACTTAAACTGACTTAGAAGGAAAAAAAAGAAGAATATTATTCTCATAGGGATTAGGAGTTTATGCTTTGGCAAAAGAGATAAATGAATGAAAACGTTTTCTGTCATAATTTTAACTACGACGGATTTTAAGCTACGACGCCGCCGTCTTCTCTTTGCCAATATTGGGCGCCGAGACGTGGCTTCTCAACAAGACTCTCGTCTTCCGCATCCATGGCTTCGAGAATCCCGTGCTCTCAGGATAATGAAGTGCATGAACTGATCCGATCTGTTGCCCATTGATGAGCTCTGCCGGAGGGCCGACCAATCCAATATCCCCCGCACTATTCTTCACCACCAAGTTCGCTGGATGAGTCACGTCCCGCGACGACCTGAAGGAAACCCTCCAAGAGTCATCTAACAGTTCGAAACGCCATCTGAAGACTCGAGACGACCTCAGGGCAGACCAGGTAGCTACTGGAAGAACGTTGTCCACCAGGACTTCCAACAGATTAATCTGGATGTTCCGATGCTCTGCAAAGACCGTGAGAGCCGGAGGGACAAGGTGGCTCTTGTGGGCCCAATACCTTCATGGCACCAGATTTAGAAGAAGCAGAACTGTACTCACATGTCTAATTACAAACCTAGTCTCTTTATATCCTTTATCTTTAACTCCAATCACTTTCTTCCTTTTCTTCTCTTTCGGAGTCCTAATATAGGGTCATAGAGGAGTCGCACTTGTCCGATTTTGTACCCAAATGAGAAGCTTCGTCGGAGGACATGCCAGCCGAGCAATCTCACACACCAACGCTCAGCCCAGTAATCGCTTGCACAGTCACATTCCGCGACGACGTGATGACCATCGTACCAGAGTCATCTACCAGTTGACGTGCCATCTGCAGACTTGAGACGACCTCGCGGCAGACCACGCAGCCACTGAAAGGATGTCGACAGCCAGAAGCTCCAGTAGATTAATCTGACGCTGGAGGGTGTTCCGACGCTTTGCCAAGTTCATGAGAGCCAGAGGGATAATCTGGAGCCCATGGGCTGAAGGTGGATCTCATGTATTTAGCAGCAGGATGAGCAGAATAGGCTATCCACATATCCAATTACAAACCTAGTCTCTTCATATCCTCGATCGTTAAATTCAATCACTTTCTTCTTTTTCTTCTCTTTCGGAGAACTCACATAGTTTTTGTGACATTTTAATTAATTCTTGAATTAATTTGCATCTTCTTTTTAATCATGTCACCTCATGCAAAGCAGTAAAGCCACTAAGACACAAGAGATTACAGAGTGTGGAAAAACAAGTAAAAAAAAAAGAGGCATTTGAGAGCAAGAAAATACAAGTAATCAAAACACTATATAGAGATTGACAAGGCATTTAAATTTTTCCATATCGAAATTAGATGGAAAGCATGAAGCTGGAAGCGAGTTCCACAAACGAAAATTGGGAGAAAAGCCAATCCAGCTGGGAATTGATGAGACCTTTCCGCCAATCTAGTACTGCGGTTAAACTCATTATGTCTAGGTACCATAGCGAAGAATTAATCTGAACAATTACGATTAAACTATTTATAGAAAAGGCACAGGGTAGTTACATTACGACGTTAGGAAAGTGACTGAATCTGGGATGCCAGGTCAGCACTAATAATATTACTGATTTTTCTCTGGATTTTTATCAAGAATCTCTAAATATATTGCAAGAGCCCCGGACAATATGTGGCAGCAAGAGTCTAAGTATGGACCCATGCTAAACTTATAAATATGCAAGTAGATTATAGAGAGACAAATTGTCTAGCATGACACAATGACCCAACTTTTTTCGCAGCAGACCTAGCAATGGATTCAATATAACCTTTCCCCTTCATATCAACCGAGAATCTTAGCCGGAGAAGGCACAGCAAGTCACTCTTATGGAGGTTATTATCAGCCATGCAGCCATGCATCCAGAGGTCTTTCAGGAGGTTGATAGAGAGAAGTTTCTTTCTGGAGGCGTTAAAATTAACAAGCTATTCCTTGCCCCAGTTAATAACAAATTGTATGTCATTTTGAGATCAGTTGCCAATTTGAACTGATCGCTCTTACTACTGAGACAGGAGTAAAATCTTAGTATTAATCTGTGTCTTTTTATTCTGTTTTCAGTGGACGGCAAATGGTCAGCGTGGTCAGAATGGACACAATGCAAACTAATGGGAACTGACCGACTGGGAGATGACTGCTGGTGCAGAACCAGGGTATGTGACAATCCTAAGCCGCGACTTGGTGGTAAGGACTGCATGGGAGACACGGTTGAAGTAACAAATTGTACCAGTAAGTATACCTTCACTTTTATTTTGACTGGATTCTCATCGAAATTCGATTTCAGCATTAAAAGAAATATCGGATCTATTCAAAGAGCACCTTCATCTTAAAAATAAGCCCAGTCATTTTAAAACCAATCTCTTCTCGGTTGGTACGAAACTGTCCTGGAATAAAATGTTCTGGGACTCCAAAGTCCCAGAACATTTTATTCTTTTTTTATTTTCTTTGATTTCTGGCGTTTACACATTTCTTTCCGGGTCCCGCCCAAGGACCTAAGGTTAGAAATGGCATCATGACACTTTTCACTGACAAAAAAAAAAAAATTACATAGATAAAGCCCTTCGTAAAGTGTGGGCTGTACTTGTCAGAACAATTTTTTGTATCTCCTTGAGGCATGGACTTCCAGGAATCTCTTCAATTAGTCTACTGCAATCTTTTCCAACCAATCCTAGGGCTCCAACTACAACTGGGATTGTTGATGTTCCCATATGCCATATTTTCGAGATTTCTATTTCAAGGTCCTTGTATTTTGACAGTTTTTTGAAGATCTTCAAAGATACATTGCAGTCAGCAGGGACTGCCATATCAATAAGGAGACACTTTTTTGTTTGTGGTCTTTAATAACAATATCAGGGCGGTTGGCTTTGATTGTTCTGTCAGTGTGTATTGTGTAGTCCCATAGAATTGTAACAGGTCCTATCTCCGTAACCGGGTCTGGGTGGTGTTCATACCATTTTCTTTCAGTTTCCTTCCCGTAGAAGTTGCAGATTTTCCAGTGCAGATATAGGCCCGCTCTGTCATGCCGGGTTTTATATTCAGTGGGTGCCAATATCGTGCAACCTGATACAAGATGATCAATCGTTTCTGGATATTTATCACAGAATCTGCATTTTGGGCTGACACAATATTTTTGTATATTTATTATTATTATTATTATTATTATTATTATTATTTGTGTATGTTTTGTATCCTGTAGAGTCGACTCCAAACTATGGCCCTTAGACTCTATAGGAGAATTGTCATTTAATTGATAGCACTTTTCTTAGTATATGTGATGTTACTAGTAGAGCGACCTTTTGGGTAACTTATATGTTGATATTACCTGGGACACTGTTAGTAAAATTGACCATTGTTTTTCTCACGAGACCCAGACCTCCAATTACTATTAGTACAGTTTCAGTCTTCATTCCCCACATCCTTTTAATCGCAATCTCCATGTTCTTATATTTGGACAATTTCTCGATAATTTTCATTTTTTAAAATCTCAACTGGTACTGCTATATCAATAAGCATACAGTTCCTGAATTTCTTGTCTTTTATGATATCAGGTGTGTTGGTTGTCAGCTTGAATTGGCATATCCCAGATATCTCAACATTTTTGTTGTTGTTTTTGTGTTCCCTTTGTGACAGTTTGCTCTATTCACTAATAAATGAGGCTTACGAGTTATTTCATGACGATTCCATATCTATTATTCTTGCTTTTCATCGCTAATCTTCTTTAATCTATCGGTCGAAAATTATGTCAACCGAGAGTATTTTGATGAAAAGAAGCAATTATAGAATCGAATAAACTACTACTACTACTATAATAATAATATTAACTACTATTACTACTAATAATAAACTACTACTACTAATAATAATAATAATATTAACTACAAATACTGGTGAAAACTTCGCAGTTTTCCGATTTTAATTTCATGAATCTTAATTTATTAAAGTAATGACAGACTAAGCTCCCGACAATAAAATATCCGTAGAAATTCCCTTGTCGCGTCGTTAAATATTTAACAACTTTGGCAAAATATTACAATAACAGTCATAAGTATGAATGCTGGTCGAAATTTTAAGAAGTAAGGGGGTACAAATGTAAAGCTCTGAAACTGACACCTTTTTTCATTTCACCGAAACAGACATTAAACACGTCTGCCTTTCTTTCTTTTTTTCATCCTTTCTTTCTTTTTCTCACTGAAAGAGCATCTCTGATATGTCTTTTCCCTCTTTCCACGCGATCAAAACGTAGTAGTACATTATTTGTGAGTTATTGAAAGGAGACGTTAAAAGCTTTTATCTTCCCTTCTTTCTATCTAACTCTTTCTAACTGAAACCAAGTAGCGTCTCTGATATATCTTTTCCGTCTTTCCAAGCGATCAAAAAGGAAGAATCCACTACTTTATGAGGTATTGGTACGGGGTAACGCTTGTGCTAAGGTAAGGACAACCACGTCAATTGTAACGTGAATAAAACAGAATATATCACAACCTCCCCTGAACCATCCATAATACATCCGTCAAAATGGAGTTAAGGAAATCAAATATCTTGGATCTCACATAACAGATTTCCAAAAAGATTTCAATATCCGCAAAGCTCTTGCATGGGATGCGTGTAACAAACTTCACAAGATTTGACGCTCGAACCTTCCACCTTCCAAACCTTTCGAATATTGATTGAACCAGTCCTACTGTATGGATCAGAAGCTTGGACATTATCTGTTCTCTTCAAAGACGGCTGGATTGGAAGGTATCCAAATCTACTTAGAAAAATCCAGAACAACAGTTGGAGATCCCATGCAACACTTAACAGAATTTACGGAGAATTGAGACTAATATCTTTTAAGCTGAAACAAAAACGATTAGAGTTTGCCGGCCACTGCCACCGAGCGGACAGGGATATCGTCCGATCCTTAAGCCAATTGTATCCTTCTGGAAGTGTCTTCTCACGAACATTGACTTTCCCAGTCGCCATAGCTCGGGACTCAGGTGTGGGCAGTGTGGATCTGTGGACAGGACCGAATAGTGTCAAAAGCGATTGTCATTGGAGCTCCGACCAACCATAGGGAGGTCGAAGGATAATGATGATGAAGGGAGGAATAATAATAATAATAATAATAATAATAATATTAAAATGTGGCACATGGGAACATCAACAATCCCTGTTGTAGTTGGAGCCCTAGGACTGGTTGGAAAAGATTGCAGTAGACTAATTGAAGGGATTCCTGGAAGTCCATGCCTCAAGGAGATACAAAAAATTGTTCTGACAAGTACAGCCCACACTTTACGAAGGGCTTTATCTATGTAATATATTTTTTTTTTTTTGTCAGTGGAAAGTGTTATGATGCCATTTCTAACCGGGACCCGGAAAGATATGTGTAAACGCCATAAATCAAAGAAAATAAAAAAAAATAATAATAATTGCCGGGTGTGCAGTAATAAAGGAAGAACAATGTGACATATTGCCAGTAAATACCCAAAGATGGCCCAGAAAGAATACAGAAGCATATAATGCTTTAAGTATGGAATGGATACGGTAGGAACGTGGTATGGACTAACTCCAGACGTGGCATTGTAAATGACTAGCGCAAAGCATTGTAGGATGTCATGAACCAGGTTTTGAAGAAATGCATAGAAAACCAGACATTCTGATGGAGATAAAGAAGAACATACAACATCAGAGAAACTGCATGTCCCGAATTCTATAGTCGAATTGACTAAGAAGGATAACAGGAAAACTATGACAGTTTAAAATATGGAAAATATACGAATTGTGATTAATGAATAGAATGAACATCATCCCTTTTGCTGTTAGTTTTCTGAACGCCATAAGTACTGAACTTCTGAATTGGCGGGAAAGGTTGGGATCAGTGTCAACATTTGAACAGTTGCCGGAGTTGGTACTGCTCGGATACTCTGAATAATTCTCGAATTATTATAGAACCCAGTCCACTGTCTGTGAATAGCTGGTATTTGGCAGGGTTTGAAGATCTAACAACAATTAATACATTAAGGGTTGACATAAATAAAGCAAGATAGAGGAAACCAAGCAGTAAAATAAAACTAATAATGATGAGTGTATCGGCCCATAAAGAACGTAGAGTTCGGCCCTGAATGTTGTGTTAAAACACAAAGAGTTGTAATAACAAAATGACATACATGCTTTTCATGTTCATACTAGTACTCCTGTTATATATCTCGAGATTTTTGACAAAATCCAAACAAGGATCTGTAATGTCATCGGTCCTGACGAGGTGTCCCGATTGCATCCACTTTCTCACCGACGTGACATTCCTTCCATCTGTCTTTTCTACAAATATTATCAGGGCAACTGCTCTAACGAGCTTTTTCCCCCTAGTGCCCCGACTGTACGAATTTAAGCGTGCTACTAGATTGGCAAATATATCCCACCGTTTTACTGTTGAAATAACGAAATGCATCCGCCACTTCAAAAGTTTCTTTTCTCACCCTTCCCTCCTGTGGAACTCCCTTCCGTTTACTTGCCTCCCTGATGACTATAATCATCAAAAATATAAATGCAAAGTCAATCGCCATCTTCTGTCTTCTTGAATCCCGTTCATCTCTTGTCCTTTCCTCAATCTTCTTTCTATTCAGCTTTCTCTTTCACTTTCACTCCTTGTAATTTCCGCCTTGCTTTTTATAAAATGACTAGCAGTAGAGCCCGGCGTTGCCCGGGGATGTAACAGTAAGAGATAGATCAAGTATCGACCATCATAAAGACTGAAAAATAAAATTGACAAAGATTATTGTTTAAGGTTGACGGACACGTATGTCTTAATTAGTGTGTTTTTTTTTTTTTTTTACGAATTGGTCATTGTTTTCAATCGTTATGAGACTACCGATTGAATAGAATTTTATTATAAACAATTGTCTTGTAAATGGAATTTTTAAAGTATTCTGAGTGTAAAAATAAAGAAAAAAGTGTGCAAGACAATAAGAAACACTACCTGCCAAAAATAAAAGTGAAGTTTTGTTGAAATCGGTTGAAAAATATAGGAAATCCGATCCCATATATAAACGAACACACACACACACACACACACACACACACACACACACACACACACACACACACACACACACAACCTGGGTTTAAAAATTGCGTACAAAATATTTAGATTTCGGTATTAATATCCCATAGATGTTGATATGTCACCAAACAAAATCAACCAACCATGCAGCCATCATGAAAGATATTAGTTCATATAATATCCTCCATTTTCTCAAATCAAACGGTATTCCAAAATATGACTTCATCAAAACTACAATATAAAACTCATAAAATCACCGCCTCACAAATAAGCATAGACATAACAGCTGAGTATCAATTACCATGTATTCTATTGTGAAAGTAGAATAACATATATCATTTTTTATTACTTCGAAGCTGCAAGAAAACTAAATTTTGATATTAAATGACCATAAAGGAGTTGATATGCTGTTAAACAAACAAATCAATTAATCAATCATATCTACTATTTGTATAACTCTGTTTTTATTTCCATTTTCCGGTGGTAAACAGCCGAATCAACATTGCAATAAAATTAATAATACTCGCCATTCTTACATGTTGTTCCTAATTAATGTTGTGTTAATTCGTGTTGACACAGTAAAGTGTAATACATAATACGAAAAACAGTATTCCTCCTATATTACAAACTAGCAGTAGAACCCGGCGTTGCCCGGGGATGTAACAGTAAGAGATAGATCAAATATCGACCATCATAAAGACTGAAAAATAAAATTGACAGATGTTATTGTTTAAGGTTGACGGACACGCACGTCTTAATTATTTTTTTTATTTTTACGAATTGATCAAACCCAAACTCAAAAAAAAACATTGTTTTCAATCGTTATGTTCAAACGAACACACACACACACACGCACACGCACAACCTGGGTTTTATAATAAGTATAACTCGATATGAGTTGTCCCCCTTTCATTCTCGCGATGTCTCTTAATCGTATTTTCAAATTGATTTCGTGCAAAAACAATTGTGTTTTTCCAATTTTTGGCACTGTCAGAAGCACCGCACGGTAATTTTACGTAATCCTGTGAAGTTTTGTTGAAATCGGTTGAAAAATGTAGGAAATCCGATCCAATATATAAACGTACACACACACACACACACACACACACACACACATACACACACAAACACACACACACACACACACAACCTGGGTTTTATAATAAGTATGATTAAAAAAAGAAGAGGAAAAAAAGATATAGTCGAAAGCTCTCTCGAAATTTTCTCGCGTTGCATGAAAAATTGTCTTTCCGATATGCTAGTTTTGCTTTCATTTTTGTGCAGATGCCCTTGGGAAAGATATTAATTCATTCTTTCTCTCCCCAGCCTCACCCCTGTATAGGGGTTTAAGAAAATACTCGTCAACTAGGGCGGCTAGCCAATCCCGATTGTAGACGCTTGCTCAGGCGACAGAGCCCAACTGCTTTTTATACTGCAACTATGCTGAGCAGACCTTAGTTTCTGGGAAAGAGCGTGTTATCTAGCGTGATCAGCAATTTGAAAAAAGGCCAGCACGCTCAAGCCCTCGGGCACGATGACTTGTGACTTCGTGCTAGCACAGCCATCGACGACACACAAGGGTCCCGTCTACCTAATTTTACTCAAAGGCTTGAGTCAACCTTTCCAAAGGTGTCGCACGCTGGGATCGACCCCTCCAATCCGATAACATCAGGAAGTCTCCTTCCTCACAAATCGACCTTGGTGAGATCAACCTGGTTCTCATGGTCAGTATGCCACGCTCCCCTAGGGGTTTTAAAAGCTGTGTAAACAGGTCTGTTTGGCCTTGGTGTGCACACCAACTCCTATGAAAATAACAACTCTGAAATCGAAATGTTAACAGCCTCTCGCTATCGCTATTTTAATGCCACATTTCAAGGCCAAGTATATTTCTCGTTCCAGAAAGCGTGACAGCTAGAACCCGCCACTTCATGCACACAACCTCGAACAACCCATATTTCCTTCATTTTCATTGGTTACACTCAGACAGCTTCTTCCTCAGAATTGTTACTTTGTGGAACAGACTCCCAGGAGCCTACTTCCCGGATTACTACGAGTTTAATATCTTCAAGTGTTGGATCAGCATTTATCTAACTTTCATGTTCCTATTACAGGCACTTCGTGCTTCCTCCATTTAAGCACTTTCAACAACCTTATTCACTAACCCTCTGTCTTGAAGTATTTTATTGTGTGAATTATAGTATTTAAAAATTCAGAACTGTGGAGACAGCAACATGAAACTACTCCTTTATCTTTCCCAAGAATCATAACAATTCGCTGATAAAAAAGCGGAATTTGGGGAGAGTCTACATTCTGAAGAGAGATGGCACTAAAAATATTCATTTCCGATTGAGGCGGCTTAAAAAGACTTTGTCAGATGTAACATAAACCAAAATCGAGGCTGAAGAATATATGATGCCTTCAGCGGAGGAGAGGCGTATATAACAAAAAATCGAAAAATTGCTTTTTCCACTGCAAATTATTAATTATATCCTATCCAAGTAATCCTCAAAAAATTAAAGCCGATTTCACAATATTTCAAGCTCAATTGAAGTTTATAGTTTGTAACCATGCAATGAGATGAGGTAACATAAACCGTAGATTTGTCTGCCGAATATCATTACATTCTTTCTTTCTTTTTATGTGCCGTGTCCTTTCAGGACGTAGGCGATCATGGCTCTCCATCTCCTTCTATCCTTTGTAGCACTCAAAAAGTTCCTTCCCTCTGCTTCCTCCCCCAGACCACGTTCTGTCATCCACTTGCTTAAGCCCTCCAAGTATGTCACGCGTTGTTTTCCCTTGTCTCTCTTTCCCTCTATTCGACTCGTGAGTATCAGATTCTCCAGGCCCTCCTTCCTCATTATGTGTCCCAGAAACTTCAGCTTACATAATTATAATGAAATCATTAATTTTTTTTGGTCAAAGGCATTTTCTTTTTGGTCATACATTAATTTCCTATTGCCCATCAAAATAAATGGAAGAATGCGATCTAAAAACAACAATGGAAAAGAGAGAAAACAAAGCGTAAACGAAATAGCTCCAGTTTGTTCAACTTAGAAAACTTAGCATTCCAGCCAAAGTATTCTAAAATGCTGACGATAACAAAGGAAAAAATGAAAAATACCAAACAGCAAATCGAATATAGTATCAAAATTTATATTATTTTTATTTATTTGTTATGCAACTAAATATATAATTGTCAAAAATTTTTCCAAAATTTCCTGTAATAAATTCTTAAAAATATTATTGTTATTATTTTATTTAAGTGTAAGGTAGTCATACATTTACAATTCCTTACCGCTAACCATGGAAAGAAAAGTTGATCAAAACTGCCTAAAACCTTTAAGCGCGTATTGACGCAAAATTATCAAATGTTGAATACGCCTCTTCTCCGCCGATTGTGTCATATTGACCTAAGTGCTACAGTCAAAACAACAAAGACATGAACGTCATAATTGGTTTCTTATTTGTTTTTTTAATAATGTTTATCTTATACAAGGCCCAAGTGTCACTCAAGATAGAATGTTACTGAAGGCGGTTGTTGTGTGAGCGGTAAGAGTAAGGGGTGCAGTTTATGAGTATATAGTGATTTTCTAAGCATAGCTTAGATACAGCACATGTCCAAAAGTAGGGGGCGCCCAATGAGGATCGAACTCACTACTCAGTCGTAATTGTTCTAGCGAGACAAGCTTACTATTACGCCGCCTCGAGTTTCCCAAAGTTTATGAGTATATATGTAGGAAAGATAACGTTTAAACCTTGTCTTGAAAAGGTTAAGTTTGTAGTGGGATTCTCTTTCACAAAGCGTTTCTTAGGAGAAACTAAAGGAATGCAAACGGAATGAATTGTTCATCTCAATGTACGCGGCATGGTCGCTCTTAGGTTGGGGCATTAGAGTTGAGGAACTAATGAACGTAGCTCGCCTGAACCTTTTCCATGGAAACAGTGGTAGAGTACCAAGAGGCTTGCAACGAAAGAAAAAGCGGTAGGGAAGTAATCGAATATAGTAGTTAACTAAGTGCGATTAACCTAAATGGATTAATCTAATCTCAACATAATATTTTGACAAATACACCTCAAGCCTCATTGAACAATCACATCACGATAATTGGCCAATTGTTGTTATTACTTCATCTATCGTTAATTGAAAGTGAAGATAATGAGACAACGTAGAGAAAGCAATAAACGACGCGTTTCGGCGAAGAATGTCTGCTGCGTTCAACTTCTTCAGGCTAGAATGAAAGACAACAGACATCCTAATGTGCTGCGTAATATATAGGATAAACAGCGCACCCCACAATCAAATGCCACAAAAAAGGAATATATGTGTGTGTGTGCGCGTGCATATATATATATATATATATATATATATATATAAAAACCTCTGGTTTCATTGAGATGATTTGAAATTCAATAGACACGAATGGCTCTAATCTCTCTCTATTTCTCTGTCTGTCTGTCTCTCTAAAGACGATAGACAAGGTATTGCGATTAAACTTTTTAAAAAATTTTTCTTGTGTTCGAACAAGTGTTTTCTTTTCTCGACACAGAGTGTGCAAAAACTGCTCAAATATTCTGTAATTCCGAGCGTTTTCGTCTATACATTTTTTAGCCATTATCAAGAATGATTTTATTTTTACTTTTAACTTGATGTATGGTTTGTGTGTCGTCTTTAATGAAACATTTATAGAAGAGGATTCCTGCCTAAATACACAATATATATATATATATATATATATATATATATATATATATATATATATATATATATTATATATATATATATGATAAACCCACCGAATCAAAAATATATTGTTCTACCGTCTAATTCTATCATAACTACAATTAAAAAGAATCTAAACTCAACATAAAATTTGTTACATCGACGTCCAAATCAATAATAGGCTTAATCCATACAAGACAAAATAGCCAAAACTTGAAGTAGGAATTTACTATATACTATGTAAGAATTGCCAGAAAGAATATGTTGAAGAAACCTCAAAATGTTTAAATAAAGTATATATATATATATATATATATATATATATATATATATTGCACATTGAGTTTTGGTGATAATAAAATAATACTCGATATATAGAATTATAATTTATAATAATAATAATAAATGCACATTTTTTCCTCGCCGGTAGCACAAGTGTTATGCACAATCACGATCCAATTTAAATATGCAGTATTTAAATTATACACCGGTCAGTTTTCAATTAGAACCAGACGATTGCGTCGTGCATGTAACTCAGATTTGTGCTACCGGTGAGGAATATATATATATATATACAAACTGGCCGACTGACACTTTCTGGTTTCTGGTCATCGAATGTCATAAGGAAATTTTATTTATGGCAACCTCTAAATCCCCAGAAATTTCTCTTATTATCCGTGCATGATGTTTGACCTTTCCAATTAACCTGGAGAAGCGAAAGGCAGTCGACTTTTTCTCGCAGAAACGCGTTGTTTATAGCTTTTATACTTTTTTTAAAAATTATTTTTATTTTATTTAAGGTAATATTGTACATCCTATCGTTAATTGCAGTTAAGTTGAATATTTGTTGCTTCTTAAAGATGGATCTTTTTTTAAATGATGTTCATGCTGTACATAGCCCGAGACCCACTCGAGACAGAGGAATACAGACTAAGTGTCACAGCTTATGCGGATATGTGCGGAAGATAACGAGGAAACCATAGACTTGAAGATTTTAAGATGGTATTAATCGGGGAAGCAACTCCATAGAAATCGGTTCCACACAGCAATGATTCTTTGAAAGAAGATGCTTGAGTAGAACTTACACCTCACCAAATGAATAAGAAGGGGTGAGGTCAGTTCGCTACAATGTGCGTTGCAAGGCGGGCCTTAACCGTGAACGTTAGAATTGGTAGAACTAAGGAACGTAGTTCGTCTGAGCACTTTCCATGGAAATCGCGATATAGCAGAGAAAGGCTTGCGACGTCTCCACTGTGAGAAAAAGGTTGCAGAGTGGGAAATAATTCATCACCTACACAAGGACGCGGAGACGCTTTTGGACTCTATCAAGACATGGAAAGCAATGACTGCGCAACTCCCGCCCATATATGGCAATAGGATTCCATTTTTCTCCTGATCTGACTCTTGTAAAGGTAGAGGAGTGCAGGAGGAGTCAGGTACTTCCTGGAGCGGCACAGGGAACAGACCATTTTTCCAGCAACTTCAGCGATGGATCAAATGTACGGGCTGAGTTTAAGTCTCAGTAGGCGTTCGATACACGGGGACTCATTGCGGATACGTCCGTGCCTCACGATTTTGTGAAAGTTCTGGGTCTGATCAGCGATTGTGTAAGGTATGGTTTTTGAGGCATTGTATGTGACCAGACAGTCTTTTCCCAACAGAGCTGTTAGAGATAGATCATAGTATAGATCAGTTTTCATGCTCTAGTCATCGACGGTTTTAGAAGTGCACCCATGCATCTTTATATCATCAGTATAGATATTCACAAATGATCGGAGTATACTCTTAGGCAGATTATTTATGTACAGTGGGAAGGGGGTTGGGTCGAGACGCAAGCCTTGGGGGACGCCTGACTTGATCGCTTGTGACTCCGATAACTGATCGGTTACAACTACCCCGGGTACTTCACTTCATGGTTTCAATCTGTTTGCAACAGAAATTTAAAGTAAACCGATCCAACGTCTAAAAAACATTTTCTAACAAAGCTATGGTTATATATTCGATATATTTCATAGCCAGGGATCCCTAGTATCCCATAAGAGCCAACTTTATGTGAAGAAAATCTCACTTTGACATTAAAATTTGAATTAGAAATTCTGTAGCATGTGCGTTCCTATATGAAAGTTGTCCGTTTGCATACGTTGTGGGATAATAATATTGTCAGAAACTTTGGGAATAAAATGAACTGATTCTAATGTTAAAATAAATAATATATTTGTTTATTTTCTTTAGAGGGATGAATGAGTCCTTTGGTATTAGGCATAGCAAGAAGTTCGTTAACCAAGAAGATATAGTAGCAGTCTGGAGAAATGCCCATTCTGGTTGTTTTCAAGTAAGACCACGATAGGGGTAGTAGTAATGCTTGAAATTAGGTTATTGTAAAACTACTATGTTCTTTTCGGCCCAGTAAAAAAGCGGAAACATTAGTAACCAATGACCTCTTAACTGCTTCTTCAAGCACCACGCATTGCTGCGTTCTTTTGTTCCTCTCTGTGGTGTCAGGGTTTTATCCTTTTGAATAGGCTCGAAATTGTTTTTTTCATTTTCATTTTTCTTTTATAACGGAATTTTTTTTGATTTTTGGTATTTTTCAATCATAAATTAGTAGGTTCTGCTCCTGCAAGCTTCCGGTGTTTTGGGCCGGGTTTAGTTTTTTCTTTTTCTTTCTTTTTTTTTATTTGAGGATTGTCTCTCGTAGGTTTGAGAGAAGTATAGAAAAGAGAAGTTTAGAGAGATAGAAAGAGATAATAAGTTTTAAAAGAAAGTGAAAATGCCTTATTTTAATTTGGATTATTTTTATTTTTATTTATTTTATTATTATCAGGACTTACTACAGTTCCTTGAATTTTTAATTTTTTCATGGAACTGGTGATTTTGTCCAATTTTTGTAAAAGAGACTGGTATTTTGTCCACTTTGTGCTCATCTTGTCCTGTTTCCTGTTTCCTGTGACTATTTTTACCTGTGCCTTTTTTTGTTATTATCTGGATTCGTTTTATTCAAATCGTTGCCTTCCTGCAAGAGCCTGTTTCCGTCGCCATGCCATTTTTAAGTCCTTAGACAATATTTGTAGAATTTCTTCTCGTTCTACGTTTTCATTATATTTTTTCTCGGTCGCATAGGTTTTTCTTATCTGCCGGCCATAATGAAAACAGGTAATCAAGACAAAAACAAAATTGCTAGCTTATTTGACTTCAAATCTCACTTTTGTTGTCTTTATCTCCACTTCTTTTAACCATGACGCTATCGCCCATTCTTTGAAGTTTCTTATCTTTGGAGACGTACGTACTGACCAAGAATACTTGACCTTGGGTTTGAGGGCGCCTGACCTTTGTGTATCGAGTGCGTGTCTGTTGACTGACTGCGTTGCTACTTTGTCGTGCCTGTGGAATGAGAATGAAGGGAGAGAAAAAGAGAATGAGTGTGAGAGAGTAGGAGAGATTGGCTGAAGACAGAGAGTAGATGGAAAAGCGTGAGATAAGAGTGATTAGGATAATAGAGTTGGAGAACGAAGAGAGAGAACTAGAGAGAATAGAGAGTGTGTGGAGAGAGAGTGGAATCGAAAAAGAGTGAAAGAATGAGGGGGAAAAACGTAGCGACTGTGTATGAAATGAGTGAGAGAGTGGGATGCAAGAAGTGTGATGAGAGTGGGAGGGAGAGCGTGGCGTATGAAGTGAGATAGAAAGTTGAGGAACAAAGAAAGATAACTGGAGTACAAAGACACAATATGGTTTAATAGAAAGAAAGAAAGAAAGAAAGAAAGAAAGAAAGAAAGAAAGAAGGAAAGAAAGAAAGAAAGAAAGAGAAGGAGGGGAGAAAGAGTGAAGTAATGAGGATGGGAGAGAGAGAGTGTGTGAAAAGTGAGAAGGAGTGAGTGAATTGTGAGAGCGAGAGAAATTGGGAAGAAGCGGGCGTGAAAATATAATGAAACAGAGTGGGTGGAAAGTTATGACTGAGAGGACAAATAGAACGTGAAGAGTGAGTGGAGAATGTAAAGAAAGGAGGGAAAATTGCGAGACACCAAATTGTAAGAGTGAGTGAAAGAGAGAGTGTGTCTGTGTGTGGGGAGAATGTAGGTGTAAAAACCTAGGATGAGAGAAAAACTCAAGAGAGCGTAGAGTTTGCTAATGTGTAGAGAGAGTGGGGAACATAGAAAGGTAAAATGAGAATGAGGGGTAAGAGTGAAAGAGAAGAGTGTAGATAGAAATAAAAAGGGACAAAGAAAGAGGGAAATGCATATAAAGTGATAGAGAGAACAAGGGAGAATGTGTTTGCTCTATGCTAATGCAAGGATTCACACACATTTTACATTGTGACTTCCTTTTGTTAAAAGAAATTTGTCGCGACCCGACTTTTTTTTTTTAAAGAAACCGTCTGAATACACGTACTTTTCTAGAAGTCCGTGTTGAGAGTACAGTGATCCCTCGTTTATCGCGATAGATTGGTTCCGAGACCAGCCGCGATAACTGAATTTCCGCGAAGTAGGGACGCCATATTTACAGAATTTATTTAACGTGTACTTGGACTTTTAAAACCCTTCCTGTACTGTTAACAACCCACCCATTAAGGTACTCTATCAATAACAAGCACAACTGTAAAGCAATAACACTTTAGATTAAAAAAAAATATTGTTACTGTATTCAAAACGAAAGAAGTTGAATTAGAATTTCAATGATGATGGTGATGAATTTGCTGCACAGCAGAACTGATGATGAAACTGATGATGACTTCTACTGTGCAGCCGATAATTATATTTTACGTCTCTTCAGACGGCGGTGGCCTTTCTATTGCTATTTTACGCTTGTTTTGTTGTTCCGAGACCAAGAAATAATATTTATTATTAATATTTTAATCGGTTTAGTGAAAAATTTTAGGTGTTCATATATTGCGATTTTTCTAGAATTTGCCAGAAACTCCTCGATATATTTTCCATATATATATTTTAAAAATCCTCCCCATTTTTTTTACTACATTAATAAAACATCAAAAACCGAAAAGAATAATGCAAAATGAAAAACAAATAATTTAACCCAAACAAATAAATAAATAAAGAGCCGCTCCCGCAAAAATAACTGCCAGAATAGTTTACCCACAATGCACCACTAACCCATATATTTAAATAGTCGAGGAAAAATCCAGCATTGGCGGCGTGACGATTGCGCCTAGCATGAAACAACGTGTCGCCACTGAGTGTTGACTTCAATGTTCACACACACACACACACACACACACACACACACACACACACACACGCACGCACGCACGCACACACACACACACACATATATATATATATATTTTGAACAATAAGAAAATAAAAAATTAAAAAATTAAAATCATTAGACACACTGGGTTGTAGATTAATATTCTTTCGTTTTTTTATTATTATTATTCCATTTAGATTCCTCGACTAGTTTCGACCGAAATGGCCATCATCGGGAGGAGAAATATTTCTGCTTGCTGTTGGCAGTGAACTACAGAAATGAATCTATATATATATATATATATATATATATATATATATATATATATTATTATTATTATTATTATTATTATCTGTCTGTTATCTTCATCTTTGTTGTCATATTCAAGACGTTTCGGCCGTTGTACGCTCCGGCCTTCTTCAAGTGATATACGTTGGGTTTCTGTTCGAAATTGCAACGTCTATCACCTGAAGAAGGCCGGAGTATACAACACTCGAAACATCGTGAATATGACAATAAATACGAGGACATGAGTACAAACAGTGTACATAGTGTAAATAAAATTATTAATTCGCAAAGTTGCAGATTTTAAGCATGTATAGTTATTAAGTTCTTGGAAATGTTATACACTCCACTTTAAAATGGAGCCGTGCATTTTTCTGTTAAACATTTGCGTGTCGCCCATTAAGTTCACACGCAAAGTATAAATAAATGTACAGCGTATCAATTGGCAGCTAGCGTGAGAATCCACATGATAGTCTGAGTAGCAGTCCGAGTCGAAGTCAGTAAAAGTGGACTGTAAACGAAGAAAGATAATTTTTTAAAAACACCTGAATATTTCTGGAAAATATTAAAAAAAATGGATTTTCATCTTATCTGCTTTCTTCTTTCCTTTTCTTTTTTCATGGTGGACGAGTTGAATATTTTCACAAGACTAAATTTTCAGCTTTCAACCTGCCGCAAGTGATTCGGACGAAGGTACCGGTGAATAGAAAAAAAAAAGTTTATTTATGTTATTTGAAATATTAATATCTCTGATTTTATTTCTAGCGCATGGAGGCTGGACACCGTGGTCACCGTGGACTTCTTGTTCTCACACTTGCAACACTGGTATGCGGTCACGTACCCGGACGTGTGGAAACCCCGCTCCTCTTCACGGAGGCCGAGATTGTGAAGGATCGGCGAGACAAGAAGAATTCTGTCCTGGAAATCCTCGCTGTCCTTGTAGGTTGACTTTTTTGTTTTATTAATTTTCCTTTTTTTTTACCCCCCCCCTTTCTTGAGAAAGAGAGAGTTTCCTTTCTTTTAATGTGTGAACTGCATGACTCCTAAGGAAAAAGAATGAAATATTTTCCCGTCGCCCTCTCTTCGGTTTTGAGTGCCCAATGTGTCTTTTCCGAAACTAACCGTTACCCAAATCTAAAGAAACGACTCTCTCCTCAGTCAGTTATGTGCCATGCGTGATACACGCTTAGGTGATCATGTATCGAAACATACGTGACTGACGAGGCAGATTTTTCCCGCAGTAGGTTGCCATTATTTTCTGCGGTAGACCAGTTGTCATCAAACGCTATCGAACCCGATCTGTCCTGCTATTTTACCCATGGCTGGGGAGAAGAGAAGAGGATACATACCTTTCTCAAGGATATTAGCAAGGATATTAGCATGTAAGTCAATGTAATAGATTTGACTGGAATTCGAACTCGGATCTCCGATTCCTCAATCCATTACTCCTACTATTCCCCTTACTATTTTAAAAAAAAAAATCATTTCACCCTAAGCCAGACGTCAATGTACTCAGGGGGTCAGAGAGGGAAAGGGAGTACAAAGAATCAGTATATGGAGGACTGTGGAAAGAACAAAAGATGAACGAGATTTAAGAAGATAGAAGATAGCGATTGACGTTGCATTTAAGTTTTTGAAGGTTGTAGTAATCAGGGAAGTAACTAAACGGAAGTGAGTTCCACAGTCGGTAAGTGCGAGAAAAGAAACTGTTAGAGTAGAAGTGGCGGTTGAATTTATCTATTTCAACAGTAAACAGGTGGGACCATGATGCTAACCAGGAGGGGGGGGATGGTAGTGAAGGCAAATGCCATGAAAATATTTGTAGAAGAGACAGAATGGAAGCCAAGTCACGAGATGCCAAGTCAGGATCACTTATATTACCGTTCCTTCTTTGGTAGATATCAAGAACCGCGAGATGAAAAACAGGAGCACCAGACCAGATATGACAGCAGTACTAGTAGTAGTAGTGTTTTTTAACCCATAGCCGGGGGGGTGCGGTTAGAAGAGATGAATCCACGTCTTTCAAAAGAGCATTTGTTCGAAAGTGAACGCAAATGAGCGGGCTCATCGATCACACTTTATAACGCAGAGAACTACTTCGTTGCCCACTGAGAAGGTAGAATTCCTTGTCATCGATTTCCACCCACAGTTTCGGCTTACGGTCAAATCACGCTGAAACACCGGTTCTCGTACGATCACCGAAGTTAAGCAGCGTAGAGCCAGGTCAGTACTTAGATGGGAACACCTGGTACTGTAAGCCCCCAAAGTCCAACCCTTACCTCACAGTCGGTGAGGGGGGTGTAAACGGTAGTGTCAGAGCTATGCCGCCCGGAACTTCGTTCCTGGTAGGGCCACCCAAGGCGGACAGGTCTGACACACACGCCGGCTAACAAGGGCTCTGGTGAAAATCCAAGGAGCGTCTGCATCGGTAACCGGCGGCTTCTGGTCGTTCCTGTCTCTGCGTCTGTGGGAATCCCGCGGTAAGCAAGAACGTTATCCGAGTAGGCCTGGGTACCCTACTTCTGTAATTTATCCCAAGAATCTTCTTCTCATAACAGGAAGAAGCCGGCTCAATGCGCCCAGGGTGAATGCCGCATCAGTACAGTACAGTACCCTCAGTTTCGCCATCGTCGTTTCGTAGTCGTCATTGCTTAAACGAATCTTGGAAACTTTTATGTTCAAACAACGGTCGATATTTTAAGTCAAATTTAAAGTCATTGCGTACAATTTGTAATATCTGTATTTCACGTCGACTTTATTGTATAAATAAATATTCTATTTGTTAATGTATTCGTTACGTATTTTTTTGCTTTGTTTTACCGTAAAGTTCACCTTTTACAAGGCCTAGGGCCACTCGAGGTTGAGAATTACATTAGGAAGCTATCTGTGCGTATAGGAGTGAAAGATAACGGTTAACTCCCTAGCCGTGAACAGGTTAAGATGATAATGATTGGGGAAATATCCTCTTGTGAGTCGATTGTACAGATTAGTGGTTCGCGGGAAGAGGCTGTTCGAGTGGAACTAACTTTTCACCGATGGAATACGGAGGAAATGTGAGTGGTTTGCTATAATGTAAGTGGCATGCCGTGTCCTTGCCGTAAACTTTTGACAAGCGGGTCAAGGGAATATAGTTCATCCGAGCAACTTCCGTGGAAGTAGCCCTAGAGCAGCGAGAGGCTGCCCACATCCCGCCTGTAAGAGAGAAGTTGGAGAGTGGAGAATAATTCGTCACCCACAAGGGATCGGAGACGCTTTTGGACTGTAGAGTGACGTCTGGGCAGCTCCCTTCATATTTGGTCTGATCTGGTTCTTGTAAAAGTAGAGGATAACAGGAGGAGTCAGGTACTTACTGGTGCGGTACAGGGAGCCGACCATTTTATCTGCCTCCTAAGCAGTGGATCGTATATACGCGTTCTATTTGAGGTCAGGTGCGAGTTTGAGGCCCAATAGTCTTTCAAGGCACGTTGCTTCCACAAAAAGACATCCGTTTATCATGATTGGTGGTAGTCCGGGGTCAGATCAACGATGATCGAATATAACTACCTTGGTCTTCTAAACATTGAATGTAACCAGACAGTTCTTAACCGACTGGGTTGTTTGTGCAAGATCGGAAGAGAGATCAGTCGTCAGTCGTTTTAATCTTTTATAATAAAAACAAAGATTTATCATCAAAATCTTTATGTTATTATTAAGAGGAAAGACTAGCGTATTTTTTAATTATTTTATTAAATTTCTTTTTCCTTTCTTGCACATTCGAAATTTTGGCTAATATCTTGTTTTTTCTTGCGTCAGCAGTCGGCCAAAGATTACTATAGGAGATTTAGGGCCTTTTTTCCGGTAAAAAATAAAAAAATAAAAATAAAAAAAACAAAAAAACAGTGATTAGGAAATTCTTGCAAAAATCAAATAATTGTCGGATTTTAATGAAACTTTCAGGACTTTTTTTTACAAATGAATGAAATTTTTATTTTTTTTTTTTTTTAGAAAATCTTGGTATATCTTTTTACATCTGTTTCCACCACTTACATAATTTTCTGAAATTTCAAGAAATTAAAATTTCAGCCTCTTCAAATTTATATTAGTTAAAAACGAAACAACCAGAAACACCATTTACCGAAAATCTGTTCTGAATCGTAAAATAAAAAAAATGAAATAAAACTATGATATTATTTAATTAGGAAAGGTTTTAATTCCTTTTATAAATGAGATATATTAAGTATACTATTGCCTTAAGAAAAATGTTCAATGAATAATGAATTTTTACAAGAATTGTTTTCATCTTTTTAAATTCTTAGAAAAATTTAAAATCTATTAAAATTCTGTATTAATTCCAGCCATTCCGATTATATTATTATTAAATTAAACTATATATATATATAAACCTTAATAGCAGTCATCAAACGCTAAGATATTCAAAAGAATTTTGAATTTTTTTTTATTATACAAGCGTATATCAGACTCGTCACGGGTAACAGCCAAGGCGACGCGGTCGTTCTCCCGACGGACGCGGCCTTTGAAAAAAAAAAAAAAAAAAAAAATGATACAATAACAAAAATTCCTTTGAAATTAGAGAAACATTCCAGGTGACAGAATATGTTTCATTGTTTTACTTTATTTGACATTTTCTAACGCTTTTTGATAATTATTCATTATGAGAAATATCTGCACTGTCATTTCACAATGCCTCGTACTCCAGTTTTCTATTTTCAGTTTCTTTATTAAATGAAGGTTAATAATATTGTTAAATATATAGATATATTGTATCCAAGGTGATTTTGTGAGTAAATTTGTATTTTTTTACCTGTCTTTGTGTGTGCTTGGGTCTATGTATGCGTGCGTCTCTCTTTGCTTCTTGTTCTGTCAATAGGTCATTTGTCTGTCTGTATGTCTTTTTTACACTCTCTCTCTCTCTCTCTCTCTCTCTCTCTTTCTTTCTTGCTATGATGTCTCTCAGTTTATTTTTATTTGCATGTTTGGTGGCGTTGGACAATAGACCAGAAAGAATATTTTTTTAATTTTTTGCAATATTACTATAGATTAAGCCAGTGATTCCCAAATGGTGCGATGCGCCTAATATGTTCAGCAGAAGAGGATAGCAGGTGAGGCGGAATGTTTAAAAGACAATCAAAGATTTAAAAATAGTTTCAAAAAATTCATATGTCAAAAATAAATATGATTTCAAAATTTAAATTGTTATTACGGATTACTTGCAACCACCTTCATCAGGACCAGTATAAATAGTTATCAATAATTATTGACCGATTTTATCATTGTGATATTTTTGCATTATATCAAGTATTAAGAATATAGTAACTAGGGTCTGCAAATTGGAGGAGAGAGTTATCAATGATAATGTTCAGGCTTCGAATCTTCGGTTATCTTCCTTTAACTGTTTTTTTAAAATTTTTAAATATACTTTTTATCACATAAGAATTGGTGAGTCGAAACTGCGGCCCAGAGAACAAAGTTTGGGAACCACTGAATATTCATTCCAAAACACAAATCTCATTTTTATTTTAATTAAATTTTATAAAAGTTAATAGTACGGTTCAGCTTGCTGTGTAAATTCATTGTAAATTGGTATCCCCCCCCCCGCCACGCGTTGATGTTTCGGTGATATAATGGGTAACGGCTCGGCCTTAGAACATCGTATAGCCGAGTTCGAATTTCACTCGTGTTTTTCATATTTAGTTACGCGTAAATACCTCGAGAAAGCAATGAATCCATCTCAAGGTATGGGTTAAATCATAGGATTTGTACCTGGATTGGGGTTTTGATTTTCTTTAGCGACATATCAACACCACTATGGGGTATTTCATCTAAAAATTTTGAACTCAATTTTATCATTTTAACTAAATATATTTTACCTTTAATTACAGAAAAAACGCATTGTTTGTCATTTTGCTCAAAAATGTATTGATGGTATTTTTAATATAAAATTATATTGCTGGTTATTTTAATATAAAAATGTATTCACAGGAGGTTCACAGGTGGGACTCTAACATGTGCCCCCACCCCGGGCTAGGGTGAACCTAATTACAATAGAAATTAAGAGTTGGTTTTACGCTCCACAAAACCTCCAGTCTCCCGATTAGAGACATTGCTGAAGGCTGTAGTTTATCGTCATATCTCGGACTATTGCATCTAGAAAACCATTGTTATTCTCAAAAGACTGTTAATACCAGTCGCAAAAAGAAAAGAATTTTTACATTCCAAGATATATTTCGGCCTTAAATAAACCACAAAGGTTTGATAAGCCTTTAAAAATAAATCAATCAGTAAAATTCTAACATGGAAGTCAAAACAAATACGCTCATACCATGCGATTTCTTAAAAGGTAAAAAAAAGAAAAGAGAATCAAACTGATTTTCATAATCCCGAATTCGTTTCTCATATATTAATATCGATGACACTCATTACTAATTAAAGAATATTTGGTTGAACAGAAAGTCGTCAGGACTTTCTGTTCAACCAAATATTTTTTAATTAGTAATGAGTGTCATCGATATTAATATATGAGAAACGAATAGACGGAAAGAAAACAACAAACTTTTATGAATCGTCACCCAAATTTATTCTTCAAAATAAAGTCCATCATTCGCGACGATGTTCTACCAACGATCAGCTAACATCCGAATCTGTCCCACATACATGTCCGCTGGCTTTGAATCAAAAATATAAAAACAAGCTTCCTTCATTTCATCAAAAGTGTTGAATCGTTGATCGCAGAGTATGTGTGCCATTGAACGGAATAAGCCATAGTCACTCGGAGCAGCATCGGGACTGAATGGTGGATATGGAAGAATCTCAACATCGTCCATCTGTTTGATTTTTTCCTTAGTCAACCTGGCAATGTGTGGCTTCGCCTTACCTTGCTGAAACAATGACCAACTTCGACTGCCCAAAGCAGGACATTCCTTTAGTTTGTCGTACATGCGGTATAGCTGCTGGCAATACAGTTTAGTGTTGAGGGTGCGTCTATGTAGAACAAGCTCGAATTGCAGTACTCCTTGGAAATTCAACCAGACATAGATCAAAATTTGTTGTTTTCCTTCTACTTCCTAAGTGAGACAGGACTTTCTGGGCAACCTAATATATATATATATATATATATATATATATATATATATATATATATATATATATATATATATGTGTGTGTGTGTGTGTGTGTGTGTGTGTGTGTGTGTGTGTGTGTGTGTATATATATATATATATATATATATATATATATATATATGTGTGTGTGTGTGTGTGTGTTACAAAAAATTCGTCGTATAAACATATTTGCTTTGGATTACTGTATAAATTTACAATGAACTTACAAAGCAAACTGTAATATTAACATTTATAAAAATTCATTATATTTTTTTTAGATAATTGTGATCTGGTGCTTTTAAACTATATTCTTCTTTTCTTCTTCATTTGAAAAAAAGTGATTATTTCTAATCCTAGTGTCTACAAATCTTTTTCTCTCTCTTTCTCAATTTGTGCCTGTCTGTATGTATCTATTTCTGCCTGCGTGTCTGTCTTCTCTGTACATGTGCTTATATCTACATCTGTCTATGTGTGTCTCTGCGGTTCTGTCTGTCGTATATGAAAGTGAGAATGCGACAAAAATGACAACTATCTTTTCTCTGTAATTTTCCAGACAGCCCAATAAATGGACAATGGTCAATGTGGTCATCTTGGGCCGGTTGCTCTGAGCGTTGTTATGGAGGTGTCCAAACACGGCGTCGCAATTGTGACAATCCACCTCCAAGGCACAATGGAATTCCTTGCATTGGAAACACCCAGGAGTGGCGTTTATGCAACAACCACAACTGCGCAGGTCAGTGCTTATATTCTCGGCCTAGTCAGTGTCTTGCCGATTTCAAACAAGTGATCATAATTTATAAAAGAAACAATTTCTTTCAAAACCAAGACGAACATTCGCTGCTGTACAGTTGTCTGTGAGTCAACCTTGTAAACCATTGAATGTTAATTTAAATGTACTTATCTTGTTAAACAACCAGAAAATTTGTTTTGCTTTTAAAATATAAACAAACACTGAACAGTTGTTCCATCTTTCATTTTTAAACAGGTTCTATTTGGCAACACAAGAACGGTACTTACTTTTTAAATCATGAGAAAACATGACTCTAAATATTTAACAGAGAAATGCTCAGTTCCATTTTAAAGCGAAGTGTATAACATTTCCAATAACTTAATAACTATACATGCTTAAAAGCTGCAAACAACGCCATATTAATTTGAAAACAAAGCCATATTAGATTTACCTTGCTGTGATGGTTTGTAAATAATTATCTTATCGGGTTTTTAGGAAGACGCATATTTTAAAGAGCTCGTTAGCAAAAGTTTTAACTTTGATTCTCACTGAGTGCTCAATATTTATTATCCAGTTTTACAAATGTATGGCACCCAGTGAAAAGCAAAAGCACAAGTTTAGTATATTTTGTAAATTGAACTTTATTATAGCTGTGTATGTATAGAAATTCTTTAGCGGTTCAGTTCGATCCGCGAATTCAAGCATCCGCTGTGCTTTAATGTGTTGAATCCTATGAAACTAATAAGACACAATGCGTCTAATTTGAAGACATCATATTTCAGTAATGATTTATCTTACAGTTATGTGTTATTAATTATTTTCATATTTTAAAGCGATGATTATAGAATCTTTAAATTCTCATTGAGTGCTCAACATATATGAACTTTTGTCACAAATGTCGAGTACCCAGCGAGAATCAAAAATATAAGTTTAATATATGTTGAGATGAGGGATGGTAGAGTAATGGGTAGCGGCTCGGATTGAAGAATCGGTGAGCCGAGTTCGAATTCCCGTCGAATCCAATACATTCACTTACGTACTAATACCCTTGGGAAAGGTATTAACCCTCTTCTTTTCCGTCCATAAATAGCAGGACAGACCAGGTTCTGTAGCCTTTGATGGCAACTGGTCTATCGCAGAAATAAATGGCAACCTACTGCGGGAAAAATCTGCCTCGTCAGTCATGTATCACGCACAGCACATAACTGACTGACTGATATATTGAGGACTGACTTAATTGCTTTTGTAATAAAAACAAATCAACATAAAAAAACAGTAAATTGTTAGTAGAAAATTTTCTATACAGAACGGCTTTATTCTAATTATATGCTGAGACGTGTAAATTCTTTTTATGTTGCCATTCCTGCCAGCAAATAATTCCTCATTTTACATAAAGATGATGCTAGACAGACTCCATCGGTGTCTCTATCCATCTTCAAAATCAAAATGGTTTCAAATTATTTACAAATATAAAAATATGTAACTAAAATGTATGGTCATTATATTTACCCTGTTCCTAAGGGTAACCAACAATACAACACTGAATGCCAGGTTTCCTACTAATTTTAAGAGGAAGATGTTGACCAGTTCTGTAGCGATTTAGACGCACAAATATTGGACCGGAAAGCCGATATTATAGATTCAATGAACCAGGTAAATGCTGTTACTTACCTTCTGACGTCCTAAGAAGCTCACCTCTCGCTATATAACGGAAACTAGAGGAAATTTCTAAGAATCTTTCGGCGTTTTATATTAACATCTCATGTTTCGTTTTAATGTCAACAAACCAACGTCAAAAAGAATGACTAGTAAACAAAAATAAACTGAAAAATAATTGAGTACTGACCCCACATACCAAGATCTTGTCTGTGGATATTTTGGTTAACTTTGCAATATATCAGAATTACTTCTGTAACAGAATGAATCAGCATCGAAAAGCAGCAAATGGTTAATAGAAAATTGCTTATACTGAACAGCCTTATTCTAATTACATGCCCAGACGTGTAAATTCTTTTTAGCTTGCCAGAAAATAATTCCTCGTTCTACACAGAGATAGTGATAGCATTATCCATGTCTAACAGAACATTATCGGTGTCTCGATCCATCTTCAAACACAAAATCTTTTAAAATTATTTTCAAAAATATCTAACCAAAATCTGTGGCCATTATATTTATTCTGTGCCTAAGTGCACCCAACAATATGACACTGAATAGCATGTTTCCCATGTTTCCAGTTATTTTTGCGAGGAAAATGCTCTTACTCGTTTACCAGTACTGTATCGATTTAGATGTGCATTGTGAGGGAATGGATATAGGCTCGAAATGAGAAATCAGAGAGCCGAGAAAAAGGAAAAGGTATGAGCCCATCTTATCACACTATGACAGGACAGACTGGGTCCTATAGCCTTAGTTGGTAACCAGTCTGCGGCAAAGGGAAACGGCAACCTACTGCGGGAATAAAATTTTGCCTAGTCAGTCATGAGTCGAAAGAGACACGACCGCCCAAGGGTGTATCACGTAAGGGCAGAATATCAGTGCATACTGTGTCCTATAACCTTAGTTGGCAACTAGTATATCGCAGAAAGAAACGACAACCTACTGCGGGAAAAAATGCCTTCAGTCATTAATCAAAGAAGACATGATCATCCATGCGTGTATCCCGTATGGGTAGGATAAAAAATACAGGCTGGATTCTGTAGCCTTGGTTGGCAACCAGTCTACCGCATAAAGAAACGACAATCTAATGCAGGAAAAATTTTGCCTAGTCAGTCTACGACTGGAAAAAATTTTTTCAACACCATACAACAGACCTCTACTTTGAGTGACACTTAGGACTTATATCGGGTAAAGATTAGTAATAAAAAAGAAAAGATGACAAGCTTTCTTTTCCAATGCCATGTCCTTTCAGGCAGTAGGCGATCATGGCTCTCCACCTCCCTCTATCCCTTGAAGCTCTCAACAAGTTCCTTCCCTCTGCTCCCCCTCCCCTCCCATTTATCATTTTTATAAAGATTTTTTGATAAACACAATTATATTGTGCTGGCTATATATATATATATATATATATATATTACGTAATTCATCGAGTCTAGAAGAAACCTCAACAGAATGCAGAAAGCATTGGACGGTCCTCTGTGACGAAGAGGTAGCGAACAAGACTCGATATTGCGCCGCGCGTTCGCATATTCCGAGGCGCGTTGGAACAGTTGGTATGATGTTTGCATGATAGCCTAACTGTCTGGGGTTCAATTCTCGGTAGTGGATGCGCACTGCTGATGTAGTCCTAAATATAGGACGAAACGGTTGTCCAGTGCTTTCTGCATTATCTTGGGGTTTCCTCTGGGCTCGATCAATTAAATATCTCAAATCCTCCTTAATTTCTATTATATATTTTTGAAACATGGTTAGAACTGTGTAGCGAAAAAAAACATACTTTAAATCAATTAATTTATAATATTAATGCTCTGTAAATTTACATTGAGCACTATTTTGTAAAAATAAAAATATCTATAAGAACACCGGATTATATATCTTACTGTTCTTTCTTTATATATATATATATATATATATATATATATATATATATATATATATGTTTATGTTTCTATAGAATTAATGGATTTTATTTATTCAATCCGACATATTTTTATTACTTTAAACGTTATTTTTAGTGGATACCCGTATTTTAATTCAAAACAGCATTTACTTCTGCTGGCCTGTGTACTCGATAAAACGAAATAAAGACAATGTGTCTTCCTGCAGCAATCGAACTTGTCCCCCATTTTGCAGAAAAAGCAAGGTTATAGATATTCATATTCATCTAACTTTTTTTTTTCGTTTGTTGTTTCAGCCAAATCAAAAATTGTGCCCTGGAGCGAATGGATAAAAACGAACACCACGCGTGGGGGATACTTTGAACAACGGCTACGTTTTTCCTGCAGCGCCCCAGTTCCAGATCGACATATGATTCAAGTAAAACACATGAAAAGTCAAGTGCGTTTTTGCTTCGATAATGGCGTCTGCCACAAATCAGGTGAGTTGCGCAACCCCGTCGACACGTACACGCCTGTTGATAGAGTTCTACGCAAGTACTGTAAGTTCAAACGAAAAATCTTCCGAAAATATTGCAATTGCCGGACCTTAGGAGTATTCCTCGTGTGTCAAAAATGTCCGTAGAATTAAAGAAACAAAAAAGAAAACAAAAAACACAAAAATATAAAATAAATAAATTATAACCAAATAGAAGAAGAAAGAGAGGGAAAAGAAAAAAAAAGACGCGATTTAAAAAATAACAAAGAAAAAAAAAAGAAAGAAAAAGTTATTGCATGAACACTTTTTTCCTCTTGCAAAAAACAAAAAAAAAATGTTTTCCCCTCTCCCTTCACTACCACCACCACCCACCACCACATTTCACGAATGAATGAAATTGAGAAAGAGGTGAGTGAATGAAAGAGTTAGAAAATAAAATAAATAAATAAATTACAAGATGTATATTAAAAAAAAATATTCGGTGAAATTGCAGTGTAACACCCACGCCCAGTTCGCATTAAAAATTTCCATAATACTTACATTTATATGTAATTCTACAAGCTCCATTCGAATCTAGCTTGATAAATTTGATAAAATTCACTGTTTTGGAGTTATCGACAGTAAAAGTTCGGATTCATTCGTGTCGCGGGCAGCCATTACTGGCGTTGTTTGCATACATTTGCTGCAGAATAGCTATCAGTGTAGATATCATTGTGAAAACTGAGCGCGTCCACGTAAATAGTTCTCGTGCGCAATAATTGGGACAAATTTAGACAAGTAAAATCAGTTCCGCTTTTAGCTTTCCGCAGCGAATGTATGCAAACAACCACAGTAATGGCTGCCGCCAACGACGCGAATGAATCCGTACTTTCGATAACTCCAAGACGGTAGATTTTATCAAATTTATCAGGCAAGATTCGAATGGAGCAATGCACAATTACACATATATGTAAGTATTCTGGAAATTTTTAATGCGAACTGAGCGTGTGTGTTACACTGCAAATTAACCAAATATCCTCCTCAAATCCATGTATTTCAATAAGGATGCTGGACGGGAACTACACGTTTGTTTCAAACACATGTATTTTTTTTTTTAAATTCAAGGAAAAACTGTTGGGAAAAAATATTTCCACCACCACCAGCATAATAATAATATTAACAATTATTAATACATAAATATAATTATAATATTAACAATGACAAATATATAATTGTCTTTGAATCTAACGGACGCTGAAAACAAAATATTTCGTGCGAGAAAATGTTTGCAAACTGGACGAAAAGTTGTTTTCTTTAAAATCAAAGACGGGAATTATGATATTTTCTAAGACGTTTCTCGAACAAAAGAAGTACAAAATAAAAAAAATTAAACGACTCAAACGCCAAAAAGAATATATGGACGTTTCGACAATGTAATTTTTTTTCTCCTTTTCTTTCTCTTCTGTCGGGAGATTGTTAAAAGAATTGTCTCTTATATAAAAGCATTTGAATGAAGAGAAGGAAAAATAAGTGGACTGAAAGGAGGGACGATTGAATTGTATTGCAGCAATTATTTACAAAAACAAAATAGCCGTGAACTGATCATCTGAATAAAGAAAAATGAATGAAACAAGGAGAAAAATAAAAACAGAGACACAAATTATAAATAAAAGAAAATGGAAGAAAGATGTCGCCACAAAATGTCGATCTGACAAGTTTTGTCCATTTTGACGTTGTGTTTGATTTTTATGCTATTGTATCCAACCGACCTACCGTCGTCTTGGATTCATCTTCAGAACTTAGACTGAAGACGAAACAACACAAAACAAAAACAACAACAACAACAAAAAAGAAACCTTTTATTCCTCAAGAAATAGAGACAGATACAAACAAAATCGAAATGGGTAGACATTTTTTTTTTTCATCCATTTTTTTTCTCTTTAAAATATTTCCTACTGAACTTTAAAGCCAACATTTTGGCAAAAAGACTTTCAAAAAAGACAAAAAAAAAATACGCCCACACTTTTTTTTTGTTTTTAAATAGTTTCTATTGGCTAAATGTGAATTTCAATAAACTGTTAATAGTGTAATTGTTCGTCTTTATTTGCTGTTTCAGATCTTTGAATTTCTCCAAAACGGTGTCATATATATATATATATATATATATATATATATATATATATATATATGTGTGTGTGTGTGTGTGTGTGTGTGTGTGTGTGTGTGTGTGTGTATGCGTGCGTGTGATATATATATATGTGTGCGTGTGATATAATATATAAATATAGTATGTGCCTGTTTCCCCCGTTATCCGAATGTATAGCGTAAAGCAAAGAAGCAATTACTATTACTCACATGGAATTTAACATTTCCACACCCAGCCAATTATGCCCGCAAAAAAAAAAAAAAAAAAATCTGCATACTTTCCTATGATTTGCTACGTTGCAATGATTGCAGAAATGGTGTAAATCGAAAAAAGAATTTCCATTACTTGATAAGAAAATATTTTTAAACGTTCTGAAATCCCTAAAATATCTTTGAGATTTTTGTTCCGACTGACAACATCGCAATGATTGTGGCAATGGCGTAAATCGAAAACGTAATAACCATCAATTTATAAGGGGATATTTTTGAACGTTCAGAGCCCCACAAAATATACTTACTGAAATCT
>CAHIKZ030000259.1:502500-537500 GCA_903632075.3 Acanthosepion pharaonis
TATCCTACTTAGGTTTACCCATACGGATTACCTAATTTTTCATAAACTAAATATATATATATATATATATATATATATTCAGCTAAGCGGATCCACTTAGGTGAAACCTTGGTAGGTTTGTCTGGCTCTCTAGGTTTAACTAGGTCTGCTCTACTCATTGTATTGAGCACTTTATTTAGTTATTTTGGGTACTCGCATCGGGTTTTTTTTCTTTGGGCCTTGGACTCGTATGCTGGACGATTATTTTCGGTTAACGTACATGTTCTTGGTTCTTTCTTTTTTCCCATTTGGTATTGGCTTGTTTATTTGTAAATCAATACACCAAAAGTTGTCCGAGCGAATATAGTTTCTTATACTTATAAGATTTCTATTAATAATATATATATATATATATATATATATATATATATATATATATATATATATATATATATATTAATAATGAAACACAAGGGGGTATAGGGTTTGGAATAATTAGGAACAGAAAAAAATAATGATGAGCAGAAAGAGAATTTTGTAATTAGGACAGTCGATAACGATTGACATTTCAATTAAATTTATGCAGATTAAAGTTGTCTGGAAAGCATGTCACAGGAAGGGCGCTCCACAAGCGAGAAGTGCGATAGAAGAAAATGTTAGCATAGAACTTACGGCAACATCAAGCCAGCTCAACTGTAAATTGATTAGTTCTCGACGCCTGTTTAGTACTGCGTTTAAATTCAAAAGTCTAGGTACTATAACGAAAAGATCACCCGAACAAGTACGATGATGTTTGTGTATGATGTAAGTTATCGCAGTTAAAAATAATTCAAAATTTCATGTCAGATTTTTTGTTCAAAACAAGCAAACTGAGGCTTTACTTGTAAATGCAGTGAAAGTTAATCCGTAAAATTATATGTAAGAGTTTAATAATTTGACTGGGATAGACACAGGGGTTTTTACGCTTCCTATAATGAAATCCGTGGAAAACTAGGATCACTGACAACCTGAAGGGACAAGGCACAAGGCAATAAAATATCCGTAAGGCGAGTGATTCACAATTATTTTTTTTTAATGGCAGCAGTTAAATTTATATTCAGATAATTGCTTCATGTTACTTCAGGACATAGACGATCTAGGTTCTCCATAGTTTCTTTTACTTTTTTTGTATCTGGAAATTGTCTTTACCTTCTTGGGAAAGATAATGGAGTAGTTTTTCGTTACCATATTCACTGCTTGGAATCTCACGCGCAACTGATTTTTTTATTTCTGTTTTCCTTTTCTTTGATTGATTGAAACCATGGCTAGACCGCCCCCACCCTGCGTCTTATATCGCTCTATAACCCGTAGCTGGGGTGGAGGAGATGTGAAGTTTTATTGCCTTTCCCAACGTTATTAGTGCGAAAGTGAACGCAACTGAATAGACCGGAAATTAAACCCGGAATTCCATAGTTCTGTATTGATATCAATTGCACAACTTGCATATCTATATCACGCGGTTAACTTATTCTTCTACTATGTCCCCTATGGACGTGACTCTCCACAGATTCCTATTTAGATAAGCACTAAGAAAAATATGAGAAAACGTGTTTTTCTTGTATCGTTTGAAAACCTTAGTCTCTGTTTAACGTTTGTTTCTTCCGGAACTTGTTTTTTATAACAAGTTTTTTTTTTTTCTAGTGTAAGCGATTGAATTGACCTCCGACATTGATTGTTTTTCTGACTATTATATTGTAAAATGAGCATATGGTATCCCAGAGAGGGTCAGGAAGTAAGGGTATAGACCATTACATTATGTCCTCTTTTTTATCTTCAGGTACATTGCAAAAAGAGCAATTATTTTAGAACAAAATCCGTCGCTTTCCTTATAAAATTTCGTTAGCACTTGACTGTATCAGAACTTTCGTAAATTTCGTGCCTCTCTTAAAACTGTGACACTTCGGTGTAAACCTCTGTGAAGAGCATCATAAGATACCTACCCATATGAGCCTCATTTATCTTTCTTATAATTCGAATTTTTGAGTCACTGACGTTTTCGCTGGTTTTTGACGAAGGCAAACTCAATGCAATTGACTTATTGAGTTAATTCAAGTGTTCTTCATAGGATGTCCTTTATCAACGTTGACGTATGTTCTGTAGTTCAAATTAGAAGTAGTCTCAAGTGCATATTTAAAACTTTGTATATAGTTGTTAGTGGGTATGCATCATACAATCGAATGGTCGGGGAAAATCTTGAAACCAGTAGCTTGAATTTACTAAACTCAAAGAATACAGAGAAGTCTCTAGAATATTCTAGAATCTTGAAACCAATAGTTTGAAAAGCTGAAAACATGCAGTTTGGGGAAATTTCTTGACATGTTTAAAAGTCTTCAAATTAGTGACATTACGAAATCAATGCATGAAAGAATTTATGTGGAGTCGACAGGCACTTGTAGAAACTTCTGACACTGTAGCATTTCAGAATTTCTGCCATTCTAACAATTTCTAGAAACTCCTGATATTCTTACATTTTTTAGAATCTTATAACATTCTAACAAAATCAAAAATTTTCTGACACACGAACACTTCTGACATTCTAAAACTTTCTAGAAACTTCTGACATACTAACATTATTTAGAAATTTCTACCAAATTTACATTTTTTAGAAACTTCTGACATTGCCATATTCATAACCTTTCGGTCGTTGTACGCCGCGGCCTTCTTCAGGTGATTGGAATTTCGTTCACTGGGGTAGATTGTTCTAGTTCCACATGCCATGTCTTAAAGAAACAAGGCCTAGTCGATAAAAGCGTTGGTTGAATTCAGTAACTTGACCCAAAGAGTTGTGATTTCAGTATCTGGCTACAGCAGAGATGAAACAAAAACTTGGAGGGTGGAGTTAAAAGGGGGATAACTGATACATACGGAAGAGGCATGACACGTAGAACTAGAACAATCTACCCCGGTGGTCGAAATAAAGGGTTCAGTTCGAAATTCCAGTCACCTGAAGAAGACCGGGGCGTACAACGACCGAAACGTCGTGGATATGGCAACGAATATGAGGATATCAGTCCGAACAATGTAAATAATGTAAAGGAATTAAATTTTTTATTTATTATTAGTGCGACAGGCTTGACTTTTATTTGTGATTGACTTAAATTGTAGTTGCAAAGACAAATAATAGACCAGTTTTCTAAAAAATCAAGACTGCTTTCGCAGAATGATATTGTGTTTAAAAAAACAATTTTAAACCTCACAAAACAAAAGAAGGCGAAAAAGATGAAATACAAATTTTACAAGATTGCTGTTACGGCTATATCTCACTGAAATAACGATGCTCGTCCGATCAACGATGTTAAGCAACGTTGAACATGGTCAATACTCAGATGAGTGACCGCTGTGGAATAGCATGTTCTTTAAACTATATATCAGGCTTAGCAAGCCGCTATAGGTTATAACCTTGCTACTTATACTATCAGAAACCTCAATATGTGGAGTGCTTTTGGACTAATAGGTCGCAAGATCTATTCGAGATGTTTTTGATGTTGTTCACTCTGTACAAGGACTCGAAGTAGTAAGTTACAGAGTAATAAGCTCGATTTATGAGGATATGTAGGGAAGATAACGGTTAACCCTAGACTTGAACACGGTACGATTGTAGTTATCGGGGAAGCATCCTCTTGGGAGTCAGTCTCAAAGAAAGATACTCAGTATCTTGTCTTTCGGCTTTATATGTTGGGAGTATTTGGACTAGAATGATCGTTTTGGCAATTTTTTTTTCTCCCAAGATCATCACCTGTTATCAACAAGCTTTTGTTGAAACTTGCTTCAGAGTCCTTCTCTTTAACACTTAAAATAAATCCTCAGGATAAACACAAAGTTTTTAACCAATTTCGTTTGGCAAATTATAGATTTGATCATTTTAAATATAGGATATAAATTAACTTTAAATTATAGATTGATCGATTATCCTTAAAAATTTTCTTTGTTTAGGAAGAATTTCTTTTTTCCTATTTGTATTCGGGTACGACATTTGGAAGACCTGATCAACATTTACGTTCATTTTATTAATTCAAAATGTGATTGAGAAAAAGGTCCAGTACTGAAAAGACCTATGTCACTGCTTCCGTAGCATGGGATAATTTGTCACTAAACACTGAACAATGCACCATCATATAGAAAGATAAAATATACATTTTAGCAGAACGCTTTCAAAATCCATCTCTTCCTCAAGAAACAATGACATTGTAAACTCTTCTATAAAAATACAATCCTATATCTTTGATCTTTCTCGAAATAAGCTGAAAGTATTTCGCCCATGTTTTTTTTTAATTACTAGACAGACTGCTCAGGGAAAAGGTTGGGTTTATTTTCTCTTTATCACACTTAATTCATCTACTCTTGAGGGGAAATTGTGTATATCAGGATCTCAAGAGAGTTAAATATATATCCGGCACCCAAGGAGTATACCTGATAATGTCAACATGAATATTTTATGTTTAAGATTCCAGAGGAACATCGTAAAGATGAAATACAAAATCAAAAGTGCTATGCATCTGCTATGATAGCCATGGGTTGAAACCATCTGACCACTCCAAATAAATACGCAACTGATGTTATTCAGGATAGTGGCATAATGGACGTAAGAGTTGGTTTGAAAAGTATTGCTGTCTTCCAGTTGATATGGGTTCAAGTTCTGCATCAGGTAGTGAAATAATATTTACTGAAATAAAAAAAATAACTGAAAGAAGAAAGAAAATAATACACTCAAAAAACATACCCTTTTCAGGCAAATAATGAACACCTGGATTCATCATAATAATCAAGAGGAAAAATAATTTCGAGAATTGAAGGATGCGAAAAAATGGAAAATAGCAATTTTAAGCGAGAAAATGAAAAAAAAAAAATGGAATATTTGAACCAGAAAATGAAAATATTGCAAAGGCAGTTTTGAACCAGAAAAATGGAAAAGAGGTAATGGCAGTCTTGAACCACAAAATGAAAATATCAGTAGCAACTTTGAACCATAAAGTGAAAAAACTGTCACTGGCATTTCTAAGCCAGAAAAAAAAAAAAAAAAAAAAAAAAAAGAAAAAGGCAGTGTTTTGAACCCGTAAATTAAAAGTGGTAACTTTTAATCAAAAAATGAAAATAAAGCAATGGCAGTTTTGAAACAGAAAACTAAAATAATGTCAATGGTAGTTTTGAATCAGAAAATGAAAAAAAGATCTCAATGGTATTTTTCAACCAGAAAATAAAACAAAAATGTCAGTGGCTGTTTTAAAATATTAATGGTAGATTTGAAGCAGAAAACGAAAATATAGCAATGGTAGATTTGAATAAGAAAATGAAAATATAGCAATGGTAGATTTGAACCAGAAACAGAAAAAAAATGTCAATGTCTATTTTGAACCAGAGAATGAAAAAATGTCATGAAAATGGATATATTTTGAGAATTCAAATCAAGGAAACTCATGTGGTTAAATTCAGGATTGGTTTTAATCTAAAGGCTAGGGAGGAGTGTCAATGTTATTCTGTGACCAATGAGAACAAAGTATAAAAGAATGAGACATCAATAAACTGATATAAAACAAAAACACTGACAGATAGATAGTTAGAGTGACTGATATATGAAGATATGAATGTATTTTTTCCACGTTTCGGATCTTTGATTGTTTCTCGGAAATTTGACTTCTTCAGGTGAAGATAACAGAGATTTCTGACTCCAGTGTTATTATTACTTTTGACAGTCCACTCACCTTAAATAAAAAACAAACGGAAAAGCTAATAGAGAAAACAGGAAGATAGATTCCATAAATCGATGGAAAGGGTGATTTTTTTTTCTCCTTTTATCAGATAGAATGATCTCTGTGTGTTTGTGTCTGTGTGAGAGGGTGAAAAGTTAGCTATGTATATATATATATGTATGTATGAATGTAGGTACGTATGTAACTTAAGGGTACCTTTGCTTGGTTGCATGTCCCTTGCATGGCAAAAGTTGGTCGTGCAGACAACCGTAAACTGTATAACCCCCACCCCCACGTTGGTTGTGTGAGTTGGTCAGATGATTGAGAGAAATTGGTATCGTTTTCTTTTTTTTATTCCTCTCACAGCAACACTCACATTTTTTGCCAATCACTGACACTTTTCTTCCCACTAATCTGGACTTTTTTAAGTGTTACCAATATTTTGATTTGATTATTACTACCTGTATTAAACATTTTAATCTTGCAGGGGGAAAATCAAGAGGGAGTGAGAAAGACAGTCATATATATAATAGTATAATATATACTAATGCGATTTTAACTATTCAAATATACTCTATATACACATAGTTCTTCAGGGTCTTCTATAGTTTTGGTTTAGTATTGTAGACTTATTACTTTAACCTACCCTATAGAAAACAGTCACAGGGTGTTAAGTCAGGTTGTAAATTGTGTATTTAGGCAGCAAATTCTCTTTTAGGCATGTCTGACTGAATAAATTATAGACATTATGTCTGATAATTTTGAACAAAATCCGTTCATACTCACGAATAACCTTCCATGTATTGATGCTAAAGGATGAGAGAAATGTGCTATAACTGTTTAAATTTCTTTTATTTTCATCTCCCAAGTACCTTATATCTTCTTTCAAGATCATCTTCAGGGATGCAGAAAAGAACTATCCTACACCAAGAAAATAATAAATTAAAGCTACAGATCCTAAAAGCAATTTACATTAAAAAATTAAGGCCGTCATTGAACAGAATCAATTATGAATACTGTAGAAATGTTCTGAAATGCCTATAAAGGAGCAGTTTTTCACGCTTTAATGCGCGCATGGCCATGACATAACATAGAGGAACAAATTCCATAAATGATAATTTTTTTCACGTTCTAATGAACGCTCAGCACATTGTCAACCGTTTGCCTTTAAAAACATATTGAAAACTTACAATAATGGATAGCAACGTACAGCTTTGTATAAATACTTGTACCCCTGAACAACATATAGTTTTGTACTACTTGCATTCCTGAAGATGATCTTGGAAGAAGATCGAAAGTACTTGGAAAATAAAAATAAAAGAAATTTAAACAGCTATAGCACATTCCTTTCATCCTTTAATATCAATACATACATACATATATATATATATATATATATATATATATATATATATATATATATAGTCATCCATAGACAGACTGTTTCGCAGCTCCTCAGTGTGGTTAGACATGTGATTGCTTCAAGCCAGAATTTTTAACACCTTATATACAAGATACAAGCATTACCAGCTTTCAGAGTACTTAATTCATAGCGAAGAGCTTTTAGCTTTAATAGCAGCAGCCGACAAATTCCCTTTCTTCCTAAGTACTCATCATTTAAGTGGGGGCGTATTTAGTCATCCACAGAAAAGACTGTATCACAGCTCATCACTGTGGTTAGACATGCAACTGCTTCAAGCTAGGGTCGAAACCCGGCCGATTTGACTTCAGTCGGAGATTCTCACCCCTTAGGTCATCAGCTCATGCAGCGGAGGAAAGGAATTTTTTAACATCTTATGTACGAAATATAAGTATTACGGCTACCAGAGTGATCAATTCATTACGAAGATCTTTTAGCTTTGAAATTACTAGATGTAGGGTGTATCAAAAATACTTTTACAACCATTTGGGGCTGATTCCTCACACCAAAACAAGGACAAACGTCCACACAAACATATGATTTATGCTGATACCTGAATCCTCTCTTGTGAATGTGTTCTTCGGAGTCAGGCGTACGAGCATATCTGGGTCTTTCTCGATCAATAGTTGGTGGTGTCACACATCCTGTCTCAGCAAAACGACGATAAACAGCATCAAAGGTTAGATAACTCGGCTGCCTTCCGCCTGGAAACGCAATCTGATATAGCCGTACAGCCTGGCGTCCATTACCATTCGCACGTGTGTATGTAAAAGTCATACCTGTCTGCTCGCGATATGGATATCATGACATTGTTAAACGGAACACTTAGCAGTTAACTTATACTGTACACGTCAAATGTTGATGACAGAATAGCCACAAATGTACACGAATGAGAAATGCAACAGGACTATCTACCGTAAATATTTTTAAAACTTAATAACTCAAAAACGGAAGATTTGCAGACATATAGTTTATATGGACGTTTTGTCATTGATTTGGTGGGAGGGACCATCCTCAAAGTTTGTAAAAGTATTTTGATACTCTCTCTCTCTCTCTCTCTCTCTCTCTATATATATATATATATATATATAAATTTAAAAGACAATAGGAAAACTGGATTATTAGCCAACACGTTTCGTCCAATGTGGACTTCTTCAAGGCAAAAACGAAATGACTTTATTGAAAACAAAGTAACTATTAGCAACAAACAAAATGTCCTTAGCAACTAGAAGAATTTAGAAAACGCTATTGTGTTCATAATGTCAACTGAAAATTACGTCAAGTACTATCACGTGTAGAAATATTCCAAACCAAAGTACACAATTGTATCCACAAATCAAAAGAAAATGGTTGAATCCGTCAACACACACACACACACACACACAAAAAAAAAGAAAAAAAAATATTTTCACACATATTTCGTGAAAGTCGCCCAAACGTGACAAATTTAGTCCGATCAAGTCTTAAAGGACGAAACGCGTCACGCGAAATATTTTATCCACTTCGTCTTTCCAATATATATATATATATATATATATATATATATACACGCAAGTATGGGATTGGTGTATATGGAATAAATTCTAGTAACCGAAAAATACTATTCTTAAAAGAGAATAGAGAAAATATAATTTATTCGAAAATTATAACATAAATATGTTCTAAAATCACTACAAAAATAGCTATTTTGTTTCAACTCTTTTTTTTATATTCAACACCATCACTTGATAAGACACCAGAAGTATTGAAACAAAATGGTTATTTTTGTAGTGATTTTATAACATATTTATGTTATAATTTTCGAATAAATTATATATATATATATATATATATATATATATATATATATGAATAAAAATGACAATAGGAAAACTGGTAATTGCTGACGCGTTTCGTCCAAAGTGGACTTTATAACATTTTTATTTCGTCATTCAAGCATTTTCTGTGGAGTCATATGACCTGACATAAGACAAAAAACAAAAAGAACCAGGGATGAATGCTTATTCAAACGGATCCATTCCTTGGAGAAACACATCCGTGATTGACCATGTCTTCCAGGGTGTAGCTATAGTCATCACGCTTAGCCAATTGCAGGTTGGTGAAACTATTTAACCTGTAGTTCAAGGTTTTCAAATCAGAGTTGTCTTACTCTTAGACCAGTTTTTCAATCAATTTTATAGGACTTAGTCTGTCCTGTGATTTACCCATAGATGTAAGGTAAAGAGAGGTATTCCTATATTTCCCTGGCGTATTTACACGTAAGTGAATGTAATGAACTCAGAATCTGAACTCGACTCTAGGATTCCTCAGTTATTTACTCCATCGTAACTCCATTGACTTTCTGCTAAGTTTATTCAGTCCTAAAATACTGATTCTGCTTTTGAATTACACAAATAATTTTTTCACTTCTTCTCGTGTTTCTTTTCCTTACCCGGAGTAAAAAAAGGTTGACACCCTGAAAGTGGCAGGACTTAAAACTATGATGGATGTAGAAGAATTTCCTATACCAATTACATTGTCATTTACGATATCACAATTTTAATAGTGGTCAGGCAGCAAATTCACATATCTATTTTCCAGAAGATAAAAACTGTTCTTTTCTCTTCTAATATGTTATTCATATGAGCTAGTTGATCATTGCAACATTGTGTAGTGTTATGATGTTTGGATGACTGTCTAATTAGTATAGCTTGTCCTTTTCTTCTTGCCTGAGTCAGAATAAAAAAAACATTTTTTGACCAGAGAGTTAAATATTATGAAAATGGGTTTATTATAATGAATCTCAAATGAGAAAAGACATATCTCTCCACCCAGGACAACCAATGACATCCCAAATTAAACGCAATCAACTGTGGAAACATCATGCTTGCTAGCACTCAGCGATCATGGCTCTCCACAATTTCTTGTCCTTTGCAGTTCTGTTTTTTCATTATTTCTCATAAACTCTGTCCCACAATCCATTTTCTTAAGCTCATCAAGTATGTTATGCGCTATTTTCCTCTTACCCTGAATCTGTCCTGTGAGTATCCGATTTTCCAAGCCTTCCTTCTACATTATGTTGCGCAGAAATTTCAACTGTTTCTTCTTGATGTTAAGTATAAGTTTCGTTTTTGTTTCCATTTTCTTTAAAATCTTGTTGTTGCCCACATTTTCGGTGCATGTTATCCTCAACATCCTTCTGTAGAACAACAGTAGTAGATTGGCATATTTTCAAAATGTACATGCTTAAATAAAAACAAAGAAGAGATAACTTTTTTAAAAAGTTAGGTCTCGATTTAGTGCTGTATTTATATTGCGAACAGATCTTAAAATGATTTTATTTTATTTTTTTTTTTGTTGAGGGGGATTCTAATAAATACCATTTGTTGATGAATCTCTAATGAAGGCTAATCAACAAAAAATATTCCTCGCCACATCAAAAAGAAAAAATTCCTTGTTCTTTACGAGCGGACCAGTTAACTTAAGTAGTTCTGAATCTTCTGCTAATTCTTTGTGTCAGTTTTATAACAGGCCCCTCAAAATTGCTTAATTCTTTTGACTTTGTTTTCCACTTCAGATCCTGATCTCTTAATGGATTTCGAAGGATCTCGTTATTTTATACTCGTGGAAAATATTTCATAATTTTGAGTTGAAACAAAGTTTTGCTTCCCCACCCACAAAAATATAAATTAATTATGATTTTGAAGCATAAAAGATCAACAGATTGAATGACGAAATCATATATATACCATATATATATATATATATATATATATATATATATATATATATATATATATATATATACATTATATATATACATTATATATATATATATACATTATATATATACATATATATATATTATATATACATATATATATAGTATATATATATACATTATATTTATACATATGTATATATATATATATATACACGTTATACATGTATACATTATATATATTTAAATGTATATATATATATATTATTCTTATATATATATATATATATATATATATATATATATATATATATATATATATATATATATATATATATATATATATATATATATATATATAGTTTTAAAAACTAGGAAACCATTGATTTTAATATTAAAAGTCTCTAGAGCCCTTTCAGCCAACATCTCATCAGGAGACAATCGTTGGATTAGCGAAATGAATAATAGCGATATTGAAGAGCAAAAAGAGGGGGAAACACACTAAAATAACGAACAAGTAAATATACTTGTAACGAGGAAGGTTATCGTGTAAAATAAATAGCGAGGACAGTTAAAATAAAATATCCCCAACAGATTTAGAGACCTTATAAATTCTTTCTGCCGGCAGAGAGAAGGTTTCTAAATCCTATACAGACCGATTCCAAAATCTTCAAATGATTATTGGAATCGGCTGTATGAATAATTCTAAACCACTCTTTTTATACAACTTGGCACAAGCTATATTCTCAACTAAATGTTGAGCAATAGCCGATTCCATATTCATGGGGGAAGATAGCATATTCTATCTATCTTACGAAGTCGTATTTTGGAAGGAACGTGCTGATTAATTCTAGTTTCCAAATGCAAGGTTGTACGCCCACATAACCAGCAGCACACTGGCAATTAAATTTATATACTAAATTACTCAATTTGATGTAGGGCAATACATCCTTGCGAAAAGACGGAAACGCAGACCTAGTTTGAAAAATGCTACGTAAAGCAACTGATGGGAAACAACCGGAAACCGACTTGCTAACCTGCTTAATTAAGCCCTGACCACTATCCCCCAATATATATATATATATATAGACCTATTGTAAATTCTTTCTGTCCGTCCGTGTGTGTGAAACCCCTTTAACTCGGGGCACACTAGCTCTGCATAGACATATACCTTTTTGGAATCAGGATAATCCCTGGATTGAAAATCCGCCCTGCATATGGTGCTTGAACATCCCCAATTGGGATTTGTGCCCGGATGAATAGTGGACAGTTATAAATTCTAATTTTAATATAACTGAAATAAATTAGTAATTCTAAAAGTTTTTAATTTATATTGAGTTTAAAGTAACACAAGAACTTTTTGAAGTTAACATTATTTGTTTTAAATTCAGTTTAAAATATCTCCAAATCTTTGTGAATTGTGAAATCAATCTTATTTCTTCAAAATGCCAATGAATCTGAGGTAAAGTGAGAGGTTTGGTGACGTGAGATTTTGAAGTTAAGGACTCGATTTTCGGTTTGAATTGTAATCTTGGCCGAAATCGGTGATTCGGTTCAAATCGGAGTTTCGTTCCAAATCGGATTTTTTGCCCAAATAGGTCTTTTGCTCTGAACTGGACTTCTAGCCTAAATCAGAGTTAGTTCCATGGAGTAAATTGTGGAATTCAAAGTTATTTATTCAAAAATTGCTGTTTTCTAAACTGAACCGGAAGTTCCTTTTGTTTTGGCCCAGAATCCAATTGTGCTATCCACAACAGCTACCTTAAAAGTCCGCCAAAAAAATTTCTGACGATTTGTTAATAGTTCTTTCCAATTCTGCAGGTTGGATTTTTATTTTTGATACTCTGTTTCAGTTGATTCTTACAGCGATACATCAAGCGAGACCCAGAGTCTTGGACCAAGGCTGTGTTCACTGGAAAGCTTTTGTCACGAGAATCTCTCACTGTTCATATAGAGCACATGGCCTGTGCAGCAAACGTGATGTTTGTAGATAGTGACTGCGATGCTGTTCGTTTAAGTTTTCTCTCGGATGACGAACTTTGAGATATAATCATTCCACTTAATGTTCATAATTGACCGAAACTTTTACTAATAGTATCACTTTAGTTTCTTAATTCTTGACTAGACAGAGTCCACGCCCACCCCCCACCCACCCATAAAACTGTAAAATATAAATAGTATCTTTCGCTACTCATTGAAGACTATTTTTCAAAGTTAATATCGCCATTAAAACAGTGGGATTAACAACGAAAGTCACTATGAAGCAATAGTTAGTGAGCTTGTCTTGACTAGTTTACGACTAATTTACAGAGTTAGTAAGCCAGTCTTGATTGCTTTACGAAGTTTGAATCTCAGTGAGTGTTGTACAACAGGGGCCAGCAACTTACAGCACGCGTGCCATACGTGGCACACCAAGAAATTTCCAATGGCACGCAGCCGCAAATGACATCATGAAGTCCGAACCAGTAACAACGCTGTTTCAATCTTAATATATACTAAAGTATATATATACTATATATTACTATATAAAATGTATTGTAGAACAGGTATATTGACCTTGATTTGTATAAAAATACGTATGCTTTTGGCACAATGAATGATTTTAAAACACTAAGTTGGCAAATAGTTAGCAAAAGGTTGCTGACCCCTGACTTACAGCATTGTTTTTTTACTAGACTAGTTGTTGCCAGTTTTGTTTTCTGACTGCCACCTATGGTTTTCAGGCCACACCCCTACACCGATAAGAAAAATTCTTTCTTCATAGATGTTAATAGATAGAATGTTGCCAGTCAAAATTCCGTGGCTATATTGCCGCACTTACAAGACTAACGCATTGTCCCTGAAAACATTGGCTGTAGGATCTGATTGGTGCGTCCTGTAAAGATGGCGTCAGAAAGATAAAAAAAAAACAAAAAAACTTTTAACTTCGCACAGCAATATGGAATAAAACTATGCGTTCGCTAATTTTTTGTCAATTATACGTAGTTCTAAAGTGAGACAGATTTTTTTAAAATAAAATAAAACAATATCTAACTTCCCTTTCTTTACCGTCACAATTTTTCTAACCGCCCCCTTTTTCCTCATTGCCCCCTCCTAGATATTTCCACCCCCAAATGTTTTTCGTACTGCCCACTTTGCGAATCCCTGCACTAGAATAGTCTACCCCTTTTAATATCAATGCATGTTGCCGATTAGTTTGGATGTCTGACAAAATATTTAGATTAGTTTAAGATTGTTTCTCACCGGGTGTCAAAGAGTCATGTTTTTCCATATTAAAGTTTGTTGAAACTGCAAAGGTGTTTCTGCAAGCTTGTGTCTGTGTGTATATATGAGTGCGCACGCGCGTGTGTGTGGATTCAATTTTTTCTTCCTGCGATAGCGTTTCTTTAGCCGCAGAGAGCCATTAACTGTTCCTTCAGTGGAGACAAAATAGAGCATTGGCAGCAACAGAAGCAGCAGCAGAAACATCTCATTTTTCCAGCTGAATGTGATGGAATAATCCTGGGTGTCCTTCTGGAATTTAAAAATCCATTCTGCAGAATGTTGGCAATCAGGTAAGGACAGAACAAACTGGAATGGTCTCTCGCTTTCTTGGAATCATCCACCTTTCCGAATTTCCTTTTACCTTCATCTCACTGCTGTCATCATCGTCGCTGCTCACACATTTACTAAAATATTTCAGTTTTTGTGTTGCAGCACTTTTTAGTTAATATTTGGATTATACCATATTATATACTTTTTAATAAAACTTTGTACTGACTGCATGTATTGCATTTCTGGATTTGACAGAAAATAAGTAAAAAGAAACTTAATATATATATATATATATATATATATATATATATATATATATATATATAGTATAAATTAAGCTGCACTACATATTTGATTTAAAATAACTGATCCGACGTGCAGATTTTCGGAAAACAACTGAGATATTGCTCTACTTATTTGACTATTTAGTTCATGCCACGTTGGCTGATAAACTCAATAAAAAAATTCTTAAATTTCATATTATTAAAAAAACACCCTCACTTAAATTTTCAAAATTCAACTTTAGCGTTGCGACTCCACGCCCCACAAGTTTATATCCGTTATCAATAACACACTTCTAAAAACATATTTCGATTTGCATTATATTTTTTCATCTCGGATGCTAACTGATTTTTACCAAAAAGAAAATAGTTTCCATGCCTGATGATGACCGGAGAATCTTTCGAAACTACTTGCGTATTCAAGGAAGATATAATACACATTATACCTTTAAAGAACAAGGATGATAACATTCATCGGGTGGTTATTGGGTTCATGCATTTTAAAAATTTAGTTAGCGAAGTGAATTCGCCATTTTATCTCATTAACTTTACTAATTTACTTTTTATATATATATATATATATATATATATATGAATGAAAATGCCGTTTGTCGATACTAGTATGAATTGGTCAGATTTATTTCGAGCAATAATTAACAGATTGCAAATATGTGTGTAGATTAGTTAATTGAGTACTTAGCTTATTTTTACAGCAAACTAATTAACTTAATTCGACTTAATTTAACTTAATTTAACTTAATTCAATGGCCTAATCTAAAAGGTTTACGCCATTGAATTGTTTTAGTTGGTAAGTCATGAAGTGCAGAAGGAATTTCAAATAAATAGTACGAGTTAATTTTGCAGTGGCTTGTTTTTCGACTCGGTAATTCTGGTTTTATAGAAGTAAGTTAATGCAAATGGTAGATAGATGAATATATGCATGTTGATCCGTGGATGTACGTGTATATACATATAGATGCATATGTGTAGGTGTTCATGTATAGATTAAAATAAAAATTTTATGGAATTTCGTTTAGTTAAGTGCATAAGATAAATGTAAAGTTACATTTTTATCTGATAGTAAAAACAGCGAATAATTTTTTAGAAACGATTTCCCGCTTCTCCAAGTGGTAGTCAGACTAATTTTTGGCAAAGTTTCGGTGCTAATATAAGTATATGTTTGATATGAGTTGGGCACGCGTGTAGGTTTAGTTAATGGATTAGTAATCTAAAATGAATTAAACATTTGGATTAAACTACAGAGGAACCTCGGTTGTCGAACGTCTCACATATCGAACAAATCGGTTTTCGAACAGAAAATTCAAGATGAAAATGACTCGAATAAAATTTCGGTTCTCGAACATCATAGCGGAACCGAGTTAGCCAGAACGGAACAATTTCTGAGTCGACCGCCATGTTGTATACATTCGTGTGTTGTGCTTTTATTTTCCAATTTTATTGTACTGTGACTTTTTTTTTTTCCTTACATTGATTCCTATTAGAACAATAGTTTCGCTTTACGAAAATGTCGGGTTACGAACGGCCTTCAGAAACGAATTAAATTCGTGAACCGAGGTTCCGCTGTATACAAGAGACTAGATTACCGAATTAGGAATCCAGGGGAAGTAACTCGAATCGGAACCGGAGGAAGGAGTAAAAAGTCACCAGTAAGGAGAGGAGAGTAAAATGCCTTTTTTGATTGGCTGACGCTGACGGACATATTTCATAAGAACGGAGGGGGACTCCTGGTTATATGGTTGTCATGAGTTAGCAACGTTGAGATGCTTAGCACGGCTTAGCAAGGAGGCGGCCTGACTCGTCCGGAGTTAGGTCGGGGTTAATGTATGAGCCGCTATGAGGCAAAACCCGACAGACAAGGTGCTTTGATTTAGGTTTTTATACAATTTCTCATGTGATCTAATTTTTTTTTTCTTTTCGTATGATAAATTATATAAAAACTGTCCAATTGTTCTTTTTATCCGAGCGCTTTCGGCTATACATTTAACCATTTTCAAGGTTGAAATATATTAACTGTTATGAAGAAATAGTTTGTTGTATATATGTATTTATATAATGTTTTCATTTTTAAAACACGGTCAATATATTGTGTCCATGTTCATTATTGAGTGCTGTTTTTTTTGTTGTTTTCATTAATAAGGCTTCCATTATTTTTAGCCTTTCTGATCACAGCTCATTTAGATCTCATTTAAATATTCATGGAAACCTACCGGACCCTATTCATAACATACTTGTTTACAACATAAATATAATAGCACCATCTACATGCAAAAAAGGCTAAAAATAATGGAAGCCTTATTAATAAAAACAACACTCAATAACATCAACTATGAACATGGACACAATATCTTGACCGTGTTTTGAAAATTAAAAAATTATATGAATACATTTATGCATCAATCTATTTCTTGTATAACCTTGAAAATGGCTAAATGTTTAGCCGAATGCGCTCGGATAAAAAACCCAAACAATTGGACAGTTTTATATAGCTAATCGTGCGAAAAGAAAAAAAATGATATGATATTATGAGAAATTGTATAAAAAAAACTAAATCAAAGCACCTTGTCCGTCGTATTCAATGAAATACCTATCTATCTATCTATCTATCTAGCTAGCTATATATATATATATATATATATATATATATATATATATATATATATATATATGTAAGCAAATATATGGATATAGATCCGACAGTATGAAGAAAAAATATACAGAAAAAACAAACAAAATCCTATTATACAATTATGATGTTTTAATGATAATATGTCGACGTCGGACGTTTCGGTCTAATAAACCATCTTCAGGACATATTCATAAAATATAATTAACATTATCAATTCAACATGACAAAGACGATGTACATAAGAACAAGACTTATCCAAACAGAGACCGAAACGTCCGACGTCGACATATTATCATTAAAACATCATAATTGTATAATAGGATTTTTTATTTTTTTTCCTTATATTTTTCTTCATATATATATATATATATATATATATATATATATATATATATATATCACAATGAGTGCTATTGATAATAAAATAATACTCGATATATAATAACAGAGCTATAATTTATAATAATAATAATAATATACACTTTTGCCTCACCGTAGGCACAACTCTGAGTTTTATACAGAGAAAAATTAAATATAAATATGCAAATTTTGACTGAATTGAAGCCATGATACTTTTGCAACATTTTGGGGCGTGTTCCTCACACCAAAACAAGGACAAAAGTGGGATAGGTAAGGGAGAACAGTTTCCTTGGCCTGCACGTTCCCCTCAACCCCAATCACTTCGATTTTTATCTGTGATGCCACCTAAAACAGTTGGTTTATGCAGCAGACATTAATAATTCAATGACGCTTCATCTATGTGTCATAGGGGCCCTAGACACCATGTGGAAGCAATTGAAAGGTCTGCGAGTCAATAATCCGAATTTACCATGCCATGGACGTCTTTTCTGGTGCCTCTTTTCGGAATTTTATGCGAAATGCACGTTGTCCATGATTCAGTTTTGGTTGAGTGAACTCCATTACTGGATCATTAGCATTACAAAAAAACGTAATGAGTTTAGCTTTAAAATGGTACCAGTTTCATCTTGCTACCATTCATAGTTCAGTAGATATGAGGACTTGAAATGTTCGCAAGACTTCTGGAACTCACTGTAATTGAGAATTATAGTTACTGATGTACACATTAGCCAGGCTAATCGAAGGATTCCTGTATATATATATAATTTATGATAGCTTGAATTCATAGGAAAATCTCTCTGATAAAGTATTTTGATTTTGGTAAGGTCATTTAACCCATCATCTTCAGTTTTAATATTTTCACCTGTCCCTGATATTTTTTGTTACCCACTGATTATTTCCCTCACACGCTTACAAAGTCTATTGATAACGTAACAGACAACATGGCGTTCCTTATTCTTTCATTTTTAGTTTTATTTTTCCCTTTTTCTGACTTTCTAACCTATCAACATTTTTTTTTAATTTTTAACTTACATTCTAATATTAAACGTTAGCCCTATATACAGTTCAATGTTGCTCACTTGAAACATACTTATTAACATGCGTACATTCACCGCGACCTCCAAATTTTGAAAATCATATCGCCTAAACCTTATATTTTTAAAATTCTTAAACCCTTTTTTGACAGCACCCAACCATCGGTGTGTGTGTTTTTTTCCCCAACGGAAAAACATGTACAGACAAACCTCTCATCAACAGACTAATTAGGGAAGGGTAGTCTGTTAAAGCCGATTGTCCGTAGATAGAACGCTTGTACGCTTCCTATTTACACTTTCCTTATGCTTCGATGCTATGATGAGGGCAGAACAATTAATATATTAATCAAAATAAAAATAATAGATTTCTCACAGATACTTTCTCAGGCACCCGTCTTTGTTTACAATTGAAAGGCTGTCAAGCGGTCACTTTGAGAACTAAACCCGCCAATTTTGAAATACATCACTGATGATTTCGAAGTTTATTGCCTGCAGAATGTGTCCGCAGCACCCGAAGTCCGTTGATGAGGGTGGGGGCCCGCAGATGAGAGGTCTGTCTGTACCACATAAGCTTAAAGTATGCACACTTTGTTGTCGATATCTCCACACCAACACTCTGACGAGTTGAGAAAACATGAAACTATGAGTTGCTCGATAAGCGTAGGTGTATGCCTATTTATTAATATACATTATAGCTCTGTTTAGCTACACTGAGTACTGTTTTCATTGCACCATAAATTAAATAAATACTTATTTGCTTACCTGCATATGCGAGCGATAATGTGCATATACAGTTGCTCGTTATTTAGTTTTTATCCACACTTATATATATATATATATATATATATTATCCGCCACAGACAGAATCTTTCGCTGTTTTACAGCTCATCAGTGTGACTATACATACGATTGCCTCAAGCTGATTTGCTATCAGTCAGAGACTCTACCCATAGGCCATTGGCGCACGGCAAGAATGAAGGTAAATTCAGACGTATTTATTTTTGGATAAACACGCCAGTGACTGGAGATCTCGATTCGTCTTAACGAAGGGACTTGCAGCATCAGCAGCAATAGTCACTATCTACAAATTCACTTTTTCTCCTAAAAGATCAACCGAAATGATATTTTTAGGAGCATCTATATATTTCATCCATATATATATATATATATATATATATATATATTAACAAACAGTATTTTTAAAAAATATGACAAACTGGAAAGGTTTTCTGCGACGCCTTTTATCCGATGAAATCCTAACGAATGAAACGCGTCACAAAAAAAAAAGTTTGTCATATATATATATATATATATATATATATATATATATATATATATATATATGTATGTATGTATGTGTGTATGTATTGATAATGACTGCGATAGTGAAAATTACTTGAACAAAAGAAAATAACAACGTACGAACGTCAGACATTTTATCCACAACTTCGAACACAATAACATAAATATTATACATACAATCCACGTCAGTTCTCTTTAATGAAACTGAATATATATATATATATATATATATATATATATATATATATATATATATATATATATACAAACACACAAACGCATATTGAGCCGCTGTAGTCACTATGCCCCTCCTGCCATCAAAAATGTTTAATGGTGACTTTCAAGGCAGAATTCAGTCTGGCCGGTTCTTTTTGCACCGGGGATGGTAAGGTTACAGATTCAGGGGTAGATTTGTTTTTGAACTTACCTTCTTCTAGTCTTTGCCGAAAGAGGCAGGACCCACAAGGCAGCAGGTGATTTGAACTCAGAGTTTTCTTCTCCTAAACTGGTTGCCACTCATCTCTATAGGGCCCAGTCTGTCATCCTATTTTACCCATAGGGGGAAGCAGATAGATTCATATTTCTCCCAAGAGTATTAGCACGGAAGTTAATGTACTGAACACGACTGGAATTCGAACTCTGATTCCTCAATCCGAGCCTCGAATGATTTCTCTGCCGTGTCTCCTTATTTTGTATATGTTTTGTTTAATGTAATGGACAAGGAAAAAAGTGATGGTTTTTCTTCTTTTTTTTTTTCAGTTTTATGAGGATTAAGTGTGTGGGGGTTATTGTCCCAAGTGTAGGGATTATTGTCCCGGGCGCTTTCGGTTAATTCAATAGCCATTTTCAAGGGCCACATTTTATATGTTTATATTCTAAGTACAAAATTATGCTGCGTAAGTGTAGTATTGTACCCCCGAATCGAACATGCATCACTTTTTCCCATCAGAGAAAACACTTTTTGAGCTAAAATATGTCTCTGCCAATTTGGCCACATAGCCCAGCCTGACAGGGCAAAGTTTGAATTATCTATTTGACGAAAGAACGTTTCTCATTGGGACTGTTATAAATTTATATCTGTTTACTTCAATTTCATATTAGAGAAGTAAACAATAGTAATTTTTTGAAAGGATTTCTTATTTTCTTATTGCTATAATAAAAATAATAATATGTTTATATGTATAAGAAAGGATAAAAAATCCTTTCATAAATTACTGTCGTTTAAGCTTCAGGTACGAAACTGAAGCTGGAAGATTTAGATTCGTAGAAGTCCAGACGAGAAACGTGTTTTCGTTAAATAGATAATACAAACCTCGACCTATCAGGTTGGTCTCCGTGTCCAAACTGTTAGATTCAAAATTTGGCTCAAGGAATTGTTTCCCTGATGGAAAAAAAAAAGTGATGCAAGTTCGATTCCCTTCGAACGCACAATTTTTCATTAGTATAACTTCTCAATTTAGGCTGGTCGTTATATAAGATTAGAAGTAATTCCATGGAACCCTTTTCAGACAAAAAGTGCTCAGTGTTGTCTTAAACCGATTTATAACAAGTGGTTCCATTATCTTTTAAAATTTTTTTTCAGTTACTGTATTTACTCGAGAATACGTTGCACTTTTTTCACCAAGATTTCGATAAAAATCAGGGGTGGGACTTATCCACTTGACATCGTAGAGAATCTGAAGTAGACTGCGGCATATCAGTCGTTCAGGCGAGTACCCTGAGTTCAAGCATAAGCGGTAGCAAGAGAGAAATTAATTTTTCCTAACATTTCGATTTTACGTTATCGCCTCTTGCAACAATGCCACATCACACATCGAATAAAAGCGCTCGATCTCCACTACTCATATTTACTATTTATTATCTGATTCATGACGAAAGGTTATTATTTTTAAGTGATTTTAAGACTGAAGCAATTACCGGTATCCAAATTTTCATCTAAACAGAGCAGTCCTGCACTCAATAAATAAATACCACACAATTACAACCTATCATTTCATTCACTGCGGAGTAGTCGTTTACTGTTATACAAAAACTTGATTCACTGCGTTTTATATTGATGCCGGTAGTTTACAAATTTTAATAATTGGAAACCCTAATTATGAGTAAGAGGAAGAATTATGAAGAAGGTTTTAAGTTGGAAATGGTGGATTATGCAGAAGAGAACATCGCAACAGAAAGAGAGCTTGAAATTTCAGAAATATTATTTAACAAATATTAGTTAAAAAGGACCATGTTTTTATAGTGCTGCCTATCTGCGAGTCAACTGCAAATATCCAGTTTAACAACCACAAACTAAAGGGGCAACCTAACTATTGGTGCAACCTATCTGCAAGTATATACGGTAGATATTTTAGAATGACTGTTATCTACAAGAATGTTTTCTTTGATCGGGGATTTGTGTATGAGTACTTAAGTGTTTCCTTATCGAACTAAGATAACTTAAGTGGGTTGTCAGTTTTCTACTTAACGAGTGTGTCGTATGACTAAAGTAATTTATTTGATGTTTCTTGTTTATTTTGTTTATTACAAGAATTACAGTGTTCTATTGGACAAAGAAATTGATAAATTATATTGGTAGTCTGAACTTTGGATTTCATAGGTACATTATTATTGGTAATAAAGAGGTTAGCAGTTTTTAATTTTCTGTGATAAATAAATTTGATATATTTGATAGGAACAATATGTGAAATATATTCAGTTTTAGAATCCATCTCATGGTGCCTTCATCTTGTTTGTAATTTCTATGCATCTAGATGGAGTTAAAGCTATTAATGTTTTAATGTGTTTTATTCTTTGTGCTTGTGCCGTTTACTTTTTGTCAGAATAATCTTTCGTTATTGAAAATGTAGTTGGGGAAATTATTGTTTACCAATGTTTATTTTATATATTTAAGTTCGCTAAAATATATTTGGGCAGGGGATGAAGAATAGGCGTGCTCTCTTTATGAATTGTTTATCCTAAAATTTCCTAAAGAAAACACAAATACCCACCCACTAGTAATAAATAAGAACCAGTCGAGATATTATTAGATCTGAACAACATAACAAGAATAACCTACTCTGTAGATTAAATAAAGTGTTAAGTTTGAAATTCCCTGAAAGTCACCCAGACTGACAAGGCACCTGACGAGGACGAGTAGTCCCAATGGCCGAAACGTCATCATAATAACAACAAAGATTAGGGAATCCGTGTGTATGTAAATAAAAGAATTTATGATAAATATTCATTCCAGAAATTCAAACAGAAATTATTTTTTAAAGTATTCTATCATAGAATTAAATTAATATTTATTCTACAAATAATTGTTAACTTCTGATTCTGGATTAAACATGTTTTTCAGATTTTTATGGAATCATTCGCGATAAAACATAACATTTACCTGTAAATGAGCTAATTATTAATGCTGTCAAGGTATTTTGTAATAATATTTTATAATCCAAGTACTGACCCGTCTTTATTTTCTAATTTCTCTCTGTTTCCTTTTCCCTCTCTATCCTATTTACTGTTGCTACTGCTACTGTTACTGCTGCTGCTACTGCTAAAATGATTGATGCAAAGCTGCTAATTATGCAAGATCTTGCTTTGGCATGTCCTGCTGTCTTGATGCTCTACTAAGAATGTTGACCAATTAAAATGAATATGTACTATTTAAGTATATATATATATATATATATATATATATATATATATATGTGTGTGTGTGTGTGTGTGTGTGTGTGTGTGTGTGTGTGTGTGTGTGTGTGTGTATATTTTATATATCAAGGATAATATTGCCGAATTGTATGCCAAAGTGTAAAAACTTTACTTGGGACGCGTTTCGTCTTTCAGGACTTCATCGGACTAAATTTGTCTTACCAACATAACAAATTTCGGCCGATTTGGTCTTGAAGGACGAAACCCGTCCCAAATAACCTTTTCCACTTTGGTATACAATTTATCCAATATATATATATATATATAGTTTAAAAATACATTTTCAAATTTAAAATCCTCCCGCACACTTTACATCAACATAAACAACCATATATATATATATATATATATATATATATATATATATTATATATATATATATGTACTTGGGATTAAAATGTATACATATTGCCGAAGGAACGGAGGAAATTAGCGACTATTCTAACGTAATTTCAATGAAGAAATAAATTGAATAACATATGTATTTTTTCTTTTCTCCTCATTAATTTTATAATTTTAAACTTAATAGAGATTACATTTGGATTTAAAAATTGGTAATTTTTACTTTTAATTTTAATATCAAATTTTATCATATAATTTAATAATTATTGGTTAGAATAAATTCTTTTTTAATATTACCCGTATTTTAAAGATCCGAATAGCTATTATAACATGATTCGTTGTCAAGCTTTTTGAATTTTCCTATACTTGTATTTTGATTGGTAATTCTAGCTTTTGTAACAACGTTTTCCCCTTGTGAAGGATTGTTAATTAATTTGAAACTTTTAAAACCATTTATTTTACATTCAACATCATCACTTGATAAGACACCGGAGGTGTTGAAACAAAACGGCTATTTTTGTAGTGATTTTATAACATATTTATGTTATAATTTATATATATATATATATATATATATATATATTGATATACACTTTTAAGAATACTTTTGGTTATTGGAACATATATATATATATATATATATATATATATATATATATATATATATATATATGCAAACCTCTGTGTCCCTTATATATATATATATATATATATATATATATATATATATATATATATATATATATATATGTGGACACTGAGGTTAACATATATATATATATATATATATATATATATATATATATATATACAAACCTCACTGTCCACTTACATATATATATATATATATATATATATATATATATATATCTATGTTAACCTCAGTGTCCACTCATATATATATATATATATATATATATATATATGAGTGTACACTGATGTCAACACCGAATGGCGACAGTCTGTTTCATGCTTGAACGCAAGAAAAATATTAGAATAGAACTTACTGTTATATCTTGCTATTTCAACAGTAAAGCGATTATAGATTAATGTAGTTGATGTTCAGAGATTGGCATTAATTTTGTACAAGTGCCTGTCACTATAATCGATCTGAATTTCATGTACTTTCGGGCATCTAAGGGAGAAATAACGCTTGAAATTGTGTCAGCGGTTTGAATACAATCTTCTGACATCCTCAAGAGTACGTTCAAGCACGAAATGTAATACATATCCTGACCCCACTGAATAGAAGTAATCTACAAGACCGGCCGTTGGTCTTGTCCTGGTCAAGTATTACAGGTTCAGTCAAAGTCTCCGGTTCACAAGGTCGATTCGATCCCACTTTGCAGCCACGTTGTGCTTCTTTTTTTTTTTATCCTGGAGAGCAATTAACAAATCGTAGATCCCGGAAGATTCAGCTGTTCTACCTGCAAGTTTGTTGGGGCGAGGATCGGGCACCCCCCACCCCAAAAACCCCCAAAAATCAAATATGAAATGACCAAGTAGATTAGAGTATAAAGAAAAAATTTATTTCGATGTGTTTTAACACATGTCATCAGGCGTCAGCAAATGACTGGTGAATAGACAATTTATTGAGATTTAAAAACAACATACACCCTCTTTACATGAGAAAAAGAAGAAAAGTAAAAGAGTAAGAAAGAGAAGAGAGGGGATAGTGGCAGGGTTGTTTTATTTATATTCAGATCCACCAATCGGAATGGACTACGCTAAGTTCAAAGTAGGAGGAAAAAACGAAAAAAAGCAAACAGATTTAGAATCGTAGACGATATCTAAACGTCATATTCGGTACGGATGTAAATTACCTACAATGTTATACATTAGACAAGTGTCATTTTCTGTGAGAAAAGAAACGTAATTTAACAAGATACTCGACAAACTACATACCCTGTGAGTTAAAAAATATAAAATTTCACATTTTTATAGTTGGTAAATAAACCAACCCTTTAAGAAATAAAGGTAAGTTTAAACAAATAAATCTAACAAAGATATTTAAACATATAGATCAAAAGAAATTATTTAACCATATATATTTAACAAAATTATTTAAATATATAGGTCATACAAAATAAAATAGAATGCAACTGTTAACTAAACGGTCCTTATATCTGTTAATAAAACCAATCAACGCAAAATGACAAAATGTCAGCCAAATACTAAATGTGCTAAATATTATCAACACTACTAGGAGATTAATGTAAAAATTATACTACATCGAAATTGATCTAACTGATAAAAAGATAAGCTTTATATGGTGCAACAAGGTTTAACTAAAATATAAGAAGAAGCAATTGTCAAATTTCAAAGTCTAGCAAGAGTTTAGAGTCAAAGGTATGATATGTTTACAATTAACCGTAAATTCAAATCATTGATTTAATAAAGCATCACTATAGAAGAACCTGATAATCTGTTTTTTCCCATAAACGCAGAAAACAAGGTTCATATAAAGATCTACATGTCCTTACCAGCTTTAAAATTTTCACTTTCACTTTAGGAGTTTTATTTTCATCTTTAAATCTCCAAATATATTTTGAAAATGAAGTATTATTTCTATAAGTATTATTAGTAAAAGACGATATGTAATGATATCTAAAAATTAAAAAATTAATTGTTAAAGCTATGTTTTATCTAAGTTCAATTTATATAATTGTAATTTAAGAAAATTACAATTTAAGTGATTTAAAACATTGCTGTTGTAGACAAGTATTTGAAGATTTTGTTTTTTATTTTGCTTGGTCAAATAAAGAAATAAAAGAAAACTACGGGGCCTTCGTTAGTAAATCTAATACCAACATCTGAGAATTCGAGAGAATTAAAAAAATACATAATATACCAGATTATTCAACCAAACATTCTTAAATGAAGATCTCTCTCTCTCTCTCTCTCTTTCTATATATATATATATATATATATGAGAAAAAGACTAAAGTTGGTCTTAACGAGATTTTTAAAAAATGAAATAAATAAATAAAATGCGACATCTCTTACACACACAGAAACGCGCGCGCACGCGCACACACACACACACACACACACACACACACACACGCACACACATATATATATGTATATATATAGGTAAGATGAGACCGAATAGATTCCAATTCCAACGTTCGTACAAGATGAGAAGATTATAAAGCTACACAATAATAGAATTTTAAACCAATTTAATAATCTGAATCGCATTGCACGCTCCAAGATAAAAATTATTAATGATACTTGCCAATGTAATTGTAGGAATTCTAACCAATGCCCATTGCCAAACAAATGTTTTATTAAATCTTTTGTTTATCTAAGTACTATCTCTACAATAGAAAATCCGGCGGTTGAAAAATTCTATTTCGGTAGTACTAAGAATTCTTTTTAGACTGGGTGGTATCAACATATCTTGTCCTTCACCAATAGTACTTATAGAAATAATACATGACTTTCTGTCACTTTCTTAATATGTTTGGAGTTTAAAAGATGATAATAAAACTCGTAAGGTGAAATGGAAAATGTTTCCCGTATTTACATGAAAAATTGGGAATTATCAGATTTTATAAAAACTACTTACTAAATCAAAGGAGCGAATTAACGGTAAATTGTAGACATAGTCTATCTTTTAACTTACATTTTAGTTGAAAATTTGATAATGATTTTTCTTATATTTTAGTTGAACTGCGTTGCCCCATATATTGGTTATTTTTCTATTTGTAAGATTTATTTAGATTTCATATAGTTCTGTATTAACCTCCTGTTAGTATTATTAACATTTTATATGATGTATTGGTGGTTAGTTAGTATTTCTGAGATCTTACATTGATTGGTTGTTATTATTAACATCCTATATGGATGATCTTTATTTAACGGTGGCATATTAATTTACTAAATAATTCTAGAGTTTTGAATTATTTATTAGTTTCTTAAAGAGGCATCTTATTTATCAACTGCAAAAAAAAAAATATGTAGCAAATCCACAAAGCATATAAAGAGTTTGCTTTAGGTTAAATTACCTTTCTACCCGTCCGCTTTTATTTCTTGGGAAAGTTGAGCGTCTGACATTGATACAGATGGTTACAAAGTGTATACATGTTTAATTTAATGTTGGACTGCTGTCGGCAAATAATCCCCGACTATAATCCCTTTTCTAAGAAACATTTAATTTTTCTTCTTCGATTAGTTTGAATTGAACGTAGATCATGCTCGATTGGTTAATCAGGGTAAAGCACCCAAGCCTTATAACTTATTTTTTTCTACAAAATAGGATGTATTTTGCTTTTGAAACCAAATTAATTGATCACTCGCCACTAATCTCCAATTGCCTGAGGAGACTCATTGGTATGCGTTGAAAAACGGCTGCTATTGTGTAGCGATTTTTACATGTTCTTTGAATATATATATATATATATATATATATATATATATATATATACACGCACATACACACACACACATATATTATTCAGTAGAGCTAGCTGGAACATTCATTTTTATCGTCAATCATCAAGGCCAGAAGGTCATTAGGAAGTCAATCTGTGTCATACCATAGCTAGTTAATGTAGGTGAATTCTGGGTGACCAGCCCGGTTTGCGTCCTGGCTATGTTTCCAGTGCTGTAGATCACACACCGGTTCTTGTTTTGCTCACCAGCTGTTGCCACCAAAGCGCATTCCGTGTTCGCGTGAGATTGAAGAAATATTAGGGGTGGGTCCATGGTGCTTTAGTTGAATGTCGTCCCCAAGAGATGATAAATATAGCTCTTAGCATCCGAGTTTATTTCCCATCAATTTAGGCCATTTAGGGCTTTAGTTAATGTCCAAGCGGTGGAACCTCACATTAACATCGCCTTTAAAGAACTGAAGTTTTCTGGAGATCAAATTTCTAGATTACATCCATTTTAATCAATGCGACCCAGTCATTAGGTATGCAAATTTTTTATATATTTCATTTCGATTCTTAGGTATATATATATATATATATATATATATATATATATATATATATATATATATATAATATTGGTAAATATACACATACATATGCAATCATATATCTAAAATGGAATAATTATGACCATGGAATATTAGTGTTTAAGCCTTTTATTATATATATATATATATATATATATATATATATATATATATATATATATTATGCAGTGTTACATTAGAACATGCACATACCCACTACAAAACTGTACATCTTGTTTCAACGTTAAAAATTTTTTAACGTTTTTTATTTTTAATATTGAGCCTTGTTTTCAAATAATAATTTTGAACGCTGAAATCTTTTGCAATTGGATATATATATATATATATATATATATATATATATATATATATATAAAGACTGCTATCAAGACACTGCGATTAAGCTGTTTCTTACATTTTGGGCGGATTTCTGGACGTAGAGTGTGTAAAAACTGACCCAATGATACGTGGAGTCGAACGTGTCGGCCAATCTATTAACCCTTATCAAAGAGGTTTTCTATTTCGGCCTAATCCACAAGTCAGCTCTGTGGATGTTGAACACACGCAAAATGTGCTTGGACAAGCCCCAGAGCAAGAGGAACTGGATAGCTGCCCTAGAAGATGAGTGTGTTCAGAAATAAATAGCAGGCCATATTATATAGACTACCAAGATACGAACCCGTACCGTTTCGATACAGCGTAAGCGTCATACCAACTGTACCAACGGGCCTCAGTGACGAAGAAGAAACTGAATAGACCCGATATAGAGCCGCTAATTACAAATTCCTTGGTGATACTCATCTAAGTATTCGTAACCCAACAGATTGTGGCCCAAGATTCCCCTGAATCATTCCATCTAAGAGCATTAGCTGTGTCAAGCAAGGATATACAAATAATAAATTTTGGGGATCTAGGCAAAATCATTATATATAATATTAAATCATTATATATAATCATTATAATGTTTTTGCCTAAATCCCCAAATTCTATCAATTATATATATATATATATATATATATATATATATATATATATATATATAATATTAGTGGTAAATATACACTTACATATGCAAATAAATATACATACATGCATACACACATAAATATATATTTTGTATATAAAAAAAAAATTCCAAGAAGATAGAATCCAGGTAGAACTCAATGTCCAGGACTGAGTAAGGTTATAATAAAAAGTATTAAACACTAATATTCCATGGTTATAATTTATTCCATTGGAATCGTAAATACGATCCAATTCATCAGACCTACAAATTCAAAAAGAAAACACAAAAATTTATTTTTGAATTTGTAGGTCTGATGAATTGGATCGTATTTACAATTCCCATGGAATAAATTATGAACATGAAATTTTAGTGTTTAAGCCTTATATATATATATATATATATATATATATATATATATATATATTAATTAAAATGAATCAGCTCAAAACGCCTGTTTGTCTTTACAAAATAGGCATATAAAATAAAATATAAGTATAGTGTTAAGTCATGCGATATGGATGGGGTAAAAAGGTCAAAATTTTGGATAGAGCGCATCTAAATATAATCAAGTGGGTAGAAATCAACAACGAATGGCAACAGACTGTTTAAGGCTTGAAAACATGCCATGAAGATTGCTTTTAAGCATGAAACAGACAATCACTATTCAGTCACTTTATCTCTCTTCCCCTTCTCTCTCACTGTAAAGTTATATTTAGCATTGTCTATCTGGGCTTGTTTCATTAATTTATATATATATATATATATATATATATATATATATATATATATAGATAGATAGATAGATAGATAGATACAACTAGTGAGCCAGACAAACCTACCTAGGTTTCACCAAAATTCCCTCGAGATTTGATTATTTAGCAAATCAAAATTTCGAGGGTTTTTCGAAACGAGTCTAGTTATCTATAATTATATATATATATATATATATATATAAAACATCAGATTTTTGCATTGTAGATATTTTGGAGAGAGGTGGTGTTGGTAACAAAAAAAGGTTGGGTATCTAAGAGTCACATACCAATGTTTAAGAGGATTTTTGCAAAAATTCTTCATCGGCTTGTCGAAATGATGAATGTACGGCGCTCCAAATGGTCAGAAGGTTTCAGTTCTTGTATCAATTGAATTTTGTAAGCGTGTAGAAACAAATCTTTTGTCAAAATTCGATGTAATGTTGTTGTGGAGGGGTTCAATTCCTCCGCGCGTGACGAAGAGAGGTGTCTGGATTTTCGGTCACATTCTCGTGCACTACAGCAATGTTTTCAGCTGAACGGCGTAAACGTGCACGCAGTGGTGTTTTCACATCTGCCACCGAGCCAGTTTGTTTGAATTTACGAACAATTTTTCCGACTACACTCTCAGTTGGTCGATTATGTTGTCCAAAAAAATTGCGAAGTGCTCGAAATGCATTTCTATTTGAACGTCCATTTTCGTAATAGGCTTTGATAACTTTAACGCGTTATTTGATTGTTAATCTTTCCATGGTTGAAATTGCCAAAGACTTAAGTTGTTAAATCTGAAAGAAAAAGAAAAAAATCATTAAACGCTTAAACTTAATTCTCATTTAAAATCGGTCCAAGTTATTGGAACAGCCTATATTTACTCACTCCCCCACCACGGTGACGCAAGACCGGTTTAAAGTGGGGAGCCCATGCGCGTGCCCGTGGGCATAGTCCCCGCAAACAACAACCCACTGGCGTCAATATTCCACCGACCCCATTCTCTTTGGTGCAATGAGGGAGGTGCTGCTCTAGTGGATAAAGTATCCTATATTTATTTACTGTGTTCTGTTCGGAGACAGAAACACAAATGAAATATAAAAATGTAGTTTGTCCTCCCGAAAGTAGATTGTATTTTCTTGCCTCCCCCCGCCTTCCTTCCTCCCGGTCATTTTAATGTGAGGTTCTCCATCGCATGCACTCGGACCAGGTTCCAAAATAGCCCAGCCTCCGCAGCCGTCGGTTGCACTGGCATCGGTATGACTACCGACACACAACCTGCTCTTTAGTGCATCGCGGGCATCTGTACCATGGAATCGAGCAGTTGTTCCTCGAAATCGGGCAGCTGTTCCTCGGAATCGGGCAGCTGTTCCTCGGAATCGGGCAACTGTTCCCTTGGAATCGAGCAGCTGTTACTCGGAATCGGGCAACTGTTCCCTTGGAATCGAGCAGCTGTTCCTCGGAATCGGGCAACTGTTCCTCCGAATCGTGCAACTGTTCCCTGGAATCGGGCAGCTGTTCTCCGGAATCGAGCAGCTGTTCCTCGGAATCGAGCAACTGTTCCTCGGAATCGGACAACTGTTCCCCGGAATCGAGCAGCTTTTCCTCCGAACCGGGCAACTGTTCCCCTGGATTCGAGCAGCTGTTACTCAGAATCGGGAAAGTGTTCTCCGGAATCGAGCAGCTGTTACTCGGAATCGGGCAACTGTTCCCCTGGAATCGAGCAGCTGTTACTCAGAATCGGGCAACTGTTCCCCTGGAATCGAGCAGCTGTTACTCGGAATCGGGCAAATGTTCCCCTGGAATCGAGCAGCTGTTCCCCTGGAATCGTGCAGCTGTTACTCGGAATCGGGCAACTGTTCCCCTGGAATCGTGCAGCTGTTACTCAGAATCGGGCAACTGTTCCCCTGGAATCGAGCAGCTGTTCCTCGGAATCGGGCACTGTTCCCCGGAATCGAACAGCTGTTCCTCGGATTCGGGTAACTGTTCCTCTGGAATCGAGCAGCTGTTACTTGGAATCGGGCAACTGTTCCCCGGATTCGGAAACCTTTCAATATTTTAGTTGTGCTCTGACCGAAGATAAAGAAACAACTTAGTTGCGCTCTGACTGAAGTCAGAAACACAATTGAGAGATAAAATATAGTTTGTCTGTATAAAGGCAGATACTACAAATTGATCCCAGTCCAAACGGTGGGTAAAGACCGTTTTTGTTGTCGTTTAAAAGTCAGAGATTCATTTTACACAAAGAAGCTTTTCTGAAACGATAAAAATGAAATATTCTTCAATTATGATAAATGTTCCACCTTCAGAAAGGTCGAATGAATGTTAATCTACCAAAATTATTTCCAAAAATCATTGTCCGTGAATTTCTTTTACTTAAATAATGCCATGTGTTATGGTCTAAACTGAATGTAAAGCTCAAATCTTACAGTTTCTTTTTCATGCTAATCTTATTGGCTTGTAGAACTTAGCCAGTATTAGGCTACATGTAGTGTGGCTGGGTTCTTCTTTCATTTGCTTTGTTTGAACTAAATCACCAGCTAAAGTGTTCGTTTGACTTTACCCAAAGTAAGTATGCATTTTTATATATTTCCCTTCATAATAATTGACCTTTTGTCTTTCGGATGCTTCCACTAACACCTTATGCTTCACTTTGTTAACCTATTGTACTCTAACCAAAAATTAAAAATAAAAACGAAAACACCAAAGGCAAATCAAAATTCACATATTAAAATGCATTAGAAATACAAAACAGTTTGTTTAAAATAAAAGACATTTTTTCATATTGGCTTAAAGGCCAATGTAAGTTATTTTAAAAATTCACCCTGAAGTCGCTTCCTATTTATAGAACATACATTAGAATTATTAGAAGCAAAATCAGGGGAACAACTCTGTTATTAGGCAAACTCCAACTACAGCGAAACTTTAAAATTAGTTTTATTTTTATTTAAACTTATCCCTAATCGATAGGGTTAAAAGACTTCTGAACATACTAAGAATTTCGAGAAATTACGTCATTCTTAAATTATTATTAATTTAATTCTAAAAAAAAAATTAAAATATTTCTTTAAAAAGATATCGGTTTAAAACAATAACATTTGAAAAATGATTTAATTCTTAAAAATATAAAGTTGTTCTCCATAGATATTACAGATTTTACCCAAAACAATGGCATAACTGAAAAATTATGTAAATCTAAAGACATATTATATAATACCTCTTTCCTTCTCTCTCTTTTTCTCTCTCACTCTCTCTCTCTCTCTCTCTCATATATATATATATATATATATATATATATATATATATATAGTTAAAGATCAAAAGCAGGTAAAATATGGATCGAAATCTAACAAAATGATTAGATTACCCATTTATTTCTTTATTTTATCGTATCATATATATATATATATATATATATACGTGATGCAATTTGCTATTAAAATATTGTACGTAAATTTTCTATTGAAATGATTTCTATAGTATATTCTATAGTCAGACAAATAACGGAAGAAATGTTGATTAGTCTGTACTGATGCAAACTCTACATTTAAAATTTAAAGTCAGCTTCATTTGTACTTCCATTAATCCCTAATCAGCAGGAGTCTAGTGTTAAATGTTTTTTTTGAATATACATGCATACATGTTTACGATTTAAAAATGTTTATCTAAATGGTAATTATGGAAGATTAAATAAAAATAACGGGAAAGGCGTATAAATTTTGCATAAAATAATGATACATTCATGCAAATATAAAGTTGGTTTATATATATATATATATATATATATATATATATATATATATATATGTGTGTGTGTGTGTGTATAAAAATTATATATATATATATATATATATATATATATATATATATATATATATATATAATTATTTTCCTTTCTAAAAATATGATTCAATACGGCACAAAGAAAATAATTATAATATTTTGCTCTACTGTTTGTATCGAGCACTGATTTTTAAAAGTAAAAATAATTACTAAGAACACAAGATTATAAATCTTACCGCTCTTTCTTATTTATATATATATATATATATATATATATATATATATATATATATATATATATATATAATATTATGAAGGACTTGGTAATCCGTATGGGTAATCCCAAGGAGGATGAAATCCTGACAGCTCAATGTAAATCCAGAGCTAATATTTAAAAAAAAACAGACCACTTTAAGGTTCCATTATAATAATTTATTTCACCAGAGCCCTTTTAAAGGACATGGATCATCAGATAGCACTTCCAAAA
>CAHIKZ030000259.1:542500-740000 GCA_903632075.3 Acanthosepion pharaonis
ACCATAATCACGAAGGGTAGATCAGGCTGTGTGTTCAATGAATATATGAAGTTATTTTGTATTATATATTCTTTTTGTTTGTTGATGTGATGCCCACGAAGTTTTCTGTTGCTTTTTTTTGTTTTATAATCCGTGCTGCAGATATTTGATGCATATATCTAAGACGAAATATAAAGCTTATTTCTGTATTTCAGTTTTCACAGAATGGACAGAACCAGTTTGGTTTTATAGAAACATGTTCTTTATGGAATTTCCTAAAAGATAAAGTCTTTGGATAAGGTTCTTTTGTCTGCCAACCAGGGCGAATTCGACGCAAGGGCAAAAGCTAAATTGTCTTGTTCATTCGCCATTTCGAACGCTAAACGTCACTAAACACAAGAAAACAAAAAGAATAAAAAACAGCAACATTTGAAGGATTTATCAGCCAATCAATTTGAATTATATAACATTTATATTGAGTTTTTCAAGATAATATAATTTCGATTTTATTTTAACTCTCCTTAAGCACAAATTATTCCTAAACACAGGGTGTCCCAAAATAATGTATACACTCTTTGAATCGTTATAACTTATCCAATTTATGTGTTTTGACTTGTAAATAAGATTAATACAAGAGAAAGAATACACATTTAAAGAATTTCAGAGTAAAATATACAAAAAACATAGAAAATTAAGATAAAAAAGTAAGCTAAAAAGCTATTTGGGGCAATGGCAGAATGTTCATAAAATGATGAATTCAAATCAAGTGCTCAAAATGGTTGCCGTTCTGTTCAATACACTTTTCATATCTTGAAGAAATAGACCTACAAACGTCCAGTAGCATTTCCTCTGGTATTTGAACACATTCTTCTTCAATTGCTACTCTCATTTCAGCAATTGTTTCAGGTTTCCTGCTGGAAACTTTGTCTTTTAGAAACCCCCACAAAAAGAAATCCAAGGGTGTCAAATCTGATGATCTAGGTGGGTATTCAACTGTTCCTCTTCCAATCCATCTGTTTTTCATATTTTCATCCATATAAGTTCTCACATTACGGTAATGTATTATTAACTATTAATATTTAAAGAGTGTATACATTATTTTGAGACCCCCTGTAGAACTTGTGAATAAAAAGCATTCTAGTTTATTAAATGTTATTAGGAATCCACTTTTATTTAAATTTTTCAAACTATTTTCTTAATTCATATAAAAGAACAAAACACAACCTTCATTCTGTGATAGGTCCCAGAAAGGGATATATTTGTTCGAAGTAGAAAAGTGGTTGTTGACTACTGTAACCGAGTAGGACAATCTAGCAGGTAACCGTAATGGACTGGTCCTCGTCGTAGTGGTAAGCAATAGGCAGAGTCAATAGGCGTACTCCTTGTACCTCCACATCAGTCTGTATTTATGGCTGACACCAGCCAATCATATTACTGTGAGGGGGGACCAGATGTATGCATATTCATTACATCATTTTGTAATAAGAGTAGGTAGTTTCGTTTATCGTCCGGTTCACACTCCTTCCCAGCTTCTTGAACAGGAGTAGCGTTTTATCTCTTGTTTCCTGTTTAAGATTTGCTTTCCTAAAGCCTTCTCATTCTCTCTCACTCTCAGTGACTCCTTGCGTCTTAGTAGCATTATCGCCTTGCTTGGGGTGAACTGATTAAAACAAAATATTGGTCGGAAATAACAAGGAAATGTTTGTTTTTGAACTGCCTTTGCATATTCATACTAAGAAAGAATAAACGATTAAAAAAAGTCATTTCAACGTATTTTCTTTGTATTATCGTCGACATATACTGCAACCAGTAAAATAAGTGACGTGAAATCCTATTAAACGGAGATTACCGATGATAAACGAAGTCAATTCGCATATCGTGTAAAGTTGTCTTACACAGAGACCGACTTAAGTAATTCCGTCACAGAATGTTATATACTATATAGGTATAACATTTCACTAGCTTGTGGGCGTTACAATCAGATTTAGGCTAATTAAGTAATTACCAAATGGTGATGGATCTATTCAATATAAATTCAAAATATAAAATGTGCGATGGATAAATTGTCGTTTAAATTACTCAAAAGTGAAAATAACACTCATAATATCTCATTTTAACAGCTATATTTACCAAAATTACACCAAAATATCTTGAAATACTAAAGAGTAAATTCATTCAATAAAATCGCCATTGGCTTCAACCACGGCCTCCAGACGACTTCGGAATCGCCTGGTTCTGGACGGTTTCCTTGTTTAAGTTGGTGAATGCTGCCATAATCCTTGTCTTCAGTTCATCTTTGGTCTTACAAGGAGTTTTGTTGGTCTCTCGCTCAACTGCGCCACATACATAATAAAAATTATCTGACATTCATGCCTAGGTTCTCCTGCTTGCGTGGCATGGTGTAGAGTCTTGTTGCCAGACATAGGGCTTCCAGCAACCACCGTCTTGATCCAGGGCAGTACTGTCACCTCAAGGTACTTGATGTAGGCCTCAGTGTTGAGTCTGAGACCATCAACAGCAAATTCAGTAGTTCTTTTCTTATCAGAACGATCAGTGTGAACTTTCCGAGCTGCCGTACCTTTTTAAACGCCATTAGACTCATTTAACTCTTTCCAAATCCTCTGCACTGTCCTCAGATTAACACACATTCTGAAATGTTAGTATTGTAGCTTCCGGCGCGAATACCAAGAAGTACAGCACGCCGTTTCCAAATTTTTGGCGGAGTGAATTGCATCATAGTGCTTTTTTTCTCACAGACAGTGCCCAACTGACCCTACGACACTCTGCAGTCAACAAAATAAAAAAAATAAAAGACAACGCACATGCGCGAAATTAAGAATATAAAATGGCGACAATTTTACCCATCGCGCCCTGTACAACCTACATCAAGTATCAGAATATGTTTTTTGATTTCGTCAAACTGATTTTTTTTTCAAGAAAATCCGAACTTTAAACAAAATAATCACAGTAAATGAAATATGTTTGAAAACTACCATAGTTTCATCTGTTATCAAGAAAATACGAACTTTAACACAATAATCACAATAAACGGTAAATAAGACGTCTTTAACTGATGCGAGGATGATGTCGTATAAACAGACGATATTCCCTTATTTCTAAACTATAATTAAAATTAATCACCATAGAGATCCTTCTCTGCCCCCCCCCCCCATTAGAATGTCTGATAGTCAACTTCTTGAGAGCAACTCTCTGCGTCTGCTCGGTCTCACGTTGACTGCTGACCTGGGATGGAACAAATATATTGAGTCAATTGCTTCGTCCACCGCGAGGAAAGTTGGCTCTCTGTGCCGCGCCAGGAAATTTTTCTCCCCGGAGTCGATACTTCAAATATACAAAACAACCATTCGCCCTTGCATGGAGTATTGCTGCCATATATGGTCTGGGGCACCTTCTGTTTACCTCGGAGTTCTTGACAAGATCCAGAGACGGATATGTAATCTAATTGGCCCTGATCTGGCAATTCGTCTACAGCTGTTCTCTCACAGACGCGCCGTCGCCTCTCTCTGTCTTTTTTTACAAATACTTTCATGGTAATTTCTCCGAGGAGCTGCATTCACTGGTTCCCAGACTTCATGAATTCAAGCGCCCTAGGAGGCTGGCATCCCGCTCTCACCCTTTCACTGTAAAAACTTTTAAATGTAGCCGTCTCTTCTACTCCAATAGCTTCATACCTCGCACCTCTCGCCTATGGAACACCCTTCGCTATTACTGTTTCCCTGAGAGCTATAATCTCCAACTATTCAAATGTAATGTCAATCGACATCTCCAGTTACCTTGATCTATCCACTATCCTCCTCCTAATCCTTTCTTCTATCACTCCTATCTGCTCTCGCTCCAAATCTTCTGAAACCCCCTGCATCCTAGTGGCTTCCCGCCTTGCTCGCGGCGTAATGCTTAAAAAAAAAGAAAAAAAAAAGAAAACTTTTATTTCAAAAATTAAAAATTTCACCACCATATGTTAGAATTTCCTTAGTTTTCACCAAAGATAATAAAAAAATACGGACTTTAACCAAAATAATAAACTATATGGAAAAAAAGGATACGTCAGACAAAAGCAGCCATCTTCTATTAATGTTGTTCCGGTTGCTATCGGCAACATCTTTATTATTTACCAATATTTCTGAACCAACTTTTTCTTTATTCTTTCATTTATAATCCTGTATGGAAAAATATTTTATCCCTCATTCTGTGGGCATAAGATATTGTCTAAATATCTCTGATGCAATTAAATATGAGACAAATTTCAAACTTTCGCGAAATTGAAAGATCACTTACAATATACATTTATATGTGTCAACCTTATATATTTTTGTTTTATATAACCATAGCCTCAGAAATTTAGGTGTTGCTGTGGTGGTTTCTGTAGCCATTAGACTCTTAACAGGGCGGAGTATCTAGCTCCAAGGCCTACAGGTTTTGAATTAAGATGTATCCTTCTCTTAGACTTGTCACCAACCAAGGCTAGCGATCTTAATGTGTCCTGCTATTAACCCCTACTTTTGGGGAGAACAGACGGATTCATGCCTTTCCAAGGTGTATTTGTGCAAAAACTAAAGCAACTGACTCGACATACCAATTGCATATTCCGCGTCTACATCCGCTACGCCCCTGGCATGTCATTGATATCGGTAACCCCCTATGCAAAGAAATATACTAGTAGCGGTAAGTTCAGCAAAGGCCTTAAAAGTTTGGCAAACATGGACGTCCGTGACCACAAAAAACAAAAAAACAAAAAAAAAATCGGTATTTCAAAAGGACTGTTTTTCCCGTGACACCACTATTATTTTAACTACCTTCACTCCACGGCAATGTTTATTCTTTTAAAAAACGATGATTACAAGTGAAATAAAACCTAAACATATGAAAGTAAATTTATACATTTTCTTCAATCAATGTTTTACCAACCATTCCAATAAACAATCTAATAAATAAATAATATTTATTGATATTGTTTTCAAGAATAAAGAAAATCTATAAATTTACTTTCATATGTTTACAATTCTAATCATTGCTTTTTAAAACAATAAACATTGCTGAGGAGTGAAGTGAATACAAAAGGCTCATGGGAAAAATAACACTTTTAACAATTCTATTTTTTCGAAGGCCAGGGTCCGTGTTTTTTGAATGCTTATCCGGATTAAAAAAATAAAAATAAATAAATAAATGATACTCGAATTAATTTTACCTGACTTGTATTCCAGGTGGCCTCGCTGAGAACTTTCCAGTCAAGGCTTTATTTCCAAATATAGACATTTCTACGTTATGGCAACTATTTACTATTCGTTGTGTTTTGTGATGTTTATTACTTCTCTTATAGGAACTTGTATCTTTCTACTTTATTTTTTTTTTTTTTTTACCTCTCCTTCCTTAATTCCTCTTCATCTTCCCCGCCCATCGCTGTCCATAATTTTAGCCCTCGATACGGAACCCAGCAACTGGAATCAGTGGACGAAATGGACGAAATGCGGTGCCACTTGCGGTGGTGGGCTACATTTCCGCCAGAGAGACTGTAAATTGCATGCGTTTCGCGTAGAAAGCTGCGAGGGTCATAGTATGGAAGTCCAGCATTGCAACACTCATTCCTGTCAGGGTAAGTGAAAATTTCCGTTCTCTGCACGAAATTATTTACATGTCATTGGTGTTTTATGTTATTCACCCCGATAAATACCACCGACTGAGCTTCATTGAGAGAGAAAGTTGGTGGGGGGACACAGAAAGGGAAAGTGGGAAGAGGGAGAGAAAGAGGGAAGAGAGAGAGAGAGGCATGCGGAGAGAGAGAGGAAGATGCTTATATATAGAGAGAAGGGTGCTGAGAGAGAATTTGAGAGATTGGGAAGGAAACTGCGGTTGTAAAATGGAGAGGGTGGAAGATTAAAAGAGAAAGAGAGATTGAATAAGAGTTTGAGAAAGAGGAAGAGAGAGAGAGAGAGAGTGAGAGAGTGATACAGAAGAAAAAAGGAGGGAGATGTTGAAAGAAGGAGGAAGAAAAGTGTAGATATGGAGATATGGAAATTGAGAGAGAGAGAGAGAGAGAGAGAGAGAGAGAGAGAGAGAGATCTGTTGAGAGATTGGGAAGAGTAGAAATGTGGGAGAGAGAGTATGATGCTGAGGGAGGTTCAGAAAGAGGGAGGTGCGGTTGTGAGATGAAGAGGGTAGAAGATAGAGAGAAGAAGGAAGAGAGTGATAGGAAGGAATAGTGTGATTGAGAGGAGAAAGGGAGGGAGAAGCTGTGAGAGGGAGGAATAGAAGAGGCTATAGAACTAAGAGAGAGAGAGAGAGAGAGAGAGAGAGAGAGTGCGGTTGTGAGATGGAGAGGGTAGAAGATTGGGAGAGAAATGGAGAGTGAATGGTATAAAGCATAACTCAAAACTCGCCTGTTACTTACGTTATAAATTTAATGAAACTGTTGACCACATAGTATCTGGGTGCACCGTCCTTGTCGAAGAAAAAAAAGAATACATTTATTAGAGGTGAAAGGCTAGGACAATATATTCATTGACAAGTCTGTTCCAACAAGGGTATTGAAGTCCCGGAAACATGGTACAAATGAATGATGTCACAAAAGGTGATAGAGCGACTATCTTATGAAATTTTCGAATCCTCCTAAACAAGAAAATTGATGTAAACAGACCAGACATAGTCATAAAAGATTCAAAGAAAGGAACCTGCCAACTAATTGATATGGATTCCAATGTTTCTAAAGAAGAATTTCAAAAACTGTCAAATTATAACGACCTGCTAATCGAAGAAACAAAACTGTGTAATCTTAAAACCAAGATTATCCCTCAGTATCTGTCTATATTTCTGAGATGAGGTATTATGTACACTATTTACATTATTCGGACTATTGTCCTCATCTTTGTCGCCATATTACAACGTTTCGGCTGTTGTACACTCCGGCCTTCTTCAGGTGGTTGGAATGTCGACCTGAACCCTTTATTTCGCTCACTGGGGTAGACTGTTGTAGTTCCACGTGTCATATTTAATGGGTGTCAGTTATCAGTTATTTCCTGTCAGTTCCCCTCTCCAAGTTCTTCACTGCCTTAACCGGGTATTGAACTCACACTCTTTGGCGTTGGTTAGATCCAGTGACAGGACCCAAAGAGTGTGAGGCAGTTAAGGCAGTGGAGAACTCGGAGAGGGAAATTAACAGGAGATAACTGATAACTGACATCCATTAAACATGGCACATGGAACTACAACAGGCTATCGCAGTGAGCGAAATAAAGGGTTCAGTTCGACATTTCAACCACCTGAAGATGGCCGGAGCGGACAACGGCCGAAACGTTGTAATAAATATGGCGACAAAGATGAGGACAATAGTCCGAATAAGATTATTCCTGTTGCGATAGGGGGATTAGGCATGATAAAGTATCGTACCGAAAATCATGTGAGTAAAATTCCTGGACACATCAGCATCTCAGAGCTACAAAAGATTACTTTGTGCAGAACTGCACATATCACCCCCCAAACCCTCCCCATCTAAACGAAACTACCCACATGTGCATAGACATCTCTCCTACAGCGTTGTTTTTACTCAAAGACTCCGGAGAGGATTTGGTAACTAGGCACTTAAAATTACTTATTGGCAAAAATGATACCACACACAATAATAATAATAATAGTGTATCGATTCAGATGGTTATACTGAACAATAAATGACATTAAATCATACTTAATATAAAACCCAGGTTGTGTGTGTGTGTGTGTGTGTGTGTCTGTGTGTGTGTGTGTGTCTGTGTGTGTGTGTACGTTTATATATTGGATCGGATTTCCTACATTTTTCAACCGATTTCAACAAAACTTCACAGGACTACGTAAAATTACCTTGCGGTGGTTCTGATAGCGCCAAAAATTAGAAAAAACACAATTGTTTTTGCACGAAATCAATTTGAAAACACGATTAAGAAGCATCACGAGAATGAAAGGGGGACAACTCATATCGAGTTATACTTATTATAAAACCCAGGTTGCTTTAAAAATTCCATTTACAAGACAATTGTTTATAATAAAATTCTATTCAATCGGTAGACACATAACGATTGAAAACAATGTTTTTGTTTGAGTTTGATCAATTCGTAAAAAAAAACAAAAAAAAAAAAAAAACTAATTAAGACATGCGTGTCCGTCAACCTAAAACAATAATCTTTGTCAATTTTATTTTTCAGTCTTTATGATGGTCGATACATGATCTATCTCTTATTGTTACATCCCCGGGCAACGCCGGGCTCTACTGCTAGTTACTAATAAAATATTAGAAATGATGATGATTTTACCGACGAAGAATCTGTAATATGAAACACAAATAATAAAATAAAACTAATAATAAATTAATAGTAATCATGAAGAACATATTAACCCAGACCTACCATGGTAAAACGCAACAATAATACGATGGAACGAAAGCAGATATAAAATAATAGTCACACTGAAATGTGTATCGACCAAGAGGGTGTGATATACCGGCTGTAACAACAAAATTGTCCAAATCGTGTAACAGCAAAATTGTCCAGTTTTTAGATTAACCTTTGAAATGTTTTATATCGCAGAATGATTAATCCGAGATTTTTATAACATTACTTGACTCTACATTGAACACTAAGAATGTATTTAGCTCTAAGTTGAAATGATGATCCTTCTTGCTATTGTGACCTCCTGATTTAGTTTTTCTCTCTACTGTTCCCTCTTTTTTAAAACTTATTAACCATTCTCTTGATGGTTCTTGAATGGACTTTGAAAATGGAAGTCAGGGTATGAATGTTGTACTGTAGGCCTGAATGATCTTTTTCCTCTCACCATTGCTCATTCAGGAAAACATAGTGGGGCTGACACAAAATGATTTTAACCTGTTCTCTTTCTAGCTGAATAACTCAAAAGGGTTTTTAGTGATTCTTACGACAAATGGTGTCAAGATGGTTTATCTAATCTGAAAACCTGGAAAAAGAAATTCTGTTAGTTTAGTTGTTTTTTTTATAGATATTAAACATTTTGTCCAAATCGTGGTACATACTGTATATTTATATATATATATATACTTACATTTATGTACAATTGTACATGCTCTATTCGAATCTGGCTTGATAAATTTGATAAAATCTACTGTTTTGGAGTTATCAACATTGAAATTTCGGATTCATTCACGCCGCGGGCAGCTATTACTGGCGTTGTTTGCATATATTCGCTGCAGTGTAGATATCATTGCGCAAACTGAGCGTGTCTACGTAAATAGTTCTCGCGCGCAGTAATTGAGACAAATTTTGACAAGAAAGATTAGTTTCGCACCTAGATTTTGAAGTCTTCCGCGTTTAGCTTTCTGCAGCGAATGTATGCAAACAACGCCTGTAATAGCTGCCGCCAATGACGCAAATGAATCTGAAATTTCACTGTCGATAACTCCAAAACGGTAGATTTTATCAAATTTATGAAGCAAGATTCGAATGGAGCATGTACAATTACACATAAATTTAAGTATTCTGCAAATTTTTAATGCGACCTGAGCGTGTGTGTTACACTGCAAATTAACCTAGTAGAGTGAAATCTCTCTTTATAAAAGGCAGGATGTGTGTGTCTGTGTGTAACCAATGCACAGCCGCAATTTTCGACGGATTTGCACCCAAATTTACATACTCATGCTCTAAGTTAGCGGGAAGGCCAAGACCGACTTTGCATTTCCCAACACCCACCGATAGTGGAAATAATCGATTTTTTCATGCTTCTACGGCAGTTTTCATGTAGTTTGCAGACATTTTCTACTGGCCAGAGTGAGAGCCCATAGCTGACTGCCACGAATAGGCAGGAAGATTCTATTGGCCAGTGTGAGAGCCAACAGCTGACTGACACGAATGTTAACTAGCATGCTAGCATGCAAAAAAATCGATAGCTGCATTCGTCACAAGTGGGAAAAATTTAAATCTGCATGGCACTTTACTCCAATTGGCTCATTCGCTTGCTTAAACTCAACGTTGATTCTGATTCCGCAGAACTGGGTTGGCTGTGAAAAAGTATTTGTTGTTAACATTCTTTTTTCATTCGTTTTTTCCAGTTACGAGTCCTTTCTTAAAGCTGATCGTTTTGTGTTCATTTTGTTTAGTTCTTTTTTCGCAACAGATTTAATGTTTAGTATAGAGCTTAGAAAAAATTTGCAGTGTGAGATAGGCAAGAAGTAAGGCATGTAGCAGCATCAGCACGGCAAAGGGCACTCCTTTAAAGGCAAGGAAGGGCAAAAATATTTTAAGTCAAGTGATAGCGATTGCTGTATGTGTCGTACGATTTTTGAATCAAGCATGGGCAACGCCGGGCCATGCTGCTAGTTAGTAATAAATTTCAGAAAATCACAAATTATCTTGAAGGTGTTTTTCTTTTCTGTTTTGATTTTGTTTTTGTTTTTGTCCCAGACTCCACCAATCAGATTCCATGGTCTTTGTGGTCTCCGTGCCAACCAGAAGGGATTCGTTACCGTTACAAAATCTGTACAGTGCCGGCCAAGACGGAAGGCATCTGCACAGGCAATGATATTGAAATGGTCACATGCTTTTTACCAGGTAAGTAACAATAGTTTCACATTCCAGCATAATGCAAATTTCGAGATCACTTACGAAACACAGGTATGCTAGCGTGCACATACCAACGAATTACCCCCACCTTGCTCGTGAAGTTCTGAGGCGAGGTGCTTTTTGGGAGACGACCACCCGGAGCCTGAGCATTTTTAATTCATTATCTGCATTGGAATGTAAGTTCAATTATTCGGCAAGTGTTTATTGGCGTGTGGGGGTTGTCCCCGTGTTATTAATCAAGTCTGGTGATTTAGTTTAGTAACATTGCTTTCAGAGATCTGTGTCAAAATCTGGAAACTTAACTGTTGAATTTCAAGCCCTTTCACATTTAAAAAATTGACGCACCACAATATTCCTATATTTATTCTGCTTGCTGTGTTTTCTACTAAGTTAAACTTTACATTCTTTTTGTTAAAACCACGTCTCTACACGTCGTAGGCGATCATGACTCTCCACAGATTCCTTTCTTGTATTATCTGTGAATTACCATACCTTCTTGGGAAAGATACTAGAACGCATTTTCCTACAGTTTTTCATCACATTGATTGGTTGCCACTCTAATGCTAGAGATCCCAGTCTATTCTGCTGTTTAACCCATAGGTGGAAGGAATATTTTTTAATGGCATCGCCCTACAGGTCGTCGGCAATCATGTCTCTACAGATTCCTATTTTTTATCTGTGAATTGGGAAAGATAGTGGATTAGTATTCAATTGTTTTGTCAAGGGTTTAGAATTCAAAGTTTTCCTTCTCGTAGATTGAGTGTTACCAAAGGCCAGAGACCACAATCTACCCTACTATGTAACCAATAGCTACTTGTAGAAGTGACGGATTCACACCTTTCTTAAGTGCATTTTTGCTAAACTGAGCAGGCTAACCCGCTGTCGGGGACAATCCTCTTGCTTGCATTCATGTCATCGACGAGAGACCTTGGAGATTTGCTGCGGATGGTGGGTACGGACCGATTCGACAGCTGCGAAAACCGGATCCGGATTTTCCAGGGTCGCCGAAAGCGCACCCTAAGCCGCCCGAGTCGCGGCGCTCTACGGGTATTTGTTTTCATATCTCTGATTCCACGGATACGTTCCTTTACGAAGAGAGAACTCTTCCCAGGGGTCTCGGCCACATCTCCCTGGCGTCGCCGCGATCTCGCCCGAGAAGCGACGAAATGGCACCGACATCGCTGCCAGCACCGCCGCCGCCATGTCCGAGGACTCGCCTTGGCTATTGCGGTTTCCACATCAGTATCCGTTCCACTATTTCCTCATCCTCTTAAATATTACAGCTATTAAACATGCAAATTGGCTATCGGTGGCCGTGGTCAAGGTTCGAGATTAGATAAAAGCTAGAAACTTAAATCCTGATTTTCAAGGATGTTAGGAATTTTGGACATGACCTGAAAACATTTTACTCTATCTCATTACTTTCAACTTGCTTTAGATATAAATAAACTAAAGTTAGAAAATATCATTCATCATCGTTTATGTGCCGTGTTTCTTCAGGACGTGGGTGATCATGGCTCTCCACAATTTCCTTTCTGTTTTAGCTCTCAGCAATGTTTAACTCTTAAACATCCTTCTTTTTACTCGCTTTGTCATCATTTCTTACAAAGTGTGCACAGAATCGCAAACTACTGGTCAGAACTCTGATGACACAAACCTACTGAGGTTGGTGGGTTGAACCCCTTAGTGTCTGAATTCTGACAGGAATGCCTTGCCCAGAAGGCGCGAAGACACTCAGACGGCTACAAGAATTAGATGAGTCAAGACGTCGAGCCTCACCAAGATTCCTTAGTGGCGATCAGATTTTAGCCAACTGGTTGCCATGCGTCCTCTCGATCATCATCATGTTCCTTTCTCGTAGAAAAGATGCTTCCACTACACCCCTTTCTAAAATAAAGCGATTAAAAAAAAAAAAATTGTCCGTCAATGATGTAGCACTGGGGTCTGAGACGATACGAAACGGAAGACATTCACAAGAATTTAATAGATATGTTACTCAATGTTTCCCTCTGCCAGCATTTCTTTTAATATGTCCTGTGAGTGTTAAATTTTCCAAATCGTCGTTTCTCATAATGTATCCGCAAAATCTCAATACTCTCTTTCGTATTTGCCACTTGTAGTTCAGGGTTCGAGAAAAATTGAGAGTCATAAGATTGTAAGATTTTCCGTACTTGAAAAATACTTGACACATTAATGACCCTACAGCAATTTTCCTTTATACTCGAATATAATGCAAGGAGAATGTTAAGCTACAGATATTCTGATCTAGTTTCGAAGTACCGTATTTTCTGGTGAATAATAGGAGAGTTATGGGACGAAAATCAAAGGCACAAAAGGGTCGTTCATTTTATACACATGTATACATTTTCAGAATTTTTTTTATTCAGCATAAAAAAAAGTCTTATATTGGAAACCCTACCGGGATTTAGCATTGGGGGCCGCAATCTTACCAACATAAGATACGCAGATGACAGAGTACTGATAGCAGACACGGAAAAGAAAATTATAAAATCTTCTACAGAAGGTAGCGATGGAGAGTGAGAAGAAGGGACTAAGCAAAAACAAGACAGAACAAGAAGACAGAACGCATGGTCGTCAGTAAGAGGAAGAGCCCGAAATGCGATCTGAAGGGCGGGAACACTAGAATCAAGCAGACGTGGAAGATTAAATATCTGGGAAGCGTCTTGACATAGGACGGTAAGTGCGACACTGAGATCCGTAGGCGTATCGGGATGGCCAAGGACACATTCCAAAAGCTGGGCAGAGTGCTGCGAGACGGGAGGATTTCTTTGGTAACAAAGAAAAGAGTATTGATCTGTTACGTGACATCTGTCCTTCTTTCCGGTAGCGAATGTTGGACGATTTCCTCAAAGATGAAGAAGAGACTCAAGGCGACAGAAATGTGGTTCTACAGAAGGATGCTAAGAATATCATAAACCGAGCGTGTGAGCAACGATGAGATCTTAGAGAGAATGCAAACAAGGAGGAGGCTTATACTTAATATCAGGAAGTGACAGCTGAAGTTTCTGGGACACATAATGAGGAAAGAGGGCCTGGAGAATCTAATACTCACGGGTCGAATAGAGGGAAAGAGAGACAAGGGAAACCAACGCTAGACATATCTGGCGGACTCAAGTAAGTGGATGACAGACCGTGATCTGGGGGAGGAAGCAGAGGGAAGGAACTTGTTGAGAGCTGAAAGGGATAAAGAGAGGTGGAGAGCCATGATCGCTTACGTCCTGAAAGGACATGGCACATAAAAAGAAAGATTTGAAAAAAAACTCCACTCAGTTTTGCTCACAATATAAGTGTTATATAAGAATAATGTGTCGCTGCCGGCACTTGAGATTGAACATAGATCACCAGTGAGCAAACACAAGCGATCCCATTGTTGAATTAAGTAGATCACGTGACCCTAAAGGAAACGCATAAGTTGTAAGTCGCGTGACGTCTAACAGATTTGCATATCTAGTTTATCCTCTATTGCTATACGGATCGTTATTTCTATTCTATCATCTATCTATCTATCTATCTATCTATCTATCTATCTATATATATATATATATATATATATATATATATATATATATATATATATATATATTATGAAGATGTTACATACGGAAAACAAAGTACTCACCGCAAGATGCATCTTTGCGGTGAGTACTTGTTTGTCCGTATGTATATATTCGCTTGAGGATGAAATGGAACTAATGTCTTTTAATTTAATTACAAAAATTAAATTCGTGGCTTTTAAGCTTCCATTTTGAAACATAGTTAGAACTGTGTAGCGAAAAAACCATATTTTAAATCAATTAATTTATAATATATATATATATATATATATATATATATATATATATAATAAAAGGATTATATCCTTACTCTGTCCTGGACATTGAGTTCTACCTGTATTTTATCCTCTTGGAATTTTTTATTCAAAAAAATATATATATGTATGTATGCATGTATGTATATATATTTATATATTTTGCATATGTATGTGTATATTTACCACTAATATCATCTATCTATCTATCTATCTATGTATATATATGTATGTATGTGTATATATATATATATATATATATATATATATGTATGTATATATATATGTATGTATGTATATATCTATCTATCTATCTATCTATCTATATATATATATATATATATATATATATATATATATATATATATAGGAAATCCACTTGACAGATAATCTAAGTGAATCCTATTAATATAATAAAAATAAATTATTAAAACTGATTCTTAAAAGAGAGCTCAATGTTTTATTAATAATCAGAGCAGATAAATTATAAACCATAGGGATTAGGATTACTCCATATTATCAATGATGATCATTTCATCTTGTAAAATTAAAATTAAATTACAATGATTTTCAAATCCATCAGTTTAACAAGCATGGATTTGTATATATATATATATATATATATATATATATATATATATATATATATATAAAACCTGAGAATTGAGTTAAAAGGTAGATAACTGAGACATCCAGAAGAGGCATGGCACGTGAAACTAGAACGATCTACTCTGGTAGACGAAATAAAGGTTTCGGTCGAAATTTCATGAAGATGGTTGGAGTGTACAACGTCCGAAACGAAGTTAATATGGCAAAATAGATAAGGACAACAGTCCCAACAATTTAAAGAGTGTAAATAATTAGAAAACCTTATTTCATAAATATAGATCATGTTGTAGTATTTTGAAGTTATATTTTGGAATGCAGTCTGATTTAAGAAATTGTAAGATATTATATGAATGAATATGAAAAAGTGCTTCCATGTTTGTTGTTTGGTAGTATTTTAAACGGATTTGAGTGAAGTCGCTACAATTTGTTAGTATGTGCGTATTGTTGGTCATTGTACTATAAATATGTATTGTTGCTAATTTTTTTATATATAAAAATGTATTGCTGGTATTTTTACTATAAAAATGTATTTTTATACAATCATTGTTTTTGTTTGGGAGTTTACTATTTGGCCATAGCTGGGACCCTAGCAGGTGCTACCACCCTGGATGAGAGTGAACCTGAAACCAATAGGAATTAAAACCTCTAATTTCCCGATCAGAGTCTTTGCTGCTAGATATAGTTTATCGTCATACCCAGGACGAGTTCGCATTATACTGAAGTCGTATTATACACAATAAAATACGATATATCTATATTAATCGTATTTGCGGGTGTAGGCACCTCAGTTAATCCGTTGCCTAATGATGGATAATGTCTGAAAACCATATAACAAATATTTATTCGTTTTTCAACATAATCTCCTCCCTTGTGAATTGATTTAATTCTGTAGTCATTTCTGACCGTCTAGATATTAATATATTTTCTTCTGTCCTTGCAGGATCCGAACATGATTACATTCAAAGCAAATCCGACGTGGCATTTGCTCTCATCCACCTGATTGCAGTTGGGACGATTGGCCTTACCCTAGGGGCAATAGTGACAGGTTCCATCCTTCATCACATTCACAAGTGTCAAATGCAGCGAAAGCTGAACACGGACAAACGGAAAAACGAGAAAAACGAACGCATGAACAAGTTGCCCTTCTTGTTATCTGCCTCGCAGGTTAGCCTCGATTATCTGAACAACGCCTCTTCGAACAATGCCCGCTCCAACAATCTCCAGGAGCTCAATATTAAGGAGATCGGGACACTGAAAAGAAACTGCGACTTACGCACAAATTTGTCATTGAACGATCTATAGTCTTGACAACCTGATGCCCACCCGAACTCCAAAGTTCCATTTATATTTTTTTACCATTATCACGAAACTAGTGAGTGGCAAGGAGGACCGTTATCAGACGGGGTAGGGCTTTTCCATTTTAGGGGAATTTGTTGGGGAAAGATGATTTATATTTAATTAATGGCAGGTCGGTGAAGCCCGAAACACCATTCCGCCTATTATTCAAGGGCTTTAAATCAATCAAATTATAAAAGACAAAATCGCTCTCTCTCTCTCCTTTTTTTCTCCTTCCATATATATATATATATATATATATATATATATATATATATATATGTTTTTGTTTGTTTTTTGGGTAAGTAATATATGGTGAAGCAAATGTCACGCACCATAGGGATAATTCTTTAAAAGTATAATTACATATGAAAATTTTATTTGCTAGTTATTTAATTGTCATATGTGCTGTTCAAAATGTCATCCTCCTTTTTCAAAAGACATTTCAATTCTGTACCTGCATGATTCATTAACATGTCAGAGAGTTTCCTCTGTTATTTTACTGCATTCATATTTAATTCTTTCTTTAAGTTCCTCAATATTTCTTGGCCGCATCTGATAAACAACTTATTTCAAATGACCCCAAAGAAATAAAAAATCCAAAGTTGTGGGGTCTGGAGACCTCGGTCTTCACTTAACAGGAACTCTTCGACCTATCAATTAACCCCTATGTACGCGACATTTGTCTCTCAACATATATATATATATATATATATATATATATATATATATATATATATATTTGCGTATCATGCTACTAATTTAAAGAGGGTCGCATCATACACGGGATATAAAATGGATATATTAGCTTATGTACTGCTGGCCGTGACTACACCGTTGACCAAACTATATATCCATTTACTGTAGTCAAAAAGTAATGTGATTGCCTTGATAAAGTCCCTCACTGGACAAATCGCGTCGGCTAAGTATGGTTTTTCGTCTTGTCTCGTTTCATTCACACACATGTACACACACACAAACACACAGAGAGAGAAACGCAGACACACACGCAAACGCTCAAACACAGAGAAACGCAGACACACGCACAAACACACACACAGAAACGTAGAAACACACACAGAAACGTAGAAACATACACACAGAAAAGCACACGCACACACAAACACACACACAGAAACGCATACACACAAACACAGAAAACACAAGCACACACACAGAAACGCACACACATAAACACAGACGCACAAGCACACACACAGAAACGCAGACGCACACACATACACACACACAGAAACGCAGAAACCCGCACAAACACACACACAGAAACGTAGAAATACACACACACACACACACACACACACACACACACACACACACACACACACACACACAGAAAAGCACACGCAGACACCCGCACAATCACACACACACAAAAACAGAAAACACGAACACACACACTGGAACGCACACACACAAACACAGACACACAAGCACACACAGAAACGCAGAAACACACACACATACACACACACAGAAACGCATACACCCGCACAAACACATACACAGAAACGTAGAAATACACACACAAACAGAAGAGCACACGCACACAGAAACACACACACAGAAAGGCACACACATAAACAAAGACACACAAGCACACACACAGAAACGCAGACACACACACATACACACACAGAGAAACGCAGACGCACAGACACGAACACACAGAAAAACACAAAAACGCAGACTCACACAAACACACACAAATACTTATACACACACATACATATCTATATCTATATATATATATATCTCTCTCTCTATATATATATATCTATGCAAGTTTCTGTATATAAATATTAAACTGTATTTTAAACCTGTTTCAGGAAATTTGTAAATTTGTCAGTTTGATATTTTATTTATAAACAATGCACCTATTTTCATATTACAAAAATCGGAGCTGAGTTACAACTCTCGAACAATATCCTGTGTATGAGTGTATTTTTTACGCCGCGCGCACACGCGTAAATGCGCAGAAAGGTGTACATATTGCATGTTCCTGTTGTAGGGTGACTTTTAAATTACTTGTGCTACATTACTTAAAGGATTTGAGTTTGTGGCGAACCTGGATTCGTCCTCTAATTATTTACACACATGCACGTGTACCATGTCTGATCGAAAAGTATCGGAACTGTTGCTACAGAAGCCGCTTGGCACACATTGACCCTAAACTCTATCGCGCATGCGCAATGAGTTATAACGTTCTGTTGTTTATAACAATGCTTGGAAGGAAAGTGTGTAGAGTGTGATCGTCTTACTAAATTGCAGAGGTTTTATCAGCGACTATGGCTTGTGCAGCAGTATTTGGCCAAACACAATATTTCGCCCCTTGCGAAAATTCCCTGTTGAAAGGAACAAAGTTTGAAGACGTCGAGGAAATCCAAGAAAATGCGACAATGTAGCTGTTCGATACCCCTAAAGAGGAGATCCAGGTATGCTTCAATCAATGGAAGCGGCGCTTGTCGCCTCAAAGTCACATCCAAAAAAATTGAGGACAACTAGAGAAAATATGTGGCCCATCATAAATGAGGATGGAACTCACGACTAGTAATCGACGTCCAACTTGTTGACCATTACTCTACGATGTATCACGTTAAGTTTGGCTCCTATTGATTAAATAACTCATATTTTTGTCTGATGAACAATTCAGTTGTGGCCCAAACCATTGAAATGAGACTGATCATTTCAAAACAATTCAGTTGTGGCCCAAACCATCGAAATGAGACTGATCATTTCAAAACAATTCAGTTGTGGCCCAAACCATCGAAATGAGACTGATCATTTCAAAACAATTCAGTTGTGGCCCAAACCATCGAAATGAGACTGACCATTTCAAAACAATTCAGTTGTGGCCCAAACCATCGAAATGAGACTGACCATTTCAAAACAATTCAGTTGTGACTCAAACCATCGAAATGAGACTGATCATTTCAAAACAATTCAGTTGTGGCCCAAACCATCGAAATGAGACTGACCATTTCAAAACAATTCAGTTGTGGCCCAAACCATCGAAATGAGACTGACCATTTCAAAACAATTCAGTTGTGGCCTAAACCATCGAAATGAGACTGACCATTTCAAAACAATTCAGTTGTGGCCCAAACAATCGAAATGAGACTGACCATTTCAAAACAATTCAGTTGTGGCCTAAACCATCGAAATGAGACTGACCATTTCAAAACAATTCAGTTGTGGCCCAAACCATCGAAATGAGACTGACCATTTCAAAACAATTCAGTTGTGGCCCAAACCATCGAAATGTCACTGACCATTTCAAAACATTGAGTTGAGGTTGATGATAGACCCTAAACGTTGGTGTTGTGCTAAAGGTAACAAGGGTGATCATAACGTCCACATTGGGTTCAATTCCCACGGTATACTTCACACATGCGGCCCTGTACCATACTTCCTTAGCTGTTGGATAACAATGAATTGTTTTCTAGGAGTCACCTTGTAATGTAAACGTTTATGTTCCCACCAATTATAATTACTGATTTTCAGCACATTTCTACAGTAAAACTGTTTACATTATACATGCAATCGCTATATTCTCTTACTATACCTTGAGCACTGACAATCATTTTTTCCTGATCTTCAATGAATTTCTATAATAAAACCAGTAGCAATGCATTTATATTACAATCACTTTATTTTCTTAATGTACGCTGTCTACTGACCATCACTTTCTTTCTGATTTTCATGAATATCTATAGCAGAACTATGTACAATGATTTTAATTACATTATACTTATAATAGTCCTTTTCTATCAGCAACAGTTAGCTTATTTCCTGACCACTGACAATCCCTTTCTACAAAATATGATATGCTGTTTGGTTTAATACAGGGATCGGCAACTCATTCGACCCCGCGAGCCGGATCGTGTTATAATGACGGATCGCGGGCCGGACGAAGTCCATTAATGGAAAATTACATATGCAGACCAATATCAACCTATATATTTAAAACCATAATGAAAATAAACATTGAGAAATCAGAAAAAAGAAAATCTAGAATTAAAAAACACCTAACAAAAATTACTTTTCCTCAAGGAACGTCAAAATACTTCAAAGTGAAAAAAAATCAACCGAGGTGAAATGGATGAAATTATGACGTGCAGGTTTGAAACTGTTATTGAAAATTGTTCCACAAACGAACCACACACACATACACATCAAACAAAAACGAAGCACATATACCCATACGAGTACAAATAGTTGCAAACATATACACTTACGTACGTACACATGCGGTATCATCCACACATTCATGAGGCATGTATGTATAATGCGCGTATGTTTAACTGTCTTTAGATTTCTGCTACCTCGCATGTCAGTCCCTCCCTGGCCTCTTTCACTTTATCGTTCCTTTCGTTATCTTTTAATGTAGCCAAGGGTCATAACAAATATGTATCCATTATTTGACATTAAACGTAGGCAACGCAACTTGGTAAAATAAGTCTCATGAAAGATAACTGGCAGATAGTCTAATATTTTTAGTGCACTGAGATGTGTAGACATTCTATGGAAAATGACATTTCATTTGAAGGTCGCCTCTCATGTTAAAAATAGAGTCATTGGTAATCAGGCCCGCGAGCCGTAGGTTGCAGACCCTTGGTTTAATATATATATCAGATGTTCACGCTTTAATTAAATTTTTGTTATCGCGCAGTCACTGAGCCTTACTGAGCCTTATGACTAAAATAGATTCAGTAATTATTTATTACTCTTGGCTTTATTCCAATCTAAACTCTGTTTTCCAAATATAAAAACCATCAGTTGACTTCAGTTTACGTGGAGATTACTACTATGTGTAGAATTTAATTCTTATCGGGCGTCTAAAACTTGTGGCATTGTGTCATACGAAGACGGTCTCATTAAATGTTAGTATTTCTTAATTTGGCATTGTTTGCTCTAAGCTGTTGATGTGCATTGTGTTAGTATAGTGGATATCAGCACCGAATGAGAAATCGTTGCATTCACTTACGCGCTAATTAATCTCTCTCCCGCAGTTATGGATTGAATAGAACAGCCTTGGCTGGCAATCAGTCTACCATAGAAAGAAACGGCAATCTAATTCCCCTTCTCAGCTCTGAATTGAATAGCAGAACAGCCTTGGCTGGCAATCAGTCTAGCACAGGAAAGAAACGGCTTTCTAATTCCCCTTCTCAGCTCTGAATTGAATTGCAGAACAGCCTTGGCTGGCAATCAATCTAGCACAGGAAAGAAACGGCTTTCTAATTCCCCTTCTCAGCTCTGAATTGAATAGCAGAACAGCCTTGGCTGGTAACCAGTCTACCACAGAAAGAAACGACAACCTAATGCCGTGAAATCTTCTGCCTATTCAGTCATAAATCAAAAGAGAGATGATCGCCCAAGCGTGTATCACGTATGGTACCTAACTGACTGATTGGTGTAAGATTATTCAATACATTATTACTGTATAGATTATTCGATGAAAATTTAGCACTCATGACCTTGTGCCGTAAAAATTAAACTTTAAATCTCAGGGTGGCTGCTTGGTGAGTGAGCTAGTTGCAACATTCACATTGGCACTTGGGTTACGTGTTTAAAGCCCTGCAAAAGCCAGTATCTCAGCTGAAAGCAGATAGCCAAGGCAAAGGTCAGTGCAACGTAATCTTCTCAATTGGCTATATGACAGATTAAATTTATATATATATATATATATATATATATATATATATATATATATATTTTTCGTATACATTTAATCAACTGACCTAGTCGACAGATTCACTAATGTGCATTTTTGGTCAAAAAGCAGACTATATTTAACGTACCAATGCTCATAAAATAAAAGCCATTCATTAAGATGGACGTCTGGAAGAGTGTTGGAATGGTTACGTTCGGATAAGTAACTCTTTTATTATAACACCAAGGTCACGCCTTGCCACTTACATCATCCACATATTCTCCATATCCCATCGGTGAGAAGTAAGTTCCCTCGAACAGCTTCTTCCCGCGTACTGTTCTCTGTGAAACCGACTTTCAAAGAGTTTCTTTTCCCTCATCACTACAATCTTAACCTGTTCACGTCTAGGGTTAACCATTATCTTCCTCTACTATCCACACAAATTGCCTCTTAATGTAATCCTCTACCTCGAGTGACCCCCGGGCCTTGTACAGGGTGAGACTGACTGTAAATAAATAAATAAATAAATAAATAAATATATATATATATATATATATATATATATATATATATATATATATGTATAATGTGTGTGTGTGTGTGTGTGTGTGTGTGTGTCTAAAAATATACAGAAAATAGGAAAAGAACTCGTTAGGTAAATAATCCAAATTTCTTTAGTATTTATGTTATTATTTTTTAAAAGTAGAGCATAAATATAATTATTTATTCAAAAATATGATTCCAACGCTACATAAGAGTTCTCATGTTTCAAAACAAGAGCCGAAAACTTCAATATAATTATTTGAATTAAATTGAATTAAAGTATTCAAGCGAAATTGTTTTTGGAAAAAAAAAAAATTGGGGGAAAAAAAAAATTGGGGGGGAAAAAAAATTCGCTTGAAGATGGAAAAGAGCTTAGTACTTTAATTCAATTTAATTCAAATAATTATATTGAAGTTACAAACCTCTTGTTTTTTAAAATGAGAACTCTTATGTAGCATTGGAATCATATTTTTTAAATAAATGGTTATATTTATGGTCTACTTTTGTAGCGTTGGAATCATATTTTAAATAAATAATTATTTAATATATATATATATATATATATATATATATATATATATCCGACAAAACGAAATATCTTTTGAGGAAATATGAAACATTTTTTTATGAAAGAAAATCACGTGACCAAACTAGCCGACGCGTTCCAACGCGGATTTAATACTACCTCCGCAACAAATACACTTACCCGAGATACCCGACAGACATTACAGTTAAAAAAATTTGAGAAACCCCCACCCGAATTAGTATGAGATTCACTTGACAGAAGAGTGAAAAAAAAAAAAAATGGAAAGAGCTCTTTAGAAAATTTTGCAAGGAATGCCAAAAATTCGCGCTGCAGTAATGAAGGAGGATATTTTGACGAGAGCAAAATTTAATCATAAAATGCTTTTTTTCTTTCTATATGTCATAAAATTACTAATAAAAATCAAGTCTTACTTTTTTTTAAACATGTATAATAATTTTCTCTTATTTAAAATACAAACATACCAACATTTTGGGCAAATTTTAAAAAATTACAAGGGGTGGTCACAAACTTTTGAACTGTAGTGCACGTACCCGAACACATACACTTCCCCAAATATGTAATTTGATGACACAAAAATAAACTGGAATATATTTTTGGATTTTTAACTTAAAATAATTTTTTTAAAAAAATTCATTAGCCTCACTGGAAGCTTTAATATGTTTCTGCGATGTGGTTTTAGCTGAACGTAAAAGAAAAGGTGTTGTTTCTGAGAATTGAGAAGGTTTTTGTCGCTGCTCCTGAAATATTTGGCCGACCAAATTCTCGAAACATTTAATGAAGAGAAATGGATAAAACTATGCATTGTTTTCAGTAAAACCATGTAAAAATTCAATAAAGATTTCCAATATATTCGTTTTTATTCTCACTTTGTTGTTTTCTATTTTGATTCTTGTAAATTTTAAAGTTTTATCTTATTAAGATGTGCTCGTCAGGATCTCTAGCTGTGAAACTCTGACCCGGAAGATAATAAGGCACTGAAAAATCTTTCTTTCTTTGAAAAACATGTGGTTTTAAAGAAAAACATTGTTTTATTTTATATATATATATATATATATATATATATATATATATATATATATATATATATATATATATTTAGTTGAATAGATGTGAGTTTTGATTTTCACGGATAGAAAATCGTCTAAAAGGTCTAAAAACCAAACCAAATATGTTAGCTCTGATATTGAGCGCTTTCTTATAAGTAAAGGCATATAATAATATATAAATAATTATACATATATATATATTTATTTATATTTATATTCACTTTTCACATATATATATATATATATATATATATATATATATATATATATATATATATATAAAGTGTAAAAAAAGAACGAAAAGAATATAAATACAAATGTTCATAATATTCATTTAAAAAGTGCTCAATCCAAGAGTAGAGCAATAGTTATTATAAAGTGTCACATTGGAACATGCAAGTTATCACGACAAAAATGCTTATTTGTTTCAATGTCTAATTTAGATATCTCATCAGGAGATTAACCTTGGTGGTAATAAATGATTTTACTTAAAAATACAACTTATGGAACATCAATTCTTTTTTTTACATTTTTTTTCCTTTTTCTTTTCTTTTCCTTCTCTCTATTAGGTTTGATTTCTTATGTTTTTTATGCCTTTCTTTTCTTTTCTTTTCTTTCTTCTTTTCTTTTCTTCTTTTTTTTTCTTTTCTCTTTTCTTTTCTTCTTTTATTTTCTTTTCTCTTTTCTTTTCTTCTTTTCTTTTCTTTCCTCTTTTCTTTTCTTCTTTTCTTTTCTTTTCTCTTTTCTTTTCTTCTTTTCTTTTCTTTCCTCTTTTCTTTTCTTCTTTTCTTTTCTTTCCACTTTTCTTTTCTTCTTTTCTTTTCTTTTCTTTTCTCTTTTCTTTTCTTCTTTTCTTTTCTTCTTTTCTTTTCTTTTCTCTTTTCTTTTCTTCTTTTCTTTTCTTTCCTCTTTTCTTTTCTTCTTTTCTTTTCTCTTTTCTTTTCTTCTTTTCTTTTCTCTTTTCTTTTCTTTTTTTTCTTTCCACTTTTCTTTTCTTCTTTTCTTTTCTTTCCACTTTTCTTTTCTTCTTTTCTTTTCTCTTTTCTTTTCGTCTTTTCTTTTCTTTTCTCTTTTCTTTTCTTCTTTTCTTTTCTTTTCTCTTTTCTTTTCTTCTTTTCTTTTCTTCTTTTCTTTTCTCTTTTCTTTTTTTCTTTTCTTTTCTTTCCTCTTTTATTTTCTTCTTTTCTTTTCTCTTTTCTTTTCTTCTTTTCTTTTCTTTCCACTTTTCTTTTCTTCTTTTCTTTTCTTTTCTCTTTTCTTTTCTTCTTTTCTTTTTCTTCTTTTCTTTTCTTTTCATTCTTTTTTTTCTTCTTTTCTTTTCTTTTTTCTTTTTTTCTTTTTTTTTTCTTTTCTTTTCTCTTTTCTTTTCTTCTTTTCTTTTCTTTCCACTTTTCTTTTCTTCTTTTCTTTTCTTTTCTTTTCTCTTTTCTTTTCTTCTTTTCTTTTCTTCTTTTCTTTTCTTTTCTCTTTTCTTTTCTTCTTTTCTTTTCTTTTCTTTTCTCTTTTCTTTTTTTTTCTTTTCTTTTCTCTTTTCTTTTCTTTTCTTTTCTTTCTTCTTTTTCTTTTCTTTTCTCTTTTCTTTTCTTTTTTTTTTTCTTTTCTCTTTTTTTTCTTCTTTTCTTTTCTTTTCCTCTTTTCTTTTCTTTTTCTTTTCTTTTCTTTTCTTTTTTTTTCTTTTCTTTCCTCTTTTCTTTTTTCTTCTTTTCTTTTCTTTTTCTTTTCTTTTTTCTTTTCTTTTCTTTTCTTCTTTTCTTTTTTTCTTTTCTTTTCTTTTTTTCTTTCTTTTTCTTTTCTTCTTTTCTTTTTCTTTTTCTTTCTTTCTTCTTTTTTTCTTTTCTCTTTTCTTTTCTTCTTTTCTTTTCTTTTCTCTTTTTCTTTTTTTTTTCTTTTTTCTTTTCTTTTCTTCTTTTCTTTTCTTTTCCTCTTTCTTTTCTTCTTTTCTTTTTTTTTTCTTTTCTTTTCTTTTCTTTTTCTTTTCTTTTCTTTTTTTTCTTTCTTTTTTTCTTTTCTTCTTTTCTTTTTTCTTTTTTTTTCTTTTCTTTTCTCTTTTCTTTTCTTCTTTTCTTTCTTTTCTTCTTTAATTTTTCTTCTTTTCTTTTCTTTTCACTTTTCTTTTCTTCTTTTCTTTTCTCTTTTCTTTTCTTCTTTTCTTTCCACTTTTCTTTTCTTCTTTTCTTTTCTTTTCTTTTCTCTTTTCTTCTTTTCTTTTCTTTTCTCTTTTCTTTTCTTCTTTTCTTTTCTTTTCTCTTTTCTTTTCTTCTTTTCTTTTCTCTTTTCTTTTCTTCTTTTCTTTTCTTTCCTCTTTTCTTTTCTTCTTTTCTTTTCTTTTGTCTTTTCTTTTCTTTTCTTTTCTCTTTTCTTTTCTTTTCTTTTCTTTCTTCTTTTCTTTTCTTCTTTTATTTTCTTTTTTCTTTTTCTTTTCTTTTCTTTTCTTTTCTTCTTTTCTTTTCTTTCCTCTTTTCTTTTCTTCTTTTCTTTTCTTTTCTTTTCTCTTTTCTTTTCTTTTCTTCTTTTCTTTTCTTTTCTTCTTTTATTTTCTTTTCTTTTCTCTTTTCTTTTCTTTTCTTCTTTTTTTCTTTTTTTCTTTTCCTTTTTCTTTTCTTTTTCTCTTCTTTTTTCTTTTCTTTTTTCTTTTCTTTTTCTTTTCTTTTTCTTTTCTTTTTTCTTTTCTTTTTCTCTTCTTTTTTCTTTTCTTTTTTCTTTTCTTTTTCTTTTCTTTTCTTTTCTTTTTCTTTCTTTTCTTTTCTTCTTTTTATTTTTTCTTTTCTTTTCCTCTTTTCTTTTCTTCTTTTCTTTTCTTTCCTCTTTTCTTTTCTTCTTATCTTTTCTTTTCCTCTTTCTAATTTTCTTTTTTTTCTTTTCTTTTTTTTTTCTTTCTTTTCTTTTCTTTTTTCTTTTCTTTCTTCTTTTCTTTTCTTTTCTTTTTTCTTTTCTTTCCTCTTTTCTTTTCTTCTTTTCTTTTCTTTTCTCTTTTCTTTTCTTCTTTTCTTTTCTTTCCTCTCTCTTTTTCTCTTTATCCATTTCGTATTCACTTCCTTTTTTATTTAATCTGTTTTTTTCTTTCATTTCCTTTTATGTATTTTTTTTTAGTATATTTGATTCTTTGCCTTCTATGGAAAAATTCCCAAAAATGTAAAAATAAGTGATATTTCAGAAGTTGTATTTTTAAACAAAATCCTTTATTATCACCATCGTTAACCACCTAAATTAGACATCAAAACAAATATGCATTTTTGTCGTGGCAACATGCATGTTCCAATGTAACAGTCTGTATATATATATATATATATATATATATATATATATATATATTGTTACGAACTTGTAGCATATAGATGAACCACGGGTTTAAAAAAAAGAAAAACGTGGGATCCTTTCTCGGTTTTCACTCAGAAATGGAAGCGACACAAGGGAATCAACGAAGAACAGACACAAGACGATGGATTTCAAAATAAAACATTTATTTATAAATATATATAAAGAAATAAAGAAAGAAAGAAAAAAAGAACATTCATTTAACAAAGGGGAAGGAGATCATTAAAGAATAGAAGCCACGAGCGAATACATACATATATAAAAACAGATCAAACCAAGAGAATCAACTTATCTTACAGTCGAGTTGATATTTTCACACAAAGTTCTGATTCGCCGAAGCGAGAGTTCTTATACTGAAACAATATTTTGGCCGGCCGGCAATTTTCCTGGATTTCTTTTCTTTTCACAAGTGTTCGAGGGTCCACAGCATCTCGTACAGGCGTTTCGTTGGGTTGATCAGTTTCATAGCATTCCTTTCACCCCTAGTCGACAGACTTTGCTGTCTTCTTCATCTCGGTGGGCAGTCCGTTTTTGGAATCGGGGCGAGTTGCCCAGCGACGTTCAACTGCCGCTGGTCAGAGGGAAACTGAAAATCCTTTTTTAGATTTTTGCTGTCCCCAAAGACAGTCACGTGGGTTCTCTTTGTTCTTGACCGGGTACACAGGAGGATGGGGAGCAAATCACGCAGTGCTTGTGTGATGGCCAAAATTTCAATACACGCTTAATATGTTCTGATCACGTGAATCGCAGCAGGAGATCCTGATGGTGCCTGATAGCTGCGAAATTTTGGAACCAGGTCATTCTCGCGTTGGGTCACTTCAAAGTTCACGGGTCCTTAGCTTGTGGGTGGAAGAGTAGATAAAGAGGGAAAAGAATTTGTGAAGAGAAGAGGAGGGTATGGCTGATCAGGGAACATATTCGCTCGCAAGTCGAAATCATTGGATTAAATTTCTATTTTTATTTATTTTTCTTTTATATCTAACTAATTTTCGACTAGAATTTGAGGTTTTACTTTGGGGTGCTTTTTAGCCTAACGTCTATGTGCTTAATGAAATCGTGGCTACGTGACAATATATATATATATATATATATATATATGTGTGTGTGTGTGTGTGTGTGTGTGTGTGTGTGTGTGTGTGTATTTAGGCAGCGAATTCTCTTTTAGGCATAAGTTATTGAATAAATTACAGACATTATGTCTGCTAATTTTTAACAAAATGAGGTCATACTCACGAATAACATTCCGTCTATTGATATTAAAGGATGAGAGAAATGTGCTATAGCTGTTTAAATTTCTTTCATTTTCTTTTTCGAAGTACTTTCGATCTTCTTCCAAGATCATCTTCAGGAGTGCAAGTAGTACAAAACTATATGTTGTTCATTAATATAAGTATTTATACAAAGTTATGCGTTGTTATCCATTATTGTAATTTTTTCATTATGCTTTTAAATGCAAAACGGTTGACAATGTGCTGAGCATTCATTAGAATGTGAAAAAATTTATCCATTATGGAATTTTTTTCCATTATGTTATATTGTCATGGTCATGCATGAATTAAATCATGAAAACACCTGTTCCTTTACAGGCATTTCAGAACATTACTGCAGTATTCATAGTTGATTCTGTCAAGTGCCGGCTTTAATTTTTTAATATAAATTGCTTCTAGTATCTGTAATTTGAATTTGTTGTTTTCATGGTTTAGGATAGTTATGTTGTCGACAAGTAATTTTTTATTTTGCGAATGTGGACAGGAATGTTGTTGTAGATGCCTCGCAATGGATGAATGGTCAGGCATGTGTAATGTAAAGCTTCTTGTTAGTGTATTTGTCGTATACCCAGCAAAATATATATATATATATATATATATATATATATATATATATATATATATATATATTATCGGATATACATTGTCCCAAAGGACATTTAATTTGGTATATAATGTTGATTTTATGTTAGTGGAGAGAAGCTATTGGGAATAATTAAAATGGTTTTATTGTGTTTTTTATAATATATGATTAATTTTATTTTTTTTATTAGAATCTTTGGAAGATATGTTAGTATATATAAGATTCTTTATAATTTTTTTTATTCTGCTTGTAGTTGACATGCATCTGCTTACAATATAGTAGTTTGATATATTTATGTGTGTGTGCGTGTGCGAGTGTGCTTGTATACAATCAAGTTTGATTAAAAAGAACTCAAAAAATCTGTCCGTTTAATTTAATATTGTATTTTCCCCATTTTCCAGTCGACTTCATTACATTAACTTATGTGTTAATATCCTGGCTGAGGTCGAAGTTACGGATAGATTCATCTTGTCTTGTTTTGTTCTTTTAACAGTCTCAGACATTTTCAGGAACCATGCGATGTCTGTGTATTAGGCAGAATTCCTTTTTCTACATCCTGGTATAATTTTGATAGCTGAAAGTTTGTATCTATCTATCTATCTATCTATCTATCTATCTATCTATCTATCTATCTATATTTAAATAAAAAGAAAGAACACTAAGATATATAATCCGGTGTTCTTATAGATATTTTTATTTTTACAAAATAGTGCTCAATGTAAATTTACAGAGCATTAATATTATAAATTAATTGATTTAAAATATGTTTTTTTTTCCGCTACACAGTTCTGAAACATGGTTAGAACTGTGTAGCGGAAAAAAACTATATTTTAAATTAATTAATATATATATATATATATATATATATATATATATGTGTGTGTGTGTGTGTGTGTGTGTGTGTGTGTGTGTGTGTGTGTGTGTGTGTGTGGCAGTGTGAAATTTCCGACATAATTAAAAAATATATTTGTAAATGTATAAATATATAAAAACAAATATTTCCTTTCTCAAAAGCAATACCTCTTTCCCAGGTCAATATACATAACTATAAAAATGTTAAAAACTGAAAAGAAAATGATTAATTTCAAAACCTACTATTATTTAAAATGAAATGAATAACTACATAAATTAATCCCAAACTAAAATAATATAAATGATAAGAACATTTTAAAAAAATTCAACAACATTCTATGTTTATTAGACATGAAATTAACTCCCCTTAGCACCTTGATTTTCAATTCGCCTGATTGATATTTATGAGTGTTTTTTATTTTTAAAAAGTTTTTAAAACTGACGAAATTTTAAATTTTGCTTATGAATAATTTTTGTAAATTAAAATCCTTACATTTACTTTGATAAAATCCATGAAAATGACGAAACGTGGCGGCTACGATAAGTTATCCTTTTGTCTTTAAGAGTTTAAACAGTTGTCTCCCTTACACTATCAAATTTACGTAAGAGTGGTCTCCCTTGAAATATACTTCTCGTAAAAAAAAAAAAATACGTGCAGATTCGTTGGTGTGAACGAAGCAAATATCACGATGGCTCATTGTAGATTGGGCAAAAGGGTTTGATATCGTTACAGTAGTAATGGTCTCCAAGACTTTCTGCTTCAAAGTATAGCATTTTACCTTGGCTGCCTTAATAAAAAGCCCCAAGCTAACAGATGAGGGGGATGAACAAATTTATTTTCGTCGTAACAATTGGCAAGTCTAGCTCCCAACACTTATTCCACAACGAAGATGCATTATTTATAAATCTTAGAGTAGTCTAGCAGACAAACACTAATCTGGAGCACCTAGTGAGACACGAACTCATTGCAAAGTAATAAACTAGCTTGCAAACCATTATTAAACGATAAGATTCCTTAAATCAATCACTAGTATTTGCCTAATCTGGCACAAGGTCATAGAATAAGGGGGTCTAATAAGGCTCGAACTCGGTGTGAATGCTTAACGAATACGCTATAATCAGCGGAGAAAATGGTTACTTTATTACTAATTACTATCCATTACTCCACCGTGTCTCCTAGCGCGGTGCAGTAATGGATAGCGGCTCGGATTGAGGAATCGGAGAGCCAAGTTCGAATTCCAGTCGAGTTCATTACATTCACTTACGTGTTAATACCCCTCCAGCTATGGATAAATAGTAGTACAGACTGGGTTCTATAGCCTTGTGTGGAAATCGGTATAGGAGAAGAAAGCTTTGAATTCAAAGCAGTGTGTAGCCCTGGCGAAGTATATATTATGCTGCTAAGGAATGGATCGTTCGTATTGACTTGATGATCCCGATTACGGCCAGCTCCTTCTTTTTTATTACCCCTTAATTATTTTCGAAATGCGAATTTGGTTTATCCTTTTGACGGGAAGTGACAGAATGATCGGATTCGTTCTTCAACGTCTCCCCTTATTTTCATTAATTGTAATAACTTTCGCCGCCGCCTGCACTAGGTGGTGTAATCACGTTTAGTGGTCCGGTCCTCAGGGTCTTAGGACGACGCTTTAACCACGAGCTAACTCTGCGCTAGTCAATACTGACGCCGGTCTAAGCTGGTTGTTTGTCGCTAACCGCTTCGATCCACGGCCTCTCTTCCCACGTTGTGTTCTTGATCTCAGGGCAGTAGAAGATTGAATGTCATCGTAGTCTTCATAACATTAACCCTAAAAATTAGTTCGTCCCTTGCTTTCATTTTCGGCAATGTAAATATGATCCTCATCTACTTCTTTTTCCATTAATAGCATGTGTTTTCCTAATTTCTCCATAAAGAGACAAACTTATTTCCCAATTTGTTTTCATCAATGAAAATATATTTGTTTCCCTAATTTCTCATCAAAGAGACTCTTTGTTTTCTATCCCTGGGCCGGTCGACGTCTCAGCGTTGACACAGGCCAGATCCCCTGCCTGTTATGACGTACGGATTTCCATAATCTTAACCTTCGCAGCTGGTTCATTATCTGTTTCCATTTCTCGATTCCTTTTCGCTAATAAGAATATAATTCTCATCTGCTTTTATGTTCGCCAGTGACAGGTGTTTTCCTAATTTCCCACTAAGAGATAAAGTTGTTCCCTAAATCTGTTTTCGTCCGCATACCAAAATCTCGATACATAAGAAAAATAAACTTTAGGAGAGAAGAAATCCAGACGGTTCCATTCTCACCAAGGAAAATATCTATCTATCTATCTATCTATCTTCCAGCCCTTATTTCATTTTGGGCTTAACCCTTTTCATTTCCTGCTTAGAATTAATATTTAACCACCTCACCGCCTCAGTATCACAAATGTCTGAATTAAAAAACAAAAAAGAAGAAAAGAAAACTGATTTCAAAAGTTTCCAGAATTTTAGCGTGTGTATTCTAGGGTCGTTCGAAATGCTTCCCCAATTATGTGTACACTATCATCTTAACTATTATCAATTTTTGTAGTGTATTTTTTCCACATGTTTTTTTTTTCTTTTGTACGTAGTAGTGTTATTAAGAAAACGAAAAAAAAAAAACTAGAAACAAAGAAAGAAGTATTAAATTGCTACATGATATCTATCCTCCTTGTATAGCACTGAATGCTGGACAATCTTAAAGATAAAGAAGAGACTTGAAGCGATGGAAATGTGATTCTACAGAAGGATACTGAGGATACTATAAAATGATTATGTTATGGCACCATGGAGTCAAAGGTTGACAGGTGATCTAATTTTTATTTCTAAAGAAATACCATGAATGTTCTAGTTTATCTCACTCATGGAGTACAGTGTGAGAGGCGAAATTCTAAGTTTGGGTAGGATTGGTCGTTAGGTATGGTCTTAGGTCATACGTCTGTTGAACTTGAGTATTGTTTTCATTTGATAAAGGAATTATTAGTTGAAATGAGTGACACAAAGTGTAGGTCAGGTTTGTTTTAATCAGGGATATGGCACACTGTCAGACGGCGGTGACGATGGCACTTTTGAATGAGTTTTTGAATTGAGTTTAAATGAGGGTGATATTCCGGAACATGAAAAATGTTCCGCCGAAGGAGGATATGAACGATACATGACCACAATTTTGATTAGGCCTCGAAAAGGGCTGGAATGGAGCTGCTCGTACCCTACTACGATATTTACGACACATGGCCATTATTTTGATTGAACCATGAATCATTATGGTTTCTTTTTTTCCTCCACGTCGATGCGTATGACAAAGGCCATTGGTTAAGAATTATTATGGACTAGCCAATCAGAACAGAGCAACTGCGGTCTGCACCCTACTAAAAGCAGTCGCCAAAAGATCAGAAGAAATATCGAACTGGTCTCACCGCTAGTAGACCAACACTCTCCCTGTCAGATGACTGTGATGCGTCAATGAGCTAAAGACCTGTTCTGTACGCTGCTTTTTAAACTCCTTTGACCAGTTGACTTTATTTAAATTGTTGAATCCCTCTGGACTGTTAGGCCATAACTGCAACCGTCAGTCAGCCGCTTCCTACCAGTTCAAGAATTCCTTATACTTCTTCAAATAACTTTTGTTTATGTATTTATGATCTTAATAAATCATTCTTACACTTCTTAATAAGTGTTGTTGAAGTTAATTAAGTTCACCGGCGACACCGGTGACTTTAGTCTTTCAGAATCATAGCCAGGACAAAGAGGAATCAAGCCTGATCTTCGAGAGTTCTTCATCAATATTCCTACGGATACTGAAACAGGTTTGGTAAAGATTGGTGCCGAGACGGACAAACGGAAACGGACTAAAGTAACAATTGCATTCAGCGAAGCAACATGCCTACAATGTGAGCAACAATGAAGTTTTAGAGAAAATGGAAACAAGAAGGAAACTCATAGATGACATCAGGAAGAGACAATTGAAATTTCTAGGGAACATAATGATGGATAGAGGAAAGCAGTGTATGGCATACTTAGTGGTCTTGAGTAAATGGATGGCGGAACAGAGTTCAGGAGAAATAACAGAAAGACAAAATTTATTAAGAACTACAAAGGACAGGAAATTGTGGAGAGCTATGATCGCCTACTTCGTGATGAGATACAGTACTATATGTGCATTGTGGTGTAATGGTTTTGTGATGTCAACTAACACTCGTTGCCACTTTGGTAATGCTCGTTGAAGTAGAGACTTTGCAATCGCAGATACAACTATAGTAACGCCGTTGAACAATACTGGTGTCAGACGCCTTCGAATAGCACTCGCACTAATAGTACTTGCTCGATAATACTCGCTCAAATAGTAATCCGTATAGTGATATGAATAGAGAAATAGTATAGTGAATAGAGTAAAGAATAGCGCTCCCTATATTAATAGAGGATAGACTAGAAATAGTGATCCGTATAGTAATAGAGGATAGAATAGAAATAACGATCAATTAGACACACGCTACTTTCTATATATGCGTTTCCTCTATGGTCACGTGGTCTACTTGATTCAGTAATGGGATCGCCTGTGTTTTCTCACTGGCGATCTATGTTCAAACTCAACTATCGGCAGCGACACTCTATTCCTGTATAACAATATCACAAATATTCGTAAAATTCCTTTTGGCTATGTACGATGATCTCAAGAAGGTATTGCTCACAAAAAGTAGTAATGCTCGTTTCAGTAAAGATTTTGTAATCGCAAATACAACTATAGTAACGCCGTTGAACAATACTATTATCAGACGTCTTCGAATATCACTAGCACTAATAACACTTGCTCGATAATACTCACTCGAATAGTAATCCGTATATTAATTCGAATAGATAAATAGTATTGTGAATAGAGCAGAGAATAGCAGTCCGTTTAGTAATAGAGGATAGATTAGAAATAGCGATCAATTGGACGCCAAGCTAATCCCTAAATATCCGTTTCCTCTATGGTGATGTGGTCTACTTAATTCAATAATGGGATCGCCTGTGTTTGCTCACTGGCAATCTGTGTTCAAACTCAAGTGTCGGCAGCGACACTTTATTCCTATATAACACATAGATACCGGATTCCCATCAAAATGAGAAATCAGAGAGCGGAGTTCGAATTCCAATTAGGTTCGTTGCATTCAATTACGCGCAAATACCCTTGGGAAAGTTATGAACCCGTCTCCCCACCCTCCTCGGATGTGGGCTGAGTAGCAGCACCGACTAGGTCTTGTAACCTCGGTTGGCAAAGAGCAGAAATAAATGGCAACCTGTAAAATCTTCTGCCTTATCAGTCTTGAACCGAAAGAGACATGATCGCCCAAGGGTGAATCACGTATAGCTCTTAACTGACTGAGTATTAATAAGATTAATAGTCTAATTTTTAGAATTCCTCAGAGGAAACATTGTCAATGATTCATTTTTGTGTATAGTATTTATTTCATCTTATTTACTTGCGTAGTAGAGATTGTTGTCATAGTCTTAAAAGGTCAGCGAATTGTGTTGGATTACCACCGATTAAAATTACAGGCGGCGCGATTTCTAATCCATTTGACTTCGAAGCATCGACGCATGTTTTTCTTTTTTCTCGGGACGATGGAACCCTAATTTTCGACCGAATATCTGAGAGAATTGATAATATCCTCACGGAATTTCATATCCGTAGTGACCTCAGTATTCACGACAAAGTGTGGTTGGTCAGCTCGAATCAAACAAATGAAGAAGGCAGATATTGCACAGACTTCACCATCTCTTGTGAACTAGCTCAGATCATTAGATCACCCACCCGCGTACCTGATCTGACCCGACATCAGGCGAAACTCCATGAAATCTTCCTTACATCACGTCTTGGAGAATGCTTTGCAAAAGTTTTATTCGCCCTAGTCAGTGTCCAATTTGATGCCAAATCGAAGGCGTCCCCTTATTTACCGTTCAATAGAAAGATTTTTCATTACACCAAGAAAGACTGAGGAAGCTTTAGATGTTACATGGCGGAAGCTTCTTTCCGAAACTTCTTTAAACATGCTGCCTTTCAAACTGCTGCCTGAATGTATATTTTCTAGATTGGAAAATTTTATATCCCACCACAAAAATAATTTCCGCAAAAACCGAACAGCCAGCCCTTGTTCACCCCTGAATGTACTGCAGCTTATAGCTCACCGTAATCACCTTTAATATCAATCCCAAGGAGCGGTATAGTTTGACTAAATTCAGAATCGCTTGCCGTCGCTACCAGAAAGCTATGGAAAATGCAAAGTGTAGCTATGCCGATGCCCTCTAGGCCAAAGTTGAAAAGAAACTAATTGGATCACGAGAGTTCTGAAAGATTAACCAAATTATGAATAGAGTCAAAGCGTCTGTGTCCAGTAGTATAAACGGTACCAATGACATATGATCCTCGTCAGATAACGCGGAGCTCTTCTTTGACTCAATCGTTGCCTCTAACTACATATTAGAAGACATTAGACATCCCCTACTCGCCCTCTCTCGTGTCACTGAGTACAATCTCATTAATATTCTTATTACAGTTCAGGAAGTCTCTCGCCTTATCAAATGTCTCCAGCCTCAGAGGCGTCCTGGGTAAGACGATAAACTACGTCCAACAGCAAGACCACTGATCAGGAGGTTTTGAGGAGCGTGGAACCACCTTTTAGTTGCTGGTGTTCCCAGGTCCACCCAGACCCGGGGTGGTAGCACCTTGTCAGGGTGCCACTATGGGCAAAATAGTTAACCCCCAAACTGGGGACAAAACGCTATGAAAGTGTAAAAATAGGTTTTAATATCAGAAATACATTGTAAAAAAAAAATATCAGCAATATATTTATGAAGGAAAATTTTTACCAGCTATACATTTTTGAAAAAATATTACTGCATATGTCTGCATTAAATAACCCATTGAGGTTGATATGGCAATAAAACAAACTAAACAAATTCACCCTAAGAAAGACACTGACCCAGACAAACCATTGTTTGTCCTTGAGAATATCAACCCGAAACTATCCTCGATCCTAGCGAAATTAATTAACTGCGGCTTGAGGGAGCAATCCTTCCTAAGACTGTTGAAGGTATCAAGCGTATACACGATTTTCAAGAACGCGGGCTAGCGCTCATCCCAATCTCAGTATAGACCTATCAGTCTCCTCGGTGTCATTATCAAGGTTTTTGAGGTTATAGTCAACAAAAAGGTTGTTGATAACCTAAATAGAAACAACATCTTCAGAGACAAGCAGTACCATTACTCATAGAATCAGCGAGGAACCCGTCAACAAATACATCTCAAGGAACATAGCATTAGATATTTCAAAGGCCTTTGACAAGGTGCGGCCAAAATGATTGTAGATCAAGCTCTATGAAGGTAATTGTTAACAGTCAGTCCTACGGGGTCTTAGCAATCAACGCTTCTCGGACCAACTTCTTTTTAATTTACATAAAACATCTGCCTAAGAGCATACTCAGATCCTTTGTGAATATCTATGCCGATGATACAATCATAAATAGGTGCGCCTCCAAAACTCATGATGACTAGAGATTGATCTCTAACATGTCGTTGGTGGGACAAACTGGCTGGTTAGATTCAAGGCCTCGAAAACCAAACAAGTTATAGTCCATCATCGCCGATCAAACCTCGAACTACCGCCAGCCACGATGAACGGATGCCCCCTCGAAGAGGCACTCTGCCTTGAGAGGGTATTGGGCCTTAAACTCACACCCGACTTCAAGTGGAACTCTTATATACGTTCCATCGCTAAAGGTGCTGATAAAATGATCGGCTCACTGTATCGCATGAGGTGTCATGTACTTAATGAAGTACATGACACCTCATGTTATCCTCTACCTTTATAAGAGCCAGATCAAGCTGAAAATGGAATACTGTTGACATATTTGGGCCTGAGCTGCCTAGACCCCACTTTCCGGTCTTGATAGAGTGCAAAAGCGTCAACGAGTCCTTGTTAGAGAGGAGTTATTTTCCACCCTGCAAACTCTGTCTCACAGCCGTAATAAGGCGAGACTGTCACTGCTCTACTCCTACTACCATGGAAAGTGCTCAGACGAACTACATATATATAAACACTTGAAGATCAAGGATTGGCAGCTGATCTATCTTCCGATCAAACTGGCTGTTTAGATTTAAAATCTCATAAAGGAAACTAAATTCTATCATCACCGATCAGACCCCAAACTATCGCCAGTCACGATGAACTAATGTCCCTTTGTGGAGGCATCGTGCCTTGAGTGAATATTGGCCTCAAACTTACACCCGACCTGAAATTGAACTTCTGTATAAGACCCATCGGTAAAGATGCAGGTAAAATGACCGGCTCCCTGTTGGGATACAAAGTTTCGTCATACCCGTGGTATGATTTTTCAAGCACTTCCTAACGGTACTGCACGATCTTCCTAAATTATATTCATCCAAATGTACGGCCTTTTCATTCTTGTTGGGAGAACCCTTTGTACATACCCCGCTTAGCCAATTGCGGGTTGGTGAGGTTATTTAGTTGGTGGTTTTGAATTCAGAGTTGTCCTTCTCCTAGACTGGTTGCCAACCAGTGCTATAGGACTATGTTTCTTTTGCTATTTACCCATAACTTGGTGCAGAAGAGATGGATTCATACGTTTCTCAAGAATATTTGTGCGTAAGTGAATGTAACGAATCCGACTGGAATTTGAACTCGGCTCTCCGATTCCTCAATCCGAGCTCCTTGCACCGTGCCTTCTCGCATAGGAAGCAAGTGTAAAAAAGCGAGTTATATACTTAATGAGCAAATGATTGAAGGGCAATAAAGGACAAAGAGCAAAACGAGAAATTACTTAGAACAGCAAAAAACAGGAAGTTGTGGAGAGCCTGATCGCCAACGTCCTTAATGGACACGGTATATAAAATAAGTTAAAACCAGGCAATCAAAAGAATGCATTGACCGATGACGTCCGATTGACATTTGAGATTCAAAATAAAGAAGAAAATTCTTTTCGATTTTCCATTGTGTTTTCACTCGCTAATTCTTTCGCAAATCGAGATCGCTAGAAACTTTTGCCCACACATAAAAATCGATAAAAAAAATTCACCTTGGATCTGATTTCTAATCATTTTATGAGCTAGTGCAAGTTACTGTAATTATTTTCGAAATGGAATTAAGACCAAGTCAAAAATGGTGAAAAGCCTCTGGCTGCTAGCCTAACGATTCTGCCGTATTAGTTCTTGAGGGTTAGCGATTCTCCTGTGACCTGTTTCGGACCAACACCACCACGGTCATCCCCAGCCAATCTCCACCCAATCCATCAAACATTTCGAACGTCGTCCAAATCCGAAACATCTTTAATTATTTCTTTTAATAAGCCGGGTTTCAATTAATTAATTAGTGAACACATCTAGTCTAATTTCCTTTGTATAATCGTAAAACCGAAGCAATTTTCAGTTCATTAAAACTTTGGATTAAACGTGATTGAAATATCAAACCATTTGCCTTCTTCATTAATTCAAAACATGATTTTGATAAGGACGCTATACTAAGACTACTATTGCGATTACTACTACTAGTACTAATTAATTGAAAATGTTGATGAGGACGCTATACTACTACTACTACGATTAGTAGTAGTACTATTACTACTAATATTAATTCGTTTTGATAAGGACGCTATACGAAGACAACTACTACTGTTACAACTAATTAATACTACTAATTCAAAACATTTTTTGAAAAGACGCTATATTACGACTACTACTAATACTACGACTGCTACTCCGACTAAATTCAAAATGATTTAGATAAGGACGTTATACTACTACTATTAATACGACTACGACTACTACTACTACTATAACTATTACTACTATTAATTCAAAACATGATTTTGATAAGGACACTATACTAGGACTATTACTACTACTACTAAGACTACTACTACTAATATTACTACAACTACGACTACGATTACTGCGAGTACTTATAACACTGCTATTAATTCTACGACTACTGCTAAGCCTACTACTATGACCATGATTACTACAACTATTAATACTACTGCTATTAATACTGCTACTACGATAATTAATAGTACTGCAATTAATACTACTACTACGACTAGTACTAGTAGTGATTTTCTAAGCACAGCTTAGATGTGGCACAAGGCCGAAAGTATGGGGTACCCAGTGAGGACCGAACTCCCTGCTCAGTCGTAATTGATCTAGCAAGACAAGCTACACCACGTCGAGGTGCCCAGTTATTTTCCAAGCGTAGCTTAGATGTGGCACAAGGCCGAAAGTATGGGGCACCCAGTGAGGATCGAACTCACTACTCAGTTGTAATTGTTCTAACGAGACAAGCTTGCTAACCATTACACCACCTGGAGGTGCTCCGACTAGTACTAGTAGTAGAGTATTATTTAACTCCATTCACCATATTTATTATAATGTAATCGTTTACTACTTCCTCATTTGTTGGATAAACTCCTTCACAGGTGCTCCTCTGAACACTAATACATACCTCCTCAAATCGAGGGGCAATTGTTATCTATCTTCGTTATCCTTATAAACTGCACTTCCTAACACATTATTTTCTACCCAGATCTGAAATCATCCGTCATTACTGTTCCAACTGTAAGGTACTACCTTGAGTGACTCTCGAACCTTGTATTGGGTTATATTTAGTAACGAAATAAGTAATTGTTGCCAATGAATAAGTAATTTAATCCAGATGCTCTAACAGGCACCCTGAATGCTTAGTTTAAAATGTAGGGTTGGTGCAACCCTATAAAAATAACTCAGTGTACTCAACGGTTTCTCCTCTCTCTCTCACTCGCATCTCTCTCTCTCTCACTCGCATCTCTCTCTCTCACTCGCATCTCTCTTTCACTATTTCACTCGCATTTCTCTCTCTCTCTCTCTCTCACATAACTACATGTGTAAGTTCTTAGTCTAATAATTACATAACAAAGAGTTAATTTTCAACATAATTTCCTTCAATATAGGAATAATCTAGGTTGAATGTTACACGGTAAACGTTTGAAGACAAAATCCAGTTCATAGTGTAAGGAAAGTCAGTTGTTCTGTTCAACACAAACACTCCATCTAACAAAATGACCTTGCTACAAACTTACATAAAGACTGCAGGAAAATTATTACAGAAAATAGATTTTTGAAGGAAAATATATAAGTAGAAATAGATTTTTGAAGGAAAATATATAACCAGAAATAGATTTTTGGAAAAAAATATTACCAACAATGAAAATTTTGTCGGCATTAAATAACTCATTTAGGTTGATATGCCGTAAAACAAACCAAATTAAACCAAACCAAACCAAACCAAACCAAACCAAACTAAACTAAACCAAACCAAACCAAACCAAACCAGCAATACTTTTCTGAAAAAAAAAAAAAATAATAAAATAAAAAAATTTTTACAAGCGATACATTTTTAGAGAAAAAAAATATTACCAGAAATAGATTTTTTTGGCCAGCAATACATTTGATGAAAAAAAAATTACCAACAATAAAAGCTTTTGTCGGCATTAAATAAACCACTGAGGTTGATATGCAGTAAAACAAAATAAACCAAACCAAACCTTTGACCGTCTGGTATGAAATTTAATACCAAGCCTATTCTTGTACAGTGTAACCCGGATATAAGAGAGTTGTCGGGACCAGAGAAGAAGTCTCTTATATCCGGGTTTCTCTTATATCCGGGTTTGGTCTATTTTATATACATTAACACAGGCTCTAATTTAGGACCAGAGAAAATCTCTCTTATATCCGGGTTTCTCTTATATCAGGATCTCTTATATCCGGGTTTCTCTTATATCCGGGTTTCTCTTATATCCGGGTTACACTGTATAATAATAACTCATTTATTCATTCTCGGTTATTGTTTTTTTTCTACGTATTTTTGAGATTTTTAGTCTTCCGGAATTCAGATTTTTAAAATGTGCCCTGAAATATATTAAAAGGTTTATGAAAGAAACGCTGATAAAAATATCCTCAACAGAATGCCTTTGGTAATATTTATGATTACAAATGTGAGATTCTTATAAGCATCGAAAACACGTTCAAATCGAAATCGATAGTTCCAAGAATAAAAAAAAAAAAAATGGCTGGCAAAAAGATAAGGAACCAATTCCAAGATAAAAGAATTATGGTGAATATTTGAAAAAAAGAATAGTTGCGTTATTCCTGATGCAGGATGCGATCTCAAGTAATAAATTATCTCTTTTTAAAGAATTTCAGCCATTGTAAATTTCACAGGCCGACCGCAAGCCATCCTCACCCCCGAGTGTCCGGGCGACCAGTCATTATCTCTTGATGGGTCGTCAACCAAGGAAGGCTAAAGAAATTATAAGAAGGAATTATGACATCGTGTGTACACAAATATCGACGGCTTCCGACACAGTCTCGGCTACCCAGATTCACTCATAAGTCAACCGTTTTGGGGGTGGTTTGGTGCGTTTCTCAACGGTGCCACATACTTGAATCAACTCCCTCTGCCGATATCATAAAAAAAAACTAACTCCTTCAGAAATCGACCATCGCTATAACAACTCAGCCACGCTATTTTTTTAGTGTTGTTTTCATGTTTGCTTAATATAGCAGAACCGTTTGTCGGTAAAAATATTAATTTTAATTATTAAAATATGAAGATACACTAAAAATATTACCAAATGAATAAATAATTTAGAAATAAAATTATTATTATTTTTTTTTAAATTATTATTTTCTATTTTTTAAATTATTATTATTTTAAAATTATTATTTATTTTTTAATGCCGTACCCCTTCGGCACGTAGGTGATCATATCTCTCCACGGATTCTTTTTTCTTTATTATCTGTGAATTGTGATAACATCTTGATAAAACGGGTGTGTTGGCCACATGTGATTATGCGCCTGCAGTTATGTGATAATCAATTAACATTGCTTTTATCTTTTCAGTGAAACAATGGCGAACTATCAGCTAACGCATGAGGTGAAACGACAAGCAGTAATTGTTGGGATACATGCGAATCACGTATATTGCAAGCCGCCAGGTCGTATATGAACAAGGTTCGAAAGGATTTGGAAGCCTCTAGATGTATCGTCAGTTGCGAAGTACAAAAATCATTTACAGATTTTGGACAGAATCAGGCCACAATTCTTACAGCGGTTGCAGAACATTATCGGTACAAATCCTGGAACCACCATAAGGGCCAATACCACAGATCTACGGGTGTCCAAAAGCACAACCTAAAATATGGAGCAGGAGGTCATTCGGTAAAAGTCATATGGGATAGTTCTTGTCGACACAAATTTTTTTTTTTTTTTTTTTAAATGACAGTGGTGTTCACCCTGTACAGACCCTTGGGACACTTGAGGTAGAAGTCCACAGAATAAGACGTCCGGCTTACGCTGATATGTATGAAAGATAATGGTTAACCCAAGCAGGTTAAGATTCTAGTGATCGGGGCAGCAGCCTCTTGGGAGTTGGTTTCCCAAAGCAGCGGTTCATGAGAAGCTACTTGGGTGGAACGTACATTTCACCAGGGGAATATGAAGCGTGTGGCATTGTGATTCTTAGCAGTGAAAGTTAGGACGGGCGGAAATAAGCGATGTAGATTATCTAAGCATAATCAATAAAAATAGCAACAGAGCAGTAAGACGCTTGCGACGTCTCGTCTGTGTGAAAGGGGTTGCAGTGTTGAAGATGATTCGTCGCCTACAAGGACGCGGAGAAGCTTTTGGATTCTATCAACACTGGAAAGTGAGAACTAGGCAGCTCTTTCCCAAACTGTACTCCATTTTAGGCCTGATCTGGTTCTTGTAAACTTGGAGGATAGCACGAAGAGTCGGGAACTTGCTGCTGCGTTCAGGGAAACGACCATTTTTTTCTGCATCTTTAATGATGGCTCGTATATAGGAGCTCTACTTGAGGTCAAGGTTGAGTCTGAGTCCCACTTTCGAGAAAAAGGATTACTGAAACATCCGGAAGAACCTGTAATAATCTCTAATTCATTTTTCAGACGAAAAACTCTTCAACTTAAATTAAAAAGTGAACAGGAGAAATGCGAGGCGCGGATCCTTATGATGTCACTCATGCACATCAAGTTTCCCCCTTCTGTGGTGGTTTTTACTGAAGGACACGTTACCATGCTCTGAGATCAAATGAGAATGAATGAGACCAAACCAAGAATGGAACACGGTCGCCATACCTGTGTTGGTACGCCCAGTTCAGAATCAATTACGTGGCCTTGTGGGTGATTCATTATTTTCGACCCTGCAACCCTTATCGCACAGACGATTCGTTGCTAGCCTCTCACTACTCTATCGCGATTACTATGGAAAATGTTCAAATAACCTACATTCCTTAGTTCCACCAATTCAGACCTTCACACCTATGACACACCATACCGCGTACACGGCGTTAAATCACCCTTTTTTCCTCTGTGTTTCTTTCCTAAGGAGTACGTTTAACCCAGACAACTCCTCCTTCAGAACTGTTACTAAATAAACTCCCGTGAGGATGCTTTCCCGACGACTACAATCTTAAGATCTTCAAGTCTAGGGTCAACCGTTATCTATCCTACATATACTTTTAATATGCATCTTCCTTTACAATAATCTTACTCAGTAACCCTCTACCCTGAGTGGCTATTGAGCTTTGTATTGGGAGAACTAAAGTAAAACAAAAGTCTAGCGTGACAAGAGGGCGATAGCATTGATATCTTCATTTTGTTGGACATGATTGGCAATTCACTTGACATGAGAATTTGTTAGAGAACTTCATTCAGAATTTTTTTACGTCTGAAACTACCTGATAGGACACACAGAGAGAGAATCTCTTTCCGTCGTTTTCTACCTGAATTTCGTTTGACGTGACAGAATTTGATCCGCCATTATATTTTTTCTCGTTTTTTTATATTCCGTTTAGACGTGACTTCGTCCGAGACCTTTTGGCATGGCAGTAATTGAGCCGCCATTGATTTGTTTTCTTTATTTTGGATTACAACTACCAGTCACCGGTAGATGATGGTTTAGACATCTTGTTGATATTTAACCTAAGAAAATTTTACAAGATTTAGTAAGCCCGACACTGCAGGTAATTTAAATGTTCCAGCCTTCATTTGCCAGGGTCAGGCTTTCACCTGCTGAGACCCTAAAATATAGGAAATTCGAGGCCCTTCTCTAAAAATAAAATAAAATAAAATAAAATCGGGTAAAAAAGATTTTAAATAATTATACATGATTCTTCTACTTCTCTATGCGCCCTGTTCCTTCAGGACGTTGGCGATCATGGCTCACCACCAATTTCTTATGATACTGAGCCCACCTCCCACATATAACAGATTTTAAACTCTCTTTCTCTCTCTCGATCAAAAGTTTAGAGCCACCCTCTCGATTTAATCAGTAATAAGTTTCCTACCTTGTTTGGGTTTATTTACGCCTATTAATCTAGGATGCTAAAGCTATTTAACGTATTTGTGTAACGCGTCCCATTTTTTTTTACAGAGGAGGAGTACTAAAAATTTAAAATCGTACAGATCTAAGATTACCGTTAGCCAGAAAGGTAAACGTCCTGGGTATGACGATAAACTACATCCGCGTCCTGGGTATGACGATAAACTACATCTGCGTCCTGGGTAAGACGATAAACTACATCCGCGTCCTGGGTATGACGATAAACTACATCCGCGTCCTGGGTATGGCGATAAACTACAACTGCGTCCTGGGTATGGCGATAAACTACAACTGCGTCCTGGGTATGGCGATAAACTACATCCGCGTCCTGGGTATGGCGATAAACTACGTCCAACAGCAAGGCCTCAGATAATGTTTTCGGAAAAATAATGTTGCCAGCTATACGTCTTTGAAACAATAATGTTGCCAGCTATACACTTTTTTTGTAAAAAATAATGTTGCCAGCTATATGTTTTTGAAACAATAATGTTGCTAGCAATACGTTTTTTGGAAAAAATAATGTTGCCAGCTCTACGTTTTTTGAAAAAATAATGTTGCCAGCTATACCTTTAATAATACTATATATATATATATATATATATATATATATATATATATATATATAACTTAATTTGGCATTAAATGACCTACAGTGGTTGATATGCCATAAAACCCAACCAACAAACCAACCAACAAACCAACCAACCAGAAAGGTAAATTAAGCAAAAAAGAGGTAAAGTTTTAAGGAAACTTCATGTAATAATGTGTTAATTTCTTGATAATATTATTAATAAATATAGGATAAAAACTAAATGAAGAGAAAGTGATAGCCTCAAGTGCTAGCCTCAAGTGAGCCTTGAAAAAGGCAAGAATCATTCATTTTTTAGACGATTTTTCAAAATCCAGGAGGACTCTTGATTGGTTCTTCGGCCCCAAAATGACACTTCATGCAACGAGTATATATTAGATTTTATTAAAATTGAACAATATTTTTCAAACATTTTTCATCAAAACAGTGACATAATTTGTATATTTGGAACTTATTGCATCGCTACATGATAAACAACATTTTTGGTTTTCCCAATCGGACTCAGTACAAACAGCTTGTTTCCATTGCAAACAATTCAGCAAGCAACATAGAGCTGTACGTTAGAAAAGCACCGTTACATAATATGAAGTTCAGTTACTTTCAATGATTGTCCTTGGGACTTATTGTTTGATATTGCATAGCTCACTCTCAAAGGAAGATCTGGAGGAATTAAGGGGATTATTGGAATTAAAACTCTTTCCTCCTTTGCTGGACCAGTAAGGATCTCTGCTTTCAAGAGATAAGCATTTTCTTGACAATTAGCCTTGTTCCATTACAAAGCTTTGGAAGATCTAGATTTCTCAATAGCATAACTTGCATATTCATTTTTATTCCAGCTTGTGTAATGGCATTTCAGGAGGATTCATTCAGTTAAAGAACTCTGCTGGATAATTCACTACCAGCTCTTGTTCAACCACAGAGTCAATGGAAAACACTTTATGCTTTCTTTTGAAATTTCTTTAAGTTTCCAGTTGATACTATCTACAGTTTGATTCTTGGGAGCTAATATGGTGATCTCACAAAGCTAGTTTGAATCCATGAAATGGTGTTTAATGTTTGGATCAACAGGGTTAATTAAGTCTTGGATACTTGGAGTTAAATATTTCCATTTTGGTCCATTTTCATGGTTCCATTGCCAAGCTGCAACTGCAAACCAGCAAATATTCTTGCTTCAAGGTCACCTGTGATTCTAACTCTCAGGTTTGTTTGAACATGGCTCCAGATGTAAGACTTTTTCAGGCAAGCATTGATTTCATCAGCTGAAGTTCTTCTTGCAATAATATTTGTCTAAATCAACAGGGAGTAGCACAGTGATAACTCCCATTATTTATGAATTCTGTTTAATGTCTTTGTTTTTTCCAGGCCCTCTAATGTTCGCTTGTGTGACATGGTACGTTCATCCCAGGCAATGAAGCTTGTTTTCGCATGTAGCTTAGCCAAGTTGTTTCCTCTTTTGATATTGCAAATAGGGATTTCATTGTACTTCAAATCCAATGGATTTTAAAGGTGCTGTGTGCTGCACGCCCTCCAGGCAAGAGGGTAGCAGAAATTCGATATGATGCTTCTGCTAGAGTTATTTTTCTTTGAAGTCTCACTACAAATAAAAGAAAGTCACAAAAGTTTTACCAGTACCCCCAGGAACATCCAAAAAGAAAATCCCTCCATTGTTGTTCTGATGCCCTTGCTGTTGGTCTTGGTTCAATAGGGGATCACTGTTTTGAACACATTGCCGCAGTTCTTCCATATTGTATCCTGATTCTCTCAAAATATTTCTGTTGATTTGTCTAGTAGATCAAAATTGAGCCAAATTCATCACTTTGTCTTCAACTTCCCAGAGAGCTAAATTTGTAATCTGAGGATTCAATTCCTGTCCTGAATGAGCAAATTTCATTTGAAGAATATGAGATATTTAAAATTTCGAGAGTTGTGCTCCTTTAATGGAAAAAACCTGACAGACAGATATTTTCGCATTATTATGTACAAGATGAGATATTTAAAAGTTAGACAGTTGTGTCCCTTTAATTGAAAAAGTGTGACACAGATATTTTCGCATTTATTATATAGAAGGAGGAGATAAGATATTTAAAAGTTAGAGATCCGTGACTTTTAATTGAAAAAGTTTGTAAAACACGAACATTTTCGCATTTATTATATAGATATAAGCTTCAGTCATGAATAATTTCTGTTTTTATTTCTCATTTTTTTTTTCTTCAAGATATTGCAACTGGTTCCCAGAGAAGAATAATACTTAATAAATCATGCGCAAAGTATATTTCTAAGTTGGCATCATTGATCTAATAGATGTACCTTGTTGATGTGTACAGTTATCTCCCTTGAACTAACGAAAAATATTTGCAATGACATTCTTATGAAAATGCTATCGAAGATGTTTATAAAAGCTATAAAGAAAAAAAAACCTGCCTTCGTGAAAAGGTCGAGTCCAAGAATAATTATTACAAAATTGTTTCATTTGTAAATATTTCCTAATATTATTGTTTTATTTGATAAACTGTAAAAACTACCCTCATATAATGACAGTATTTCAGGAGTGCACATTGACAATAGTATTTTACCGTAGGACGCATTTTACTCTATATCATGAACTACGTATATATGTGCCATATTTTGAACCATTTTCCATGAAATGTGTCTGTCATCTAACACCATTAAATACACCCCACACGCACACATATACACACACAAACACACACACGCACACACACCCACATATATATATGAAAAATTTCTCAGAAATTTCTGTAGAAAAAGACAGTATGTATAAAGGTAAAAGACCATAGGAAAACCGTATCATTAGCCGACGCGTTTCGTCCAATGTGGACTTTTTCAAGGCAAAAACGAAATGACTTTATTGAAAACAAAGTAACTATTAACAACTGTGATGTGTGATGAAAGCAGATAGCCTAAATACGCATATGATAGGGTTAATTTCGCCTAGCAACAGAATAAAGGTCACGTGTGAGTCTTATGACATTTTGGGAAGGCAGGTCAGAAGGTTGGCTGACCCAATCAACGTTAGCGACAAATGTCTAGACAGAAGCTAGACAGAGGTAAGTTAGAATTCGCGCCCAAAACTTAAGACACGTGACAGTCAGAGATTCACTCGAGGATCAGTTGCTATCTTGATTTTGAAGAGGCAAAACCTGTGGCCGAAGCGCTGAAAGATAAGACGCATTTGATAGTAATGAAACTTATCCAGTTCAATCCAGGCAACTCCGGACAAGATGTATTCCTGTTCGATAATCCCAAGTTGAATTGTGTAAAGAAAAGAAACGGATATCCAGAGAGAGGAAGAAAGTATACCTCTGTTACAAGTTGAATTGTGTGAAGAAAGAAAAGGGAAAACAGAGAAGAAAGTGTATACCTCTGTTATGAGCTGAAATGTGTAAAAAAGAAGAAGGAAAGAAAGAAGAAAACCAAAGAGAGGAAGAAAGTGTACATCCCTGTTGCAGTAAGTCGGGTTGGAAGACGAGCTGTCGACAGAAGAAAAGGAAGGAGAGAAAAAGGCGAAACAAAGAGAGGAAGAAAGTGTATACCTCTGTTACAGCCGGACAGTGTGTGAAATTGTGTTTGTGTCGAGAAAAGAAAAGAAAGGACATTGATATATATAAAAAAAGAGAACTGAATATAAAAGATAAGTAATCATATTTTGGACCCGTAGTAGAAAGATATACATACATCCATGAATATTATGTTCTTGCAAACACCTTTCCACATGTAAAAACAATAATTATAACTCCTATCCCATCCTTTTTGTGTGTGCGTTGGCTTCTGCATTCAATTCATAGTAATTTATACTTATATTTTTGTATGTTCGGGTTCAGTTGAATCCATTTGGTGTTAGGCGAATTTGATATCCCGAAATAAGTTTGAGATCTAGTCGTCGGATGTTTTAACTCATACTTATCTGTTCTTTTATTTTTGATATATGTATATTTGTATATATTAAAAGTATTGTATCCAAAAATCGCAAAGCCTTCTAGTTCATCTTTGCATTGTGGATCAGTATTCGTGTTGAAAACGAAGCGGACCTGGGAAAGATTACTGTTCGATTATCCCAATCGAATAGTGGTCTTAAAAATATTTTTGTTTACCAATTGTCCACTCTCACGATCTGAGAGAGATAGCTTGTATCTCTCCACGGGTGTGAGAGTGTATATATCTCCTAGTCGGCACATAATCGCCCTATAAACACAGTGGTTGACTGGGGCATATGGCATACAACAAACAAAATATCCTTAGCAACTAGAAGAATTTAGAAAACGCTATTGTATTCATATTGTCAAGTGAAAATTACGTCAAGTACTATCACGTATTGAAATATTGTTTTTTTATTGTGTTGACGGATTCAACCATTGTCTTTTGATTTATTGTTAAAAAACGCATCTATGAGCCCAAAAGAGACCTTACAAAAAACAACTTAACTAATGCACTAGTCATACATTGAAATGAATTCAACCACAATTTTGATTTTAAAAATGCTACACTCATAAAAAAAGAAAATAACTCACTCAGATGGAATATCCTCGAGAGTGCCGCCATTGAATATTATCCAAATATTAATCTAGCCGTTTTTTTTTTTCTTCTCAATATCACCTTTTCTAGCAGGATTACTACTCTCCTAAGCCAACATACACAACAATTATATCAAGAAATCAAAACAAAATGGTTGAATCAGTCAGTACAACAGCAAAACAATATTTCTACACGTGAAAGTATTTGACGTAATTTTTGACGTGTTTTTGTTGTTTCATAGATTTACATGTTCGCAAGCGATGAATAGTGCATATTGTCGGAGAGTGAGTGTGTTGTGTGGGAAACCTACCACCCCTCTTGAAGATGAACTTGTCTGCGTCTGTGAACAAAGACTTTAAACAGTGGCATGTCAGTTGACATGGGGAAGATAGATAGACAGAGAAGTTCTTAGCTGAGCTAGTTATTGACTACTCAGGTGATTTCTGTACCTTTTTACCAACCTATTAAAACCCTTTTATTTGTTACGTGTTATTTGGCGTTTGTCTATACTAACCCCAAATCAACATCATAACAGAGTGAGAAGAAATCGCCTTAAATCTTCAGTACATTTCACATTTTACTTGCAGGACACCATTATGTACACGAAGACGACCATTTATTTGTTCCAATTTTTAGTTCATTTACCATCGGCTTTCGTTTATCCTCCTTTCAAGCCATGAGTTCCATTCTCTTCTCTTGGGGTGGGGGTGGGGACTATGAGCGTCAGACTTCACAGAATTCACTTAATCTTTTAGGGAGTAGAATTAATTAATGTAACAAAGATAGGAAGTTGTGGAGAGCAATTAACACCTCATGTGACGGAGGCATATGGTAAATAAAAGAACTCGAAGATAAATATATACAGGTCTGAGGAATATACGAAATTATTAATTGTTATGGGGTCCACCCCTTTTTCATACAAGTGGACTCGCCCAGTGTGTACTTGTACTGCTGCCAGTGAATGCCCGGGAGTTAGAAGAGAGATACACTGATAGAGTGATACAGTGAACAGTGAAAGAGTGAGACTGTGAGGTAACCGCTTTGTAGGAGTCACAGTTGCGAGCACGTAGACTCAGAAGGAAGTCTTACTTCGATACTGAATTTCCCAGACTGTATATATATATATATATTATTATTATTGCTACTAACCGCATTTCTGGATCTACTAACCGTATTACCAATTGTATTATTACGTCAATACATATATTTGCTATATTTGATTCCTGCGTTTGTCATTCATTTGAGACCGGATTTCATCTCGGAATTCACTGCATTAATATACAAAGATAGCTATAAACAGACTAAGATAGATAGATAGATAGATAGATAGATAGATAGATAGATAGATAGATAGCTATGAACAGACTAAGATAGATAGATAGATAGATAGCTATGAACAGACTAAGATAGATAGATAGATAGATAGATAGATAGATAGATAGATATGAACAGACTAAGATAGATAGTTATGAACAGACTAAGATAGATAGATAGATAGATAGATGAACAGACTAAGATAGATAGAAGATAGATAGATGATAGCTATGAACAGACTAAGATAGATAGATAGATAGATAGCTATGAACAGATAAGATAGATAGATAGATAGATAGATAGATAGATAGAATAGATATGAACAGATAAAGATAGATAGTTATGAACAGACTAAGATAGATAGATAGATAGATAGATGGATAGATAGATAGATAGATGAATATGAACAGACTAAGATAGATAGATAGATGGATAGAGATAGATGGATAGATAGATGAACAGACTAAGATAGATAGATAGATAGATAGATGGAGATAGACAGATGAACAGACTAAGATAGAGATAGATGGATAGATGATATGTGAACAGACTAAGATAGATAGTTATGAACAGACTAAGATAGATAGATAGATAGATGGAGATAGATATGATAGATAGATAGATAGATAGATAGATGTGAACAGACTAAGATAGATAGATAGATAGATAGATAGATAGATAGATATGAACAGACTAAGATAGATAGATAGATAGATAGATAGATAGATAGATAGATAGATGGATATGAACAGACTAAGATGGATAGATGGATGGATAGATAGATGGATGATATGAACAGACTAAGATAGATAGTCTCTTCTGATCGAGTCTTTCATATGGATGCCATGCATGGTATAGAATTATTTAATGTGACAAAGAATAGGAAGTTGTGGTGAGCAATTAACACCTAATGTGCCGGATTGGTATGGTTAATAAAAGAACTCAAAGTTACATATATACAGGCTGAGAATATACGAGATTATTAACATAGATAGATAGAAAGATATGAACATAGATAGATAGATAGATAGATAGATAGATGCTTTTATTTGGATGTCATGCATGGTGTCAAAAAAGTTCAGAAATATCTAAATTGTCTTCTGTATATAACCCGCTTTTTCAAATCAGTGATTAAAAATGGCTTCCTGCGAATTAACCCTGTAGCAGTTAGCGAGTAACATCTGCCTTTTGGACTGGCGCTACAAGTTTAAATCAATTTATTTCTGGAAGAAAGTCTTTAAAACTTAATATCTCATACAGTTTTCAAAGTATATTACAAACCTTGATATTAATATAATCATCATTTTTTATATTAATGTTAACGAACGATTGATTCGTTTTTTACGGCTTATCAACCCTTCGCAGCTTATTTAAATCCATAATGTTTTAGAATAAATGGATTTAAAGCCAGAATATATTTAGACTGTAACAGTTTTTGTGGGGGTGGAGATAATAATTATTCAGTGATAAAAGTTTTAATAATTAACCCATAGCGGGGGCGAGAAGATGTGGATTCATCACTTTCCTGAGAGTATTTGCGCGTAAATGAATATGTCATCAACGAGAATTGGAGCGCGTTTCTCTGATTAACAACACCGATCCTTTATTCATTACACCACCCGCTCATCCAAGTTTACAGCACCTTGCATTCGCAAGCGGTTACCCATTTAAGTACTGACCAGGCGTAAGATTATCACTAAATTAGAGGATTAATTAGACAGATTATATGGCAATCTGAATGCATGGACGAGACAAACAAGCAGATAAATAGATTTATTGATGGACAGATACATAGACTTAAATAAATTGACCGAAATATATAAACAGAGATAGATATAGACACAAGTGGTAGAGAGATAAGTAGGAAAAACCCGAGATATATATAGTCCGACTAACGTCCTTGTGTCTTTTCTATGAATATTTTCATAGTAATTGATCTAATGAACTTTCCTCTCCATTTTTTTATCCGCCCCCACCCCAGGCAACGAATTATACATATGGAAACTACTTAGGACTTTCATAGAGACAATGAGGTATTATGGTGAATGAAGTAAGAAAGGTAAGTAAGTATTCGTCTCTGTCTATATTTCTGAGATGAGATATTATGTCCTCATCTTTGTTGCCATATTTATCACAATGTTTCGGCCGTTGTACGCCCCGGCCTTCTTCAGATGGTAGGAATGTCGAACTGAACCCTTAATTTCGCTCACTGGGGTAGACTGTTCTAGTTCCACGTGCCATGTCTAATGGATGTCAGTTATCAGTTACCTCCTGTTAATTCCCCTCTCTAAATTCTCCACCGCCGTAACCGGGTATTGAACTCACACTCTTTGGGTTCTGTCACTGGATCTAACTAACGCCTTTATCCACTGCGCCATGTGTCCTTGAGCGTTGTGATAAATATGGCGACAAAGATGAGACAATAGTCCGAATAATGTAAACAGCGTCAGAATGCGTTGTTTTGGTATAAGGAATATTGTGGCGTTGTTTGGGTCAATGTTTGTGGCTAGCTAAGTTTAAAATTAAGACAGATGAAGATCGCCGTTTTTCGAATTCGCCATTTTGTTCTTGTGTCATATTTTGTAATTAATTACAAATAAATATCACTTTACTCTATAGTACCCAGACTTTATTAATTTAAGCGCAGTTATAGATTAGCGGCAAGGTCTCATCATTTCACAGTTGAAATGGCTAGATGTAACCGTATGCTAAAAACTTTCTTAATTCATTTTCTTTTCCTGTTTTCTCTCCTTAATAGTGTTTTTCCTTCTCACATTGCCTCATACTCAGTAACCAGCCGCGTTTTACTGACTTTATTGTATCTCTTGGTGTGAAGCAATTAAATATATATAAACTAGTGATTTAGAAAAGACCAACATTGTAAATGTCTTTTGGGAGATTGTATCTCTGACAAAGAAGTAAATACATATGTTGATTTGATGACCACAACATTATCAAGATGTCTTACGTTTCATTTGTCGGATACAAGTTTTATTACACTATATTTAAAAAAAAAACTCATCCCTGTCCACCCTCACAATACAGGGAAATACTTGTTGACAACACCAATATAATACACAATGAAAATAATAAACAAAAAAATTCAAATTATCGAGGCCCTCTATATCAAAATCAACCAACCAACACTGAACAGAATTTATTATGAGTGCAGTAGCAACATCTTGAAGGGCATATAATAAAGATTTAATGTCATACAACTCAGCGCATTCATGTCCGAGAAATTTTCACAGAAAATATTCGTCCTCCGACATTCAGGCCGGTAAATGTTGTTTAATACTGTTTATTATAAACAGAGCATTTGTTTAAATATTTGTATCTATAAAAAGAATGTTAAACATAAAAATGTCTTAAAATAATTGTAGGACTTTGTCCATTTCATAATGTGTGACGTCATTTGTTTACATTTGATACGCCATGAGCAGATATGAATGTACGTGAGAGATTCATAGAAGATTGAAGTTCAAATACAGTAAATTCTACCTTGCTAACCAAACGTTCCTTCGTGGCCAAATCGGTAAAGGCACGCCAAGCTAAATGACGGTTCCGTATACGATACATGTTCGAATTCTGTCGGAGGACGAATATTTTCTGTGAAAATTTCTCGAAAATTCAGGCCGGTAAATGTTGTTCAATACTGTTTATTATAAACAGAGCATTTACTTAAATATTTGTATCTATAAAAAAGAATGTTAAACATAAAAATGTCTTTATATATATCACTTTTCCAGACCCAGGCAAATTGCTAAATAAACGATTGAAACTTATCTATAAATGAAGACACGAAACTTTTACTGTGTTACTAAAAAACGAAAACTAAAAATAAGTAGCATATAAAATATCATTAAGAAAGAACAAATCTATGAACTCTGTCCAACGCATATATTGTGGTAAGCGTTAAACAAAACAAAGAAGATAGTCAAGCACGCCAAAGGAAATAAATATATAAATATATATAAATACAGTTAATAAATAATAAAAAATATTATGAATGCACGCAAACCCACAATTAATTAAATTTATTAATAATAATCAAAAGTGAATGAATAAATACAAATATACAGTTAGTAATCCATGAAAAATAATGACTTAAAAGTTAACAAAGAAACATATACAATAGCTAAAGAAAAACTGCTTTAGCCTTTAGAATAACTGAAAATATAATCATTCCTGCTTATCTACCAAGCTCTAAGAAAGTACAACAAAGCGGAGATATTTGATCTTGCTACACATAATGCCCCATTCACTATACCTATATAATACGTCGAGCAACACACAGGCCCTGAAGATTGGGATAAAGGAACAAACAAACAACACTCGATGTTAACCTTTAGTGTCTGTCTACTATTAGATACATACATATAAACGAATTGAGATAAATAGTTACATATATAGATAGATAGAAATAGACTGAGACAGACAGAAAGATATATATGAAGAGATTGTGACAGATATATAGATAGACAGGAATATAGTAAAATAGATAGATAGATAGGAATAGACTTAGACAGACAGATAGATACGAATAAACTGAGATAGATAGATAGATAGATAGATAGATAGATAGATAGATAGATAGATAGATATGAACAGACTGGGATAGATAGATAGATAGATAGATAGATAGATAGATAGATAGATATGAACAGAGTGGGACAGATAGATAGATAGATAGATAGATAAGAAATGACTTATAAATATAGATAGATAGATAGATAGATAGATGGATAAGAAATGACTTATAAATATAGATAGATAGATAAGAAATGACTAGATAGATAGATAGATAGATAGATAGATAGATAGATAGATAGATAGATAGGAAATGACTTATAAATATAGATAGATAGATAGATAGATAAGAAATGACTTATAAATATAGATAGATAGATAGATAGATAAGAAATGACTTATAAATAGAGATAGATAGATAGATAGATAGATAAGAAATGACTTATAAATATAGATAGATAGATAGATCGATAGATAGATAGATAGATAAGAAATGACTTATAAATATAGATAGATTGATAGATAAGAAATGACTTATAAATATAGAGAGATAGATAGATAGATAAGAAATTATTTATAAATATAGATAGATAGATATATATGAAATGGCTTATAAATATAGATAGATAGATAGATAGATAGGAAATGACTTATAAATATAGATAGATAGATAGATAAGAAATTACTTATAAATATAGATAGATAGATAGATAGATAGATAAGAAATGACTTATAAATATAGATAGATAGATAGATCGATAGATAGATAGATAAGAAATGACTTATAAATATAGATAGATTGATAGATAAGAAATGACTTATAAATATAGAGAGATAGATAAGAAATGACTTATAAATATAGATAGATAGATAGATAGATAGATAGATAGATAAGAAATTATTTATAAATATAGATAGATAGATAGATAGATAGATAGATAGATATGAAATGGCTTATAAAGATAGATAGATAGAGAGAGAGAGAGAGAGATAGATAGATAGATAGAGAGAGAGCGAGAGAAACAGATAGATTGGAACAGACTGAATTTGATCGTTAGAGAGAAATGAAAAAACTTGAAGATGGATATAAACACAGTGAAACTGATCGATAGAAAGAAAGAAGAAAGAAAGCATTTTGTGTTCAAATAACCCAAACCTATTAGAATTTTGTTATGTTTTCACAGGTGTTTTTTATATTTTTTCTCTCAACCAATGCACGACAAATCTGACAGGGAATATCGAATTAACTTCTTATGAAACCAAAAATCGAATCATTTCCAAGTATCACGTATCTGGCCTGAGGTACCTTTGGCTTCCGGCGGCCATGATTTGTTACAACAAAGAAACTGTACACATTGGATTTTTGGTAATTTTACTGAGAGCCTTCGGCTGTCACTGCACTTGGCTTTGAAAGCAAAAACATTTGGCGACATCAACATTCTTGACATCTGCTTCAATCCATAACCATTTCTTACGAGAACTTTCTACGCAACTGGAATATTTTCGTAAAGATTTTTCCCTTCAGTACGTGGACGCGGTCATGGCTCCCCACAGACTTGGCTTTGAGAAACATAGGACAGGGTGTTGTGGAGAGTCATCATTTGCGTCCCCCTCTTCGCTATCTATTTAGAAATACTCGTCAAGTAGGTTTTATATATATATATATATATATATATATATATATATAAAATTAAGTAATTCATCTGGTTTGAAAGAAACCTCAACAGAATTCACGGGACGGCCGTTTCGTCCTATATTTGGGACTCATCAGCAGTGCGCATCCACTACCGAGAATTGAAACTCGGACAGTTACTCAATTCAAATCCTCCTAATAATTTCTATCATTTGTATATCATTGCTTGAACCGGCTTCTAATGCTCAAGTTTGAGCGGCTTGGTGATAGTAGTCGTGGCTCCTGGGGGCACAGTCCTATGGTTAGAAAGAATCTCAGTTGAGTTCCACCACGGAACATGTGAGCGAGCGGCGCTATATTGAGTCTGATTTGCAATCTCTTCATCACCGAGGCCCGGAGGAACAGTTGGTATGATGTTTGCTTGACAACCTAACTGTCAGGGTTTCAATTCTCGGTATGCGCACTGTTGATGAGTCCCAAATATAGGACGAAACGGCCGTCCAGTGCTTTCTGCATTCTGTTGAGGTTTCTATCAGACGCGAGGAATTACTTAATTGTCAAATCCTCCTATATTTCCATTATATGTATATATATATGCATTGTTTATATATTATATATGAGCGGTACTTATTGAAAAGCGATCAATATCAGTGATGATAGAACTAACATATTTAGTTGCGTTGATGTGATCCTGGGTTTCACGCCATTTGCGATCATCAGATTTTTTTTGACGATCGCAAAGCGCTTGAAACTCAGGGTCACAAACTCACATCAACGCAACTAAATATATATATTTAACCTCATAGCACAGGGGGCAGTGATCTCACTTTTCTCTCCATATGTTGTCAGCTACGCCTGATTTTTCTCTTTTCCTTCGTGTTATGACTTTACGATATTCTTGCAATCTAACCATAAGAGGACGGCCTGGTCCTCCTCATACAGTTGCACGAGATGGCGTACACGCAGTCATTAGTAATGTTCTCTTCTATGGCGGGGTCTCACTCGGCAGAGGCGTCTGCGAATATTGAACCATTTTTGAAGATTGTCCTGATGTTATATGGACCACAGATATTTTGCATTTTCTTCAATAATCATTTCACATAGGGTAGGCGGACTGAAGCTGCTTTCTGAGTGTTGTTATCGCCTTGTACCCTTCTACTCAGTTTATCGGAGCTGCTGTCATGTACCCGGGGTAGATGTTACATTGTAGGATACTGCTTATACTGACCATTTTTTGTTCGTATGTTTCTGGGTCGCCACTTATGACTTTTGCTCGATGTTGTAAGCAGCGGACGATCCCTTTATTTACACTGTATAGGAAATGGGAGTTGGAGTTGAGGTATTGTCCGCTGAATATATGTTTGCGGTATACGGATATTTTGAACTCAGGCTTAAACACTAAGACGAAATATGTGTAGACCGAAAATATATTCAACTGCCAATAAATAGCATAATTAAAAAAAGACAAAAAACCTTTCGATCTACACATATTACGTGTTAGTGTTTGCCTATCTATGGGAAATTTGCGCCCTGAAGATGACGCTGATTCGAATGTAAAGATCTTATTATTCAAGGAATTGATAGTAAGTTAATGCTTCATTATGTTCTGTTAGCGAAGTGATTTCGCCAAATAATCACATTAACATTGCTATTTAATTCTTTGTATAAATGGTTTCTTTATGATATAAAATATCAGCTGCACACACAAACATATATATATATATATATTAAGAAATGGACAAAGTCCGACAATTTATTTATTAAAGACATTTTTATGTTTAACGTTCTTTGTATACATACAAGTATTTAAGTAAATGCTCTGTTTATAATAAACAGTATTAAATAACATATCCGAGAAATTTTCATAGAAAATATTCGTCCTTTGACAGGATTCGAACCTGTATCCTACACGGAACCGTCATTTACGCTGACGTGCCTAACCTCTTGGCCACAAAGGATCGTCCGGTTGGCACGGTTGAATCTACTGCTTATAAACTTCAATCTTCCATGAATCGCGTACATTCATAACTGCTCATGGCGTATCAAATGTAAACAAATGACGTCATATATTAAGAAATGTACAACGTCCAACAATTTATTTATTAAAGACATTTAATATAAATTTAATATAAAAAGAACGTTAAACATAAAAAATGTCTTTAATATATATATATATATATATATATATATATATATATATATATATATATATATATATATATATATATATATATATATATATATATATATATATATATATATATATATATAAAATAGGCACGTTGTTGTTGTGGTTAGATTGTTCGCATTTTGACCATGAGACATAGGTTCGGATCCCCCCATTATCAGGCTAATTTATCGGACTGGAGGGGTCGATCCTAGCGTGCAGCACAATGGGAAAGTGCCTGAAAACCATACCAAGCCGTGTGAGTGAAATTGGCTAGTGCTAGCACGAAGTCACAAGTCATCGTGACCGAGGGCTTGAGCATGCTGCCCTTCTTCACATTGCAGCTCACGCTAGATAACACGTTCTTTCCCAGAAACTGTAACTAAGGTCTGCTCGGCATAGTCGCAGTATAACCCACAGCTGGGTTTTGAATAAAGCATAGGGATTGGCTATCCATTCTAGTAGACGGGGATCCTCGAATACGAGTGGCCAGCTATATATATATATATATATATATATATATATATATATATATATATCAGTGAGAATATTTTTGGTGACCAATGCTCCAGTCAGATTGATATTAACAACGCTAAAATTAATACGTTATGTGATGTTGAGATATTTTGAAAAAAATATATAAAAAAAGAGAAACGTTGAAAATTATATCGACTATCTTGGCTATGTTAGTCTTTTTGATGTGTGACTTCCTTCCTTCTTCGGTGTCATATGTGAAGCATGTTTGAGCAATTATTGTCTCTTTTCGATTCATGACTGACTTCGCAGAAGAATTCAGTCAGGCTCTCGTTACTATCTGTGGTAAACTGGTTGCCCAGTGAGACTATAGGGCCCAGTCTGTCTGCTATCTAACCCACAGCCGGTGAGGAGAGAAAAGATGGATCCATATCTTTCCCAATGTTATTTACGCGTAAATGAATGTAACAAAATCAATGTTAACAACTTCGATGTTCGAACGAGAAACTTTATTTTTTAGCATATATGAAACCTGAAATTTAGAGATATGTGATAATCAAGACATTTTCACGTTTGGTAATTTTATCACAAAATTTCAGCAGAGGGATTCTTTAGCCTTCTCCTTTGTTTCAAAGTTTAACATGTCTTGTAATCATCTTATTTATTATAAAACGCAGATTGTGTGTGTGTGTGTGTGTGTCTGTATGTTTATATATTGGATCGGATTTCCTACATTTTTCAACCGATTTCAACAAAACTTCACTTTTTTTTTTGGCAGGTAGTGTTTCTTATTGTCTTCACACTTTTTTCTTTATTTTTACATTCAGACTACTTTAAAAATTCCAATTACAAGACAATTGTTTATAATAAAATTCTATTCAATCGGTAGACTCATAACGATTGAAAACAATGTTTTTGTTTGAGTTTGGGTTTGACCAATTCGTAAAAAAAGAAAATAATTAAGACATGCATGTCCGTCAACCTTAAACAATAATCTTTGTCAATTTTATTTTTCAGTCTTTATGATGGTCGATACTTGATCTATCTCTTACTGTTACATCCCCGGGCAACGCTGGGCTCTACTGCTAGTTATCTTATAAGACGTTCGAAATGGGATTATGATATTTACCTATGTTATTAAAAGAATTGAACGATGCCTTCTTTGTTCTTCTTTGTCTTAAAATCAAAGCAGAGTCAGAATCGCCATCCTATGAGTTGTTCGAACTAATAATCTCACCTCTATTTGTTTTATTGCTGCCGATAAAGTCTTTGGGCTTCTTTATTGTCTTATCTTCCGAGATGAGTTGAAATAATCATTTGATGAGATGTTCGAACTCATATTTTCATCTTTGTTAGTATTACCACTATATTACAGCCGATGAATTCTTTTCTTCCTCGTGTTATTAAAGACTGACACGAGTCGTTATTATCACTCCAGAAATTGCTCACACCTATATTCTTGCCACGAAGGCGTGGGTTAATATTTCTTTGTTTAGCTCCTCTTTTAGTGTTCATTTAAAAAAAATCGTCTACGTTGTTATGTTAAAGTTCGTTAAGCGTTTCACAAATATTATCTGATCTCTTGTGTTATAGCGGCCATTTTTTTTTGTTTTAAATTCGTGTTTTGTTTTCGGCTTGGGGTGTACTTATTTTTATTCTTGTTTTAAAACAAAATTCGTTTTTTCTTCTCAATTAAAAAATGAGACTAATTTTTTTTTAAAAGACTCTGTTATTTATCAATTATATATATATATATATATATATATATATATATATATATATATATATATATATATATATATATATATATATAAGTCGAAAAATAGTCTCATATATATATATGTATGTATATATATATATATATATATAGTATATATATATATATATATATATATAGATATATATATATATATATATATATATATATATATATATATATATATATATATATATATATATATATGTATATATATATATATATATATATATATATATATATATATATATATATATATATATATATATATGTGTATATATATATGTATGTATATATATATGTATATATATATATATATATATATATATATATATATATATTTATATATATATATGTATATATATATATATTTATATATATATGTGAATTCGACGTATGATGTTCAAGCATCTCAGTTCCTAGGAACCGAAAGCCAAGACACCAGCTCATATGATTTGATTATAGTGGTGAAGGCTTTGCGCAGAACTCTTTGAAAGGCTAAATACAGAGACTTGGTCCACTGTGTGTCACAAGGTCCCCAAACGACCCTCCGCAGGTTTTGAATTCAGAGTTGACCTTCTCCTAGACCAGTGGCCATGCAAGGCTATAGAACCCAGTTTGTCCTGCTATTTATCCATAGCTGGAGGGAGAAGAAGAGGATTCCCACCTTTCTCAAGGGTATTAGCACGAAAGTGAATGTAATGGATTCGACTGGATTTCGGCTCTCCAATTCCTCAATCCGAGCCGCTATCCCCAGCTACGTGCTTCCTATATATATATATATATATATATATATATATATATATCATATTGGGGCAGCAGATAATTATTTTAAACATATATTGTTAAAAATAACAGACAGCGAATGTCTATTATGTTTGATCATTGGTCGTTGTAAGTTTCGTATAATGGCTTTAGTTTCGGGAAAAAATAACAACAAAACTGTTCAACATTTGATATTTTTTTATTATGCTGTTTATCGAGCTAAGCTTTCGACTCACCTGAGCCCTCATCAGAGTGGTTATATGGACATTACAACAGAGATGTTCGCCAACAAAGTTCATGATCAAAGCAAACTCATAAATTACTTGATAGCATTTCTGACAACATAGACAAGGCTCTCTCCCTCCACCCGTTTGTTCACATTTTCGTGTTTGGAGACTTTAACGCCCATCACACCTTGTGGCTTAAGAATGCTGCTACTGACCATGCAGGCATTCAAACGCTCAATTTTCAATCTCATTCCCTCACACAGATAGTTAACTTCCCCACTCGTTTTTGCCTTCAACCGGGAAGGTAAAAGCCTCTCTACTCGACCTGTGCTTTACCTTCATCCCCGAATCCTGCAGCGCCTCGCAACTCTGCCCTTTTGTTAACTCTGACCATGCAGTCGTATCGGTTAACATCTCCTTTAACTCCACCCCTATAAAGAACCTCCTACCACTAGAACTTTGTTCTATTATCAACAAACTGACCGGGACGCGTTCCGTGATTTCCTCCACTGATGTCCCCTGGGATGGAGTCTTTATGCTCCCCGTCAAGAATGTACTTCTGAGGTCTCATCCTGGGTTAAAGCTGGAATCGACGCTTTCATCCCATCAAGGAAAATAAAGGTCAAGTCGCGCTCCTCCACCTGGTTCTCGGCTGCTTGCTCAGCCGCCATCGCATAAGGAACCACTACTTCCACCTATACCATAGCGACATGTCTGACTGCAATAGACGTCACTTTACCTCCGCCCGTAACGAATGTAAGCGTGTCCTCAATGATGCTAAGTCACTATTTGCAGCTCGAATGAAGGAGCGTGTTGCATCTCCACAAATTTGGCTCCAAAGATTATTGGCGTCTCTGCAAAGGCGTATTGAACAATTGCAAACCCTCTATACCTCCTTTGTTCAACCAGTTCGAAGTCCTGACCTCCTCTACCGACAAGGCCGAATGCTTTGCTCGGAAATTTTCATTCAACTCGACGCTCGACTCTTCCGGTGTACCCATACCCGACTTCCCTCTTAGAACTGAGGCCATATTCAGTGGGTTAAATATAACCCCATCTTTGGTACTGGGCGTTATCTCTAATTTAGAATCCCAACAAAGCTAGTGGTGGTGACGGGATACCAGCCATTGTCTTGAAGAAATGCGCGCCTGAACTGGCGCCCGCCACTCGAAACTATACAACTACTGCCTCAAGGAATCTTGTTTTTCCTGACTGCTGGAAGTCCTCTTCGATCGTTCCTGTCTTCAAGAACTCCGGCAACCCCTCTGACCCTTCCAACTACCGTCCTATCAGTCTCCTTCCCTCTTCGGCAAACTCTTCAAGCTCTAATCAATACCGGGGTGGTTAACCACCTCACATACCATAATCTGCTCTCTAACAAGCAATATGGTTTCCCTTTGCCGATCTACAGCTGATGTGCTCACAGCCATCACTGAAACAGTCTACCAGGCTCTCCAAAATAATGGGAAGCCCGAGCCGTGGCGCTTGACATCTCAAAGCATTTGATAGGGGTTTGGCATGCCGGCCTTCTGCGCAAGCTCAGGGTTATGGCATTACAGGTCGATTTTATAACCTAATACAATCATTCCTGTCAAACCGTGAATTGAAGGTCGTTCTCAATGGATTCTCCTCCAGTTCCTATCCACGAACGCAGGTGTCCCTCAGGCTCCATCCTAGGCCCCCTCTATTCCTTATCTACATAAATGACCTTCCTGACGCCGTAACTTCCCAGTGAGGCATCTACGCGGATGACACCACAATTTATTCCTGCCTCAAAAACAAATCTAGTCTCATGACAAAACTCACCTTGCCGTGCGTCTCGAAAAGGACCGCCAATCGATTGTGAACTGGGGCATGAATTGGCTGGTCAACTTCAACGCTTCGAAGACAAAACTGCTCTCTATTAATCATCCCAGAGAGCCTTCCCTTCCCTCCATTAGAATGTCTGACGCTCAACTTCTCGAGAGCAACTCTCTGCGGCTTCTCTGTCTCACGTTGACTGCTGACCTGAGATGGAATAAATACATCGAGTCAATTGCTTCGTCCACTGAGAGGAAAGTTGGCTCCCTGAGACGCGCTAGGAAGTTTTTCTCTCCTGAGTCGATCCTCCAGATATACAAATCCACAATTCGCCCTTGCATGGAGTATTGCTGCCATATATGGTCTGGCGCCCCTTCTGTTTGCCTCGGGGTTCTTGATATGCTCCAGAAGGCGGATATGCAATATGGTTAGCCCTGCCTTGGCGTCTCGTCTACAATCACTTTCTCACAGACGCGCCGTCGCCTCCCTCTGTCTGTTCTACAAATACTTTCATGGAAATTGCTCCGAGGGCTGCATTCGCTGGTTCCCAGACGTCATGAGTTCAGCGCCCTACAGGCTGGCATCCCGCTCTCACCCCCTCACTGTCAGGAAACTCCTAAATGTAGCCGTCTCTTCTACTCTAATAGCTTCATGTCTCGCACCTCTCGCCTGTGGAACTCCCTTCCCTTCTCCTGTTTCCCTGTGAGCTATAATCTCCAGCTATTCAAATGTAATGTCAATCGACATCTCCAGTCGCTTTAATCTATCCACTACCCTCATCCTTTCTTCTATCACTCCTACCTGATCTTGCTATTTCCTGTAACCCCTTGCATCCTAGTGGCTTCCCGCCTTGCTTGGGGTGAAACGCTTAAAAAAAAAATTACATCGATCACACAACTACATGCCTATACATACGATTTATGTTACACCTATCTGACTACAGCTCCTTTAGAACTATTTTAAGCACACAGACAAACCTACCAGACTCCATCCGAAACAAACTAGTAGAAAATACAAGTATGATAACCTCATCCATATGAAGCCCTAATAATATAAAAAAGTCATCACTCAATATTGTTAATGGTGGCCGTGTTTGGAAAATAAAACATCCCTATACCTCTAGATACATACATACGACCCATACATTCAGTTAAAAAAATAAAAAAAATAATGTCATCATTGATAATGGCTAAAAGAATAGTCGAAAGCGAACGAAAATGAAGAACATTTGGACAGATTTTACACACTTTGTGTCCAGAAAAGAAAACACTTGTACAAAAAGAAGGAAAATTAAATAAAAAGCTTAGTCGCAGTACCTTCTCAGTTGTATTTAACGAAACATGTATAAAAGAGGGATTGCTGCCTAAATACACCACACACACACACAGAATATATATATATATATATATATATATATATATATATATATATATATATCGTCGTATATGTAATCTTCTATGTAAACATAACGGAATGTCATCTTTGCTGGTGAACATCTCTGTTGTAATGTCCATATAACCACTCTGATGTGAGCCCAAAACCTACATTGAGGAAACGCATTATAAACAATATCCAAATGTTGGACACTTTTTGTCTTTATTTTCTCCCGAAATAAAATGCAATATACGATGCTTAGAACATCTGATGATCAAACATAATAGACATTCGGTGTCTGTTATATTTAACAGTATATATTTAATAATGATCTGCTGCCCCAATATATATATGTGTGTGTGTGTGTGTGCATTACGTAGACGTATGAATCAACACTGATACCAGCATCACGTCTTAAGTGATCATCAGATCATCTATTCCTCCACTTTGTGACCCCTGAATGTTTCTTGGATGTAAGTGAAGTGGTGAACAGGAAACTCTAGGATGGGACTGTAAATAAAATAAACTATTAGCCCTTAAACCCCACTCCCCACATTTACCGGAAACCTCCAATAGCCTATACATGTAGTAGTAATATAATGATCGTTTAAGGTGTGAAACTGCCAGTGAACATTCACTGTTGTTTTTCGTGGCCCACACGGTTTATCTTAACAAATTAATATTTAGTTGTTGTGTAGAAAAGGCACCGTCTCAAAAAAAAAAAAAAATAAAAAATAAAAACACGAAATCTCAAAAAAAGTGCGTATTATACATGAATATCGCAGAAGTTCACGGAATAATGAATAGCACACGATTTGCAAGAATTGAACTATAGTAGAAAGTTCAGCTTTCATACTCTTTCGAGAACAGGGCACCCCAAGGCGGGTGTAATGGTTAGCAATCTTGTCTCGCTAGAACAATTACGAATGAGTAGTGAGTTCGATCCTCACTGGGTGCCCCATACTTTCGGCCTTGTGCCACATCTAAGCAACGCTTGGAAAATCGCTACTCTTTCGAGAACAGAAAATTGAATACAATAATTTTTTTTTATTAGTATTAACTGAGCAAATTTTGATAAAGGTCTTCCATAAAATGAATTTACTAGAATAGTAAGAAAAGAAAACTGAGCCTTTACATGACATCTGTCCTTTATTACGGCACTGAATGTTGGAGGTTTTCCATAAAGATGAAGAAGAGACTCGAGGCGACAGAGATGCGGTTCTACAGAAGGATGCTAAGGATAACATGGATCGAGCGTGTGAGCAACGATGAGATCTTAGTATGGTTGCAAACAAGGAGGAGGCTTATACTTAACACCAGGAAGAGGCAGTTGAAGTTTCTAGGACACATAATGAGGAAAGAGGGCCTGGAGAATCTGATACTCACGAGTCGAATAGAGTGAAAAAGAGACAAGGGAAAACAACGCGTGACATACCTGGCGGACTTAAGCAAGTAGATGACAGAACGTAGTCTAGGAGAGGAGTCAGAGGGAAGGAACTTGTCGAAGGCTTCGAGGGAGGTGGAGAGCTATGATCGCCTACGTCCTGAAAGGACATGGCATATAAAAAGAAAGAAAGAAAGAAAAAAAAGAAAGAAAGAAAGAAAAAAAAAGAAAGAAAGAAAGAATAGCAATCGTCCTTCGACTCTGGCTTGCTAACTCCTGCTCCATGATGAGGAGGAGACTCTTTAGCCACCAATGAAGTGGTCCGCGTTTTTTTTTTCCACTGAACGCAAAAAGAGAATACAATTTTTGCAAATCGAACAGATGTTTTGTCCGTTTCTTTTCAGGAGGATGGCGCCAGGAATTCTTAGCATATTTCTCTTTTCTTTTTAAATTGAAAGTTTTAAATAATTGACGGATTATTTTTTTTTCTCTCTTATTTCGTGATCAGCTCTGGACATTATTCCTATTTCTTTTCGTATAATACTGCTTTTCATATTGGGTTGACAATTACTGTAGAGATGCTGAACACGCACTGCCCTTAACAATCGCAATTAAGAATTGGGAAAAAGAAAAGAATATTGAGAAGAAGAAAAGTAAAGAGGTCTTAGTCAGAAAATATTCAGCATTCAAGCAAGACACACAATTGCGAAAATGAGTAATGCACAAGAACCAAAATATTCAAGTAAAAATATTGAGAATAAATGATACATTTTTGCACAAAGGTGAGGGAAGAATAAATAAAGAGACGGCGGATTAGAGAAGAAAAAAAAGAAAAAGGAACGAAATCATAAAAAGTTTTGACACCAGCAAGAATAGTGATACTACTACTACTAATAATACTAACAACAACAGCAACATAAGAAGAAGAAGAAAAGGAAAAAAAGAAGATTAGAGAGAGAAAGATATAGACTTAACTGAAGAAGAAGATTAGAGAGAGAAAAATAAAAAACTTGACTGACGTGGCGGAAGAAGAAGAAAATATGAGAAGTAGAAAAGGAAAAAGATTAGAGAGAGAAAAATAAAGACTTAATTAATGTGAAGCAGGAGGAGAAGAAGAAGAAATGTGTATAGAAGGAAAAATAAAAACGGCTGAAGAAGAAGAAGAAGAAGAAGAAGAAGAAGAAATCATCATCATCATCATCATCTTCGGAGAATTAGGGAAAAGGAGTGGGAGGGCGAAGACGATATTTGATATTGTTTGCTGTAGTGGTGTTGTTGTTCTTATATCTTATTATTATTATTATTAGAAGATGACTTTCCTCTTCTATCAAATATCTTCTTTTTTTCTTCTTATTAGAAGAAGATGAAGAAATAAGAACAGAATAATGTAAATCGAGAGAGAAATGTAACAAGATAAATGTGAAAAATGATAAAATTAGACAAACGACACACAAAAAGAAAGATAAACAAAAGACAGAAAAACGAAAAAAAGAAAAACGAAAGAAAGAAACGTCTACATAAAAAAATATCTATGAAAGGTTAGGAAGAATAGAGGAACGGAAAAGAAAGACAGAAGGAAAAAGAAAAAAAAAGAAAGAAATTAACGTTAAGTTATACCGTGAAAAGATTTTCTTCGGCGAATTTTCGCGTGTTTATAGATAATTAGTTAATACAGTTTTGATGAATGTAATTCGCTGACACGTGAACATTGAATTTTCTGTAAAAAAAACTGACTTGCCAAAATGAATATACTACGAATCTGTTTTTATTTTCATGCCAACAAGGCGAGATAAAATGAATATGAGAACTACCCACAGACAATATGGACTCGTTCAAAAATGTATTTAACAAAGCAATGGTGGACATTTTCGTGAGATAAAGAATTAGAAGTTCCTATTTCTTCGAACTACGATTAGCGTGCAACAACAATGAAAAATAGATGTTTTCTTTGGCAAGTTCTTCCTTTTTAAAACCCGCTACTCTGAATTCCTTTCAGAGTACTTCAAGTTTGTCTCAGTTTTTTTTTCAAATTTGAACTCTTCAAATCTGATATTTTCGGTTGCTCTTTGAAATCTTATTAAAAAAAAAGGAATTTAATGATTCAATTTAAATATTTATTCTTTCGTACAAAATCTTTTTTTTTTTTTTTCGTGGTAAAACCTTTCCTGATGGTTTTGACTTCTCCTCTTCTAACAGAGAACCATTCATTTAGTGTCTATCACGTGATGCAGAAATACCCTGCCATAGAGCAATAATGGAGTACGTCTTCATTTTCTCCGTGTTCTAATGGAAATACTTCAGCGCCTTTGAGTAGACGTTGCGTGTACTGCTCAATACGGGCGAGTATAAAATGCAGCAAATGCCAATTTCTGTAAAAGATGTTAATTCGCAAAGAGCCTGAGGTAATTAGAAGCACAGACAGGTGTTTGAAAACGTTAACCGGTTATAACTTGTTTCCATAAACTGCTCAAAGGCTATTAAGAAGGGAAAACAGTTTTAGAACACCAGACGGAAAGTGACCAGAGGAGGGACGAAAGTGAACACGCATTCCGAGAGTTATTTCTTCTCTATATTCCGTGTCTCTTCAGCACGTAGAAGGATCATGGCTCTCCACAATTTCCTGTCTTTTCTTAATAATAATAATAATAATAATATTATAATAATATAATATTTTTTTTTGTTATTTCTCCTCAACCTTGTTCTGCCATCCATTCACTCAAGCTGACTAAATTTGTCATGCACTTTTATTCATTGTCCCGCTTGCCTTCCATCTGTCCTGTGTGCATCAGATTTTCCAAGCCTACCTTTCTCATTACGTACCCCAGAAATTTAAACTCTTGCTTCCTTATATTAAGTATAAGTGTTCTTTTTGTTTCCATATTTTCCAAAACTTTGTCGTTGTTCAAGTTTTCCGTCCATGGTATCCCCAGCATCCTTCTGTAGAACCACATTTCTGTTGCATCAAATGTCTTCTTCATCTTTGAGGTGATTGCTCGGCATTCACTGCCATAGAGGAGAACGTAACAGCTGAGTACTCATTTTTTTTTTTTTGTTTCTAATGAAGATTTTTTCTGTTTGTAAATATTCTGTTAGCTTTTAGAATGCATCTTTGGTTATTCCAGTGCGTCTATTAAAATGTGGTCCAATGTAGATGTAATGAGCGCAATGTGAGGGATCAGTATCCTAATCTTTGTTGTTTTTATCAAAACATTTCGTTTCCTTTACTTTCTAACCATCTTCAGGTTTTGGCGCCATTTTGTTACCTTTCGTGAAAAATCGTTACCTGCCCTCGTTTCCATAGTTTTCACTTCCTAGCATCTCCATTTTCACTCATATCACGTTCAAAGCCGAAATGTGAAAAAAAAAAAGGAGAAGAGAGAAAATTGGCGGTGAAATTGAAAAAAGAAAAAGAGTAAGAAGACAAAAGAAGAAGAAGACAAAAGAAAAAGAAGAAGAGGTTCAAGTTGCAACAGGAAAAAGAAAAAAAATAGATGGAAGAAAAATTGGATAAAATCTTGAAATAAAAGAAAGACAAAAGAAGGAATGAAGAAAAGTGAAAGAGAATAAATGGAAGCAAAAATAGGAGAAAGAAAAAACAGGAAGAAAGAAAGGAGGGTAGAAAAATGGATGAGAAAAAGCTAAAGTCGAAACAGAAGAAATAAAAAAGAAGAAAAAAGAAGGTTGAAATGTGGATGAGAAAAGGCTAAAGTCGTAATAGAAGAAAGAACAAAAACAAAGAAAAAAGAATGGCGGAAAGTGGATGGGGAAGGGCTAAAGTCGAAAGAGGAGAAAAAAAAAAAAGGAAGTAAAAAAGAAAGGCGAAAAATGGAGGAGAAGGCCTAAAATCTAAACAGGAGAAAGAAAAAAAAAAGAACAAGGAAGAAAAAGAAGAAAAAAGTAAGGCAAAAATGGAGGAGAGAGGGCTAAAATCGAAACAGGACAAAGAAAAAAACGAATTTAAAAAGAAGAGCGAAAAAGGGAGGAGAAAGGGCTAAAGTCGAAACCGGAGAAAGAAAAAAAGAAGGGCGAAAAGTGTAGGAGAAATGGCTAAAGTCAAAATTAGAGGAAAAATAGAGAAAAAACGAAGGGCTAAAAGTGGAAGAAAAAGGGCTAGAAAAAGGTCAGAAACAGGAGAAAAGAAAAAAAGGAAGGAAAAAAAGAAGGGCGAAAAGTGGAAAAGAAAGGCAAAAGTCGAAATAGGAGAAAAGAAAAATAAAGAAAAAGGAAGGGCGAAAAATGGAGGGGAAAGGCAAAAGTCGAAACCGAAGAAAAAAAGGAAGAAAAAAAGAAAGGCGAAAAGTAGAGAAGAAAGGGCTAAAATTTAAACAGGAGAAATAAGAAAAGGAAGAAAAAAAGAAGGACGAAAAGTGCAGTAAAAACGGTTAATGTCGTAACAGAAGAAAGAAAAAAAGAACAAAGAAAAAAGAAAAGCGAAAAATAAAGGAGAAAGGGGTAAAGTCGAAATTAGAGAACGAAAAAGTAGAAGAAAAAAGGAAGGGCAAATAGTGAAAGAGAAAGGACAAATGTCGAAACATGAGAAAGAAAAAAAAGGAAGAAAAAATAAAAGGTGAATAATGGAGGAGAAATAGCTAAAATCGAAACAGGAGAAATTAGAAAAGGAAGAAAAGAAGAAAGACGAAAAGTGGAGGAGAAAGGGCTAAAGTTGAAACAGGAGAAAGAAAAAAAGAAAGAAAAAAAGTTAGGCAAAACATGGAGGGGAGAGGGCTAAAATCGAAACAGGAGAAAGAAAAAAACTAATTAAAAAAGAAGGGCGAAAAAGGGAGGAGAAAGAGCTAAAGTCGAATCAGGAGAAATAAAAAAGAAGAAAAAAAGAAGAGTGAAAATTAGATAGGAATGGGCTAAAGTGGAAACAGGTGAAATAAAAAAGAAGAAAAAAAGAAGGGCGAAAAGTGTAGGAGAAACGTCTAAAGTCGAAATTAGAGGGAAAAAAAAGAGAAAAAACGAAGGGCTAAAAGTGGAAGAAAAAGAGCTAAAGTCGAAACAGGAGAAAGAAAAATAGGAAGAAAAAAAGAAGCTCGAAAAATGGATGAGAAAGGTCTAAAGTCGGAACAGGAGAACTAAAAAAAAGAAGTAAAAAAGAAAGGCGAGAAATGGAGGAGAAGGCCTAAAATCGAAACAGGAGAAAGAAAAAAAAGAACAAGGAAGAAAAAGAAGAAAAGAAGAGGAGTACGGGTTAAACTCAGAATAGGAGAAATAAAAAAAATAAAAAAAATGGAGGGAGAATAGTGGAAGAGACAGAGCGAAAAAGGAAGGAGAAAGGAAAAAGAAAGGAGAAAGGAAAAAGGAAGGAGAAAGAAAAAAGAAAGGTGAAAGAAAAAAGAAAGGAGAAAGAAAAAAAGAATGAAAAGAGGAGAAGTATCAAAGGTAGACATTAATGTCAAAACAGGGAAAAGAAAGGTTTACAGTTATTTTCAAATCGTAGCTTAGATGTGACACAAGGCCGAAAGTATGGGGCATCTAGTGAGGATCGAACGCACTTATCTGTTGTGACTTATCTAGCGAGACAAGCTTGCTAACCATTACACCACGCCGAGGTGCCCTAATAGAAAGGTTTATAACATTCGAACTGATCGGCATTTAACTGACATTTCGCCAACCATCCCAATAAACAATAAAATAGTATAAATAAACAATCTAATAAATAAATAGTGTTTAATATTTTTATTGTAAAGAACAAAGAAAATGTATAAATTTACTTTCAGATGTTTAGGTTTTAAAAAAACATTTCCGAGGAGTGAAGGTAGTTAAAATAAGTGCGGTGTCAAAAAAAAAAAAACAACAAAAAAACTAAACTTTTAACATTCTGTTTTTTTTTACGGACATGAAGGTCCATTTTTCCAAAACCACGATCTCAAAACTCAATCTGAGAAAGAGTGATTTTTATCATTCCGTACCTCCAAAACAATTCTACTAACATCTCTACACCCCACCCCACATTTTCTCCATCATGATGAACAGTTGTGCTTTCATGCTTTCAGTGAGGCTCCTGACCCCGAACATCTTTTAGGATTAATGCTCTCCCCCTCCAGACGTGTATTCTTATCATCGTTAAAGATGTTAGAAAATTGATAGGTTCCTTGTAGTTCTCCAGAAAGTACCCGATACATCGTGCCATGACGTATGGTTGGGTTTAGGTTTATATTATTTCACAGCATATCAACACCTCAATGGGTTATTTAATGCCGACAAAATGTCTAGGATAGGTTCGTATGAATAGGATGTGTATTCTTTTGTAAGAAATCAGTTTGTAGATCAGATTTCATTGACGTATTTTTCTAAAAAGGGTTTTTGTCGAGAGTCAAATGTATTGCTGGTATTTTTTTTCCAAAATTAATTGCTGGTATTTTTAATATAAAATTTGTTTTTATGCTTTCATATTGTTTTGACATCTGTTTGCCCATAGCTTGGCCCCTAACAGGTGCTACCACAACGGTTCATGGTGAATCTGGAACAACAGCAATTCTGAGGCGGTTACGTGATGTTGTTCTACTGCTGAATGCAATATAATATTTTTAAAAGCCGAAAGAAAAAAGATCATATATTTTTAAAAGCCTAAATAAGTAAGGTGAAATATTTGTAAAAGCTGAAAAAGAAAGCTGACACATTTTTAAAAGCGCAAAGTAAAGATGATTTTTAAAACAGAAACAGAAAGATTATACCATTTTAAAAGCCGAAATAGAAAGACGGTATAATTTGAAAAGCAGAAAGAGAAAGACTGTATAATTTGAAAAGCAGAACGAGAAAGACTGTATAATTTGAAAAGCAGAACGAGAAAGACTGTATAATTTGAAAAGCAGAAAGAGACACAGAATATCGTTGGAAACAAAGAAAAGATTCCGATTTATTATGTAATATCTAATGACATCGACGGCAATGAATGCTGGACAATCACATCACAGCTGATGATGAGAATTAAAGTTTTAATTAATGTGATTCTACTGAAGTAGTCTGATAATATTATGAACAGAACATGTGGCAGTATTAAGGAAAAATAGGTACGAAAAGGAAAGTTAATCAGAAACCGACCGTGTTGATTCCACTGCTGAATGCAGAGAATAACATAGAATATGTGAGCAATGAGGAAGTCTTAAGTTTCATTGACTTATTTCCACCGTATACATATCAGTTATATAATGAATATATTTGTTACTCTATATCATTTTTATAATCCAAGATGCTTGTATTTAAAATGTGTTTCACCATTATGAGACAGCCTATATATAAAACTGTATGCTGTCTGTTTAAAAGAGTCAGCTCAGATCAAGAATAAAGCGTTGCTGTCATATCATGGCTGGAGATGTGTCCAATTTACACCGTCCAGCCATGACAGATCTCAAAAGCGTTTACGCTACCTTGTGGGTGATAATTTTCCACTCTACAAATGATTTCCTACAGACGAAACACTGCTAGCCTTTCTCTATTTTCATGGCAAATGTCCAGGCAGTCTCTGTTCCTTAGTTCCACGTACACGTTCTTAATCATTTCATATTCAATTGATAAGCAGAAAGTTCCACTTAGACGGTTTCTTTCCCAGAAAATTTTAAATTTTAAAGTCAATCTTTATCTATCCTACATATCCTCATAATATGGGTTTATTGTGCGCTCTTACAGCAATTACATTCAGTAACTATCTATATTGAGAGGCTCTTGGGGCTCGTATTATTGGAACATTAGCATCAAAGCTAAGAGTAGATGTCAAAAGACACCTGGCGCAAAATGAAGAAAATGCCGAGGCGGGTACCATATTATTAGGTTGAACCAAAAGTTCAGTAACTACCTATATTGAGAGGCTCTTGGGGCTTGTATTATGCGAACACTAGCATCAAAACTAGGAGTAGATGTCAAAGGACACTTGGCACAAAGGAAAATGCCAAGCCGGTTACAGTATTATTAGGTTGGACAAATATTCAGTAAATATCTATATTGAGAGGCTCTTGGGGCTTGTATTATTGGAACATTATCCTCAAAGCTAAGAGTAGATGTCAAAAGACACCTAGCGCAAAGCAAGGAAAATGCCGCGGCGGGTACCGTATTATTAGGTTGGACAAAAAATTCAGTAACTATCTATATTGAGAGGCTCTTGGGGCTTGTATATTATTGGAACATTAGCATCAAAGCTAGGAGTAGATGCCAAATGATACTTGGCACGAAGTGAGGAAAACGTTGAGGCGGGCACCGTATTATTAGGTTGGACAAAAAATTCAGTAACTATCTATATTGAGAGGCTCTTGGGGCTTGTATATTATTGGAACATTAGCATCAAAGCTAGGAGTAGATGCCAAATGATACTTGGCACGAAGTGAGGAAAACGTTGAGGCGGGCACCGTATTATTAGGTTGGACAAAAATTCAGTAACTATCTATATTGAGAGGCTCTTGGGGCTTGTATATTATTGGAACATTAGCATCAAAGCTAGGAGTAGATGCCAAATGATACTTGGCACGAAGTGAGGAAAACGTTGAGGCGGGCAACGTATTATTAGGCTGGACAAAAAGTATGTTCGGCTTTTAAATTTACTACATAATGAGCGAATGGCCTTTTCGTTCAATCCTATATTTTGTTGCCATCAAGGGTTGACGCTTGCTGTAGTTTGACTGTCCGTCTAAATATAATTTTTTTTCTCTGTTATCCTTGGGCTGATAAGATTGCTCCACGTTCAATATTCCTGGTGCCAATTCTTTATCCTAAAGCGATCCTCCAAGGTCCAAAGATTTACCAATAAGCATGAAGGCATTCATCTGAATAGTTCACAAAATAATGATGAAAACTGAATGTAAAACCTTCAAATACCCTAAGACATGTTTTTAAAATTCGGAATAAGAAAAAATAATCTACAGGAATGACGGAGAATCGGTTTAAGAGTACCGTGAAAAACAATCAGGATATTAGCCGACATAATTTATCGAATATTAAAAATTTTTATTCTATAAACAAAGATGAGGATACTATTTCAATTTTTTAATGTAAAACTGAAAATACTTCTTCTCAAAACTCGAAACGACAATAGAAATAACGTATTTGGCAAATATGGAATGGTCAAAACAACAATAATTTGATTAACGAAAAATATTTTAGCAGGCGCCGTCGCCTCCCTCTGTCTGTTCTACAAATACATTCATGGAAATTGCTCCGAGGAGCTGCATTCGCTGGTTCTCAGACGTCATGAGTTCCAGCGCCCTACGAGGCTGGCATCCCGCTCTCACCCCTTCACTGTCGAAACTCCTAAATGTAGCCGTCTCTTCTACTCTAATAGCTTCATGTCTCGCACCTCTCGCCTGTGGAACTCCATTCCCTATTCCTGTTTCCCTGTGAGCTATAATCTCCAGCTATTCAAGTGTAATGTCAATCGACATCTCCAGTTTCCTTGATCTATCCACTACCCTCATCCTTTCTTCTATCACTCCTATCTGATCTTGCTCTAAATTTTCTGTAACCCCTTGCGTCCTAGTGGCTTCCCGCCTTGCTTGGGGTGAAATGCTTAAAAAAAAGACCAAAAAAAACTACAGACAACAAGATGAAATCTGAAAAGAGGTATAAAAGCAAACTAAATAGCGCAGCTACTCGAATCCGATGATGTCAGTCTACGAGGGAGGCTAGCTAATCCCCATTGCAGACTTCTGCTCAGGCACATTTGTTTGTTAAACACCCACAGTGTCCACCAAGTCGTTTATACTGCAATGAACCTTAGGTACAGTTTCTGGGAGAGTGTGCGTTATCTAGCGTGATTAAAGGTCTGAACTTGGCCAGCACGCTCAAACCCTCAGTCACGATGACTTGGGACTTCCTGCTAGCACAACCACCGACAGCTTACAAGGGTGCCATCTACCCAATTTCTCTTAAAAGGATTTGGTCAACCCATGGTATTGTTTTTCAGACACTTTTCAATTGTGACCTACGCTGGGATCGCCTCTTCCAGGCCAATAACATCAAGAAATCGCCATCCTAACAAATCGACCACAGTGAGATTCGAACCCAGATCTCATGGTTATAACTGTCTAGGTGTCTCGTCCTTCAAGCATAATTTTCCACAACTTCTTATCCTTTGTAGCTCTTAACAATGTTTTTTTTACTACCCCCTCCATCTGATCTGCTATCCATTTTCACAAATTTCTTGTTAGATTGATGACACGTTTTCATTTCCCCCTTTTGTCTTCGATATGTCAGTATCTAATCTTCCAAAACTTCTTTCCTTATTATGTACCCCAGAAATTTCAACTATCAATCTATTATGTGCCATGCGTGATACACGCTTAGGCGATCATGTATCTTTCGATACATGACTGACGATGTATATATTTTTTCCGCAGTAGGTTGCCATTTCTTTCTGCGGTAGACCAATTTCCATCCAAGGCTATAGAACCCGGCCTGTCCTTCTATTTACTCATAGCTGGGGGGAGAAGAAGAGGATTCATATCTTTCGCAAGGGTATTAGCACGTAAGTGAATGTAATGGATTCGACTGTAATTCGAAATCGGCTCTCCGATTCCTCAATCCGTGACGCTATGCTATCTCTTACTGATTCTAAATAAAATGTACTTTTTGTTTATAATTTCCTTAAAACTTTATCGTTGCTTTATCGTCAATGATATTCTCTTCTGTAAAAACCACATCTCAATTGGCTGAAGTCCCGTTTTCACCTACGAGAAAATTGTCACTGCCATATAGGAAGAGTGATTTTGAATAGCAATTCGTTATACTTAAGCCCCTGGCAGAACCTCAGAATACTTGTAAAATCAGGAGAATAATAAGATTTAAACATCAAATCCGAGAAACGAGAAAATGTAAAAATTCAATTCTCCATGCATTGAATATTGCTGCCATAATTGGCCTGCTGCTCCGGCTATATAATTCTCAAGATTCTGAGAAAAATCCAAAGAATGGTCTGTAATGTTATTGGTCCTGACCTGGCATCTTGACAGCAGTTAATTTCTCACTGTTGTAATGTGTTTTCTCTCTATCTTTTAAAAATTATTTTCATGGCCATTTGTTCTCATGACCTTCCCTCCTTCGTACCTCAAACGAATGAATTTAATGTTAGCGCGAGATTGGTAACTAGGTCATATCGTTTTACTAAGGATTTAGTTATATGTAACCGGAAGTTTATATTCTAACACTTTATTTTCTCACACTACTAGTCTGTAGAACCCTCTTACGGTTTCTTGCTTTCCAGCCACATGCAATCTTCGAAAATTTAAATGCACCATTAATTGCAATCTTCTGTCTTTTCAAAACCTGTTTTTTTTTTTATTGTCCTCGGTAAAGTCTCTTTCACTGCCAGTAAACGCCTCGCATCTCAGTGGCTTTATCGCCTTATTTGGGGTGAAATGATTAAAAAAAATTATATGTTTTAGCAAATACTCAGTGTATATCTATTGACACGTTGTTATGAAAACAAAGACGCTAGTTCGAAAAATTAATGAAATAATATAGCTTCTTTGAAAACATGCTGAAGATTTAGCACCCGCGCCATTTCAGCGAGAAAATGTCCAAAATTTATCACTTCTTTTCTATGATAAAGTAACAAACGTCTGACATAAACGTGTGGACACCGTAAATAACAAGCAGTCTATGTTTGTGAGCTCTTCAAAATTCAGGCGTCGTATATATATATATATATATATATATATATATATATATATATATATATATATATATATATATATATATATATATATATATATTGTTATTCAGTTCAACTTTCAATTTGCCATCAGAACATTGATAAGTCCCAAGTGAAATTTCAGCTCAAAGAAGAAAGAAAAGAGCAAAGGAAAGAGGGAGAATAAAGAAGAGAGAGAGAAAGAAAGAAAGAGAGAGAGAGAGAAATACAAAAGAAGGAGGAAGAAAAAAGAAGGAAGAAAAGAAGGAAGAAAAAAGAAGGAAGAAAAGGGGTAGGAGTTAAAGTCGAGATAAATAAAAGTGTAAGAAGAAGGAAGAAGAAAAGAAGGCTTAAATTCTTTAGGAGAAAGAAAAAAAGAAAGAAGAAAAAGAAGCAAGAAAAGTGTAAAAAGAAAGGGTTAAATTTAAACAGGAGGACGAAAACGAGAAAAAATGGAGAAAGAGGAGAAGAGGTTATCGTCAAAATAGAAGAAAGAAAAGAAGGAAGAAGTCAGTAAAATGAAGGCAAGAAAGAGAAGGAGGAGTTAAAAGTCGAAAAGGAGAAAGCAAAAATTCAGAAAAAATAATAATGATGTGGTTAAAGTCAAAGCAGGAGAAAGAAAAAAGAAAGTTGAAATAATTAAGGAAAGGTGAAAAAGAAGGAAAAGGGTTAAAGTGGAAATAGATGAATGTAAAAAAGGAATAAAAAGATAATATAATAACAAAGAAAAGCTTAAAGGAACGAGGAAGGAGGAGGAAGAAAAAGAAAACGAAAAGAGGTAAGTAGAAGAATAAAAAATAATTTTGATGTAGAAAGAAAAAGAGAGAAAAAAGAAGGACGAAAAAGAAAAGGAAGATTAAGAGAGAAGGAAACAGAGGAGAAAAGTGAAGGAAAAAAAGAGAAAGAGGAGAAAAAGTAAGGGGTGAAAAAGAGAAAAAGAGACGAAAGAAAAAGAGAAAAGAAGGAGGAAGAAACATAGGAAAAGGTAAAACGGTTAAAAACGAAAAAAGAAGTAGGAGGAAGAAAAAGATGGAAGAATAAAAACGAAAGATGGAAGAGAGAAGAAATAAGGAAGGAGGTAAGAAAAGGTAAGGGAAGAAAAAGAGAAAAAGAGACGAAAGAAAAAGAAAAAAGAAGGAGGAAGAAACATAGGAAAAGGTAAAAGGGTTAAAAACGAAGTAAGAAGCAGTAGGAGGAAGAAAAAGATGGAATAATAAAAACGAAAGATGGAAGAGAGAAGAAATAAGGAAGGAGAGAAGAAAAGGTAAGGGAAGAAAAAGAGAAAAAGAGACGAAAGAAAAAGAGAAAAGAAGGAGGAAGAAACATAGGAAAAGGTAAAACGGTTAAAAACGAAGAAAGAAGAAGTAGGAGGAAGAAAAAGATGGAAGAATAAAAACGAAAGGGGGAAAAGAGAAGAAATAAGGAAGGAGAGAAGAAAAGGTAAGGGAAGAAAAAGAGAAAAAGAGACGAAAGAAAAAGAGAAAAGAAGGAGGAAGAAACATAGGAAAAGGTAAAACGGTTAAAAACGAAAAAAGAAGTAGGAGGAAGAAAAAGATGGAAGAATAAAAACGAAAGATGGAAGAGAGAAGAAATAAGGAAGGAGGTAAGAAAAGGTAAGGGAAGAAAAAGAGAAAAAGAGACGAAAGAAAAAGAAAAAAGAAGGAGGAAGAAACATAGGAAAAGGTAAAAGGGTTAAAAACGAAGAAAGAAGAAGTAGGAGGAAGAAAAAGATGGAAGAATAAAAAACGAAAGGGGAAAAAAGAGAAGAAATAAGGAAGGAGAAAGAAAAGGTAAAGGGAAGAAAAAAGAAAAAGAGACGAAAGAAAAAAGAGAAAAGAAGGAGGAAGAAACATAGGAAAAGGTAAAACGGTTAAAAACGAAGAAAGAAGAAGTAGGGGGAAGAAAAAGATGGAAGAATAAAAACGAAAGGGGGAAAAGAGAAGAAATAAGGAAGGAGAGAAGAAAAAGGTAAAGGGAAGAAAAAAAAAAAGAGACGAAAGAAAAAAAAGAAAAGAAGGAGGAAGAAACATAGGAAAAGGTAAAACGGTTAAAAACGAAAAAAGAAGAAGGAGGAAGAAAAAGATGGAAGAATAAAAACGAAAGAGAGAAAAGAGAAGAAATAAGGAAGGAGAGAAGAAAAGGTAAGGGAAGAAAAAGAGAAAAAGAGACGAAAGAAAAAGTGAAAAGAAGGAGGAAGAAACATAGGAAAAGGTAAAACGGTTAAAAACGAAGAAAGAAGAAGTAGGGGGAAGAAAAAGATGGAAGAATAAAAACGAAAGGGGGGAAAAGAGAAGAAATAAGGAAGGAGAGAGAAGAAAAGGTAAAAGGAAGAAAAAAAAGAAAAAGAGACGAAAGAAAAAAGAGAAAAGGAGGAGGAAGAAACATAGGAAAAGGTAAAACGGTTAAAAACGAAAAAAGAAGAAGGAGGAAGAAAAAGATGGAAGAATAAAAACGAAAGAGAGAAAAAAAAGAAGAAATAAGGAAGGAGAGAAGAAAAAGGTAAAGGAAGAAAAAGAGAAAAAGAGACGAAAGAAAAAGAAAAAAGAAGGAGGAAGAAACATAGGAAAAGGTAAAACGGTTAAAAACGAAGAAAGAAGGAGGAGGAAGAAAAAGATGGAAGAATAAAAACGAAAGAGTGAAAAGAGAAGAAATATGAAAAGCGACAGTAGAAAAGAAGTGGACATTTTCCTTAGTAGGTAAATAAGAAAAATAGAAATATATTCATGAAGAACTGGTAAAAGATTGAAAAAGTAGGATGAATTTGAAGTCGGAGTCAAGAAAAAGAACAGTGAAAAATGGTACATCATTTTTCACTGTTCTTTTCCTGACGAGGGAAGAAAAAGAAGCGAAGATTCATTTCTTCTATTGATTTTTTTATATTGCCATTTCTTACTTAAAACAACATCATGTGCATATACTCATTATATATAAAACTACATGCTCTCTATTTACAAGAGTCAGATGAAACCAACAATTGAACATTGCTGTCATATCCGGCCTGAAGAAGTCCAGTCTCCATTCTCCAAGGCTGACAGACCTTAAAACATTTACGCTGCCTGGTGTGCAATGAATTACTTTCCACTCTGCAACTAATTTACCACAGACGAAACTTTGCTAACCTCTCGCTATTTTCATGGCAAATGTTCAGACGGTATCCGTTCCTTAGTTCCACCAGTTCAGACTTTGACAGATTTGGACCCTCTATGCCACGTACACGACATCAATTGACCCTTATTCCTGTCGTATTCTGCTGGTAATCGGGAAGTTCCACTAAGACGGCTTCTCCACCAGAGCTGTCACTTGGAACAAAACCATAAAGTAATGAGCTTTTTCATTCTAGGGTCAATCTTTATTTATCCCACATATCCCCATAAGATTCACTTACCTGTAAGCCCTTATAAAAACCGCATTCAGTAATGTTCTATATTCAGTGGCTCTTGGGGCTTTTATTATGCGAAGATAAGTAGAAATAAAAACTGTGCTTTAGAATCAAAGCTAGGGGTAGATTTCAGAAGAAAGAAACAGAAGAGAATAAAATGGTGTACGACAAAAGGGTGTACGATAGAAGAAGAAGAAGAAGAAGAAGAAGAAGAAGAAGAAGAAGAGGGAGGAGGGGGAGGAGGGGGAGAGAGAGGATTACGGGAAACCGAATAAGATAAGAAATGAGAATACAGAAGAAGAAAGAAAAAGAATATTGAAGAGGAAGGAAGAAAAAGAAGGGAAGGAGGAAGTAAAAATGAAGAATTTAAAATGGGAGAAAAGATAGAAGCGCGAAAAAAGGCGGGAGGAAAAAGGCGGGACTCTTGAAGAAGGAAAGAGAAAGAAAAAGAAAGGAAGAAAAGAAGGTTAAATTTTAAGTGAAAGATAAAATAAGAAAAAAGGGAAAGTGTACGAAAGAAGAACAGTTAAACGTTAAGAAGAGAAAGTAGGAAGAAGAAAAAGAAAAGAAAGAGAAGAAAATGAAGAAAGAAAGAGGAAGTCTGAGAAGAGGTAAGAGGTGGGAGAAATAAAAAAGAAAGAAAGAAAAGAAAAAAAGAAAAGTAAAAGGACCAAAAGTAGGAGGGAAAAAAGGAAGAAGTGTAAAGGGAGATAATTAGTTAGCTGGGGTGAAAAAAGAAAGAAAAAAAGGAAAGAGAAATCGAAAAAAATAAAATATAGATTAAGAAAAACGAATTCCAACTCTCGTTCAATCTCAGCATTTCTCGAGGTGGCACCCGGATGTTTAAGTAGTTTTCATTTTCGTCAGCATTTTTGAATTTAAAGTCCCGATAAGATCGTCCTCAAATATATTCCCTAATCATACAAAATGAATCTTGTGAGTTATAAAGATATGACGCAGGTTAGAGAAATAGTGTCTTCAAATATAGCAACACTGCAAAAAGATATAACGAAGAATGCATATTTCTCCTTCAATGCGCCGTGTCCCTTAGAGACGTGGGTGATCGTGGCTCTCCACAATTTCCCATCCATTGTAGTTTTTCTTGTTGCTATCTCTCCTAATCTATGTTCTATCAACCATTAACACAAGTTCGTTAGGTATGTTATTCACTACTTTCCTCTGTATTCTCTTGATTCAATCTTCCCTGGGAGTGTCAAGTTTTCCAAGTCCTCTTTCCTCATTATATACCTTAGAAATATATGCCCTAAATTGTAAGTATAAGTGTTCTTTGCCTTTCCATTTTCGCTAAAACTTGATCATTTATTAGGCGGTCAGTCCAGCATCCTTCTGTAGAAGTAAATTTCTGTTGCCTCAAGTCTCTTTTTTTCTGTGAGGAGATTGTTCAGCATTCACTGCTAATTAGGAGTATATATATACATACATATATATATATATATATATATATATATATATATATATATATATATATATATATATATATATTATATCCGATGATCGGGAAAAATAGCAGGTCAGAATTCTTTGCTCTGTTTTTAAAGTATTTTTCCTGTATCTTAATACTTTGCTTAGCTTTTAGAAGGCATCTTTCACTGTTATAATAACTTCCAAAGATATTTGCTTCTTTGTACTTGTATGATTTTGGTGTATTCAATTCGTAGTTCGTATCTTGGGTTGTTCTTTTTGATGACAGCTACAGATTCTGTTTTAAAATTGATAGTCCTTTCTTTTCGCTTTTGTGTACCACAAACTTGTGTAAATTAATTAAAACAAAACGAGTAATTTCTTTATTATGCACTTTTTCCGTATTTTTCCAATGGAACGTGACCCAATGCACATGTTAGTACTTTGTATGTCCATTCCACGAAGTCGTTCTTTGCAGATTGACCACAGATTCTCGATTGGATTTAAATCAGGAAAGTTTCCGGGCCAAAGTAAGGTTTGCCAGCGTGTTCGTACAGCGTTACAATTTTCGTACACTTCATTGGAATAAAGTCCATCTCTTACAATGGCCGGAGGACAACTACTCGACAGTCGAGACAATAGTGACTGGGCATGATGAAAATCTGATGCAATCACAGATGGCGCAATATTTTTCAAGGCCTGAAAATTTCATCATACACCCCGAAAATAGAGTCATATTACTGCTCACCATTGCAGTTGACCTAATCTGTAGATAAAAATGGAAATCGTTTACACCCTGTCACTCCAGTGGGTCTAAAATTGACCGTATAGTGAAAGAAAGGAAAGTAAAGCGGTTGTTTCAATTAATTTGTACAAGAGTGTACATTCCGTTTTTTTTTTGCTTTTTGTCAACACTGCATCAGCTTCATATTTAATGTTAAGATTTTGGCCGCCAACAATAAATCCTGGCGGGATTTCTAATTCTCATAGGATCACCTCATTATATGGGTTAAACAGTTGTGTTGAGGAGAAAAATTCATATCTTTACCATTTTTGTGTATTTACTAAATTTTACTGTCTAAATTCTGCATTATTCTAATATCCTTCTGAAATAAATCAAAGTTACCTAGGGATATATATAATCAGGAAAATGAAATTTCTTAATATTTATTTACAGTATTCGAACTGTTGCCTTCATCTCTGTTGCCATGTTCCCGACGTTTCGGCCGTTGTATGCTCTGGCCTTCCTCAGGTGGAATTGGAATTCGAACTAAACCCTTTATTTCGCCCAGCGGGTAGATTCCAGGTGTCATGCCTATTCCGGGTATCTGAGTTATCTCCCTTTAACTCAACTCTCCCTATGCTTGTTCACTACTGCAGTAGTGAACTCATAACTCTTTCGGTCTCTGGATCCAACCAACGCTTTTATCCACTGGGTAACAAAGATGAGGACAGCAGTCTGAACAATGTAGATAGTGTAAATAATTACAATACTTTCTCTCACAAACATAGATAGAATTTAAAATTCAAGCTGTCTTAAGATGTGCAATGTATTAAGGTGCAATGGGAAACAGGTTATCATCGTTTGGATTTTGGCAGAGTATGATGTGTAGCTTCAGAGCGTGGGCGATCATGACTCTCCACGATTTCATTTTCTTGCAGCACTAAGCAATTTTTGACCCCTTACTTGACCTCCTTGGTCATGTTGCTCGCCCTGATTCTAGTGAATCTAACTACACACTGCCAGCCCCCAGGATTGTACTCACAGTTACTATGCCACGAACCAACACTTCAACCCATTAGACTATTGTCCCGTATAGTCGGGCAGTGTGTACTCAGTAACAAAAAGGTGAGCAATAAGCAAGACGGGCTATAAACAAGGACCAGGCGAAATATCCCTAGACATGAGCAGTGGAGGCGGAAAAGTCTACCATTGTAGATTAGATAAAGGGTTCACATTCGAATCCCTCGTAGGCAAAACGGATCGATATATAACTGATGAAATCCGTAGGGAACAACGGCTGTGACGACAACAACAAAGCTCACCTCAATCGTCTATTTGTGAATGACGCAAATAAGAAGAGCATTATTTTGAAGATTTTTCTTTAGACACGCGACTGATACAAGTTGTCGCTACACATTTGCTGGCGTGACTTCTTTCGTTTGCAATTACTGCATTCAATTTCGAACAAAATATAAAAAAACTGCTACCTTCTTAAAATAAACAAATAGCATAATCTACTTCAGGGAAAATAAGAAGGCATATTAATAAATAATCAACATAGAATAAAAACTCACCAAGCGCACTTCTTCATATCTTTTGTGATGCCAACGAATACTCGTTGTCACGTTTGTAATTCTCGTTGTTGTAGAGAATTTGTAATCGCAGATACAACTATAGTACGCTGTTGAACAATACTGGTGTCAAACGCCTTCGAATAACACTCGCAATAATAGTATTTGCTCGAAAATACTTGCTCGAATATTAACTACCCTATAGTGATCTGAATAGAGAAAAATCATAGTGAATAGAGTAGAGAATAGCGGACCGTATAGTATAGAGGATAGACTAGAAATAGCGATCCGAATAGTAATAGAGGATAGAATAGAAATAACGATCAATTAGACACACGCTACTTTCATATTTTGTATGAAATAACCTCCTACTTAGGCTTTTCATCTATGGTCACGGGTCTACTTAATTCAATAATGGGATCGCCTGTGTTTTCTCACTGGCGATCTATGTTCAAACTCAAGTGTCGGCAGCGACACTTTATTCCTCTATAACAGTAAGAATCAGTGGTTTAACATAAATCATATTTTGTATGAAATAACCTCCTACTTTTTTTTTTTTTCTCTGGTCATGGTCACTTGATTCAATAATGGGATCGCCTGTGTTTTTCACTGGCGATCTATGTTCAAAAATGCAGGATCTATAACAGTAAGAATGTTTTAACATAAATCATATTTTGTATGAAATAACCTCCTGGCTTTTTTTTCTATGGTCACGTGGTCTACTTGATTCAATAATGGGATCGCCTGTGTTTTCTCACTGGCGATCTATGTTCAAACTCAAGTGTCGGCAGCGACACTTTATTCCTCTATAACAGTAAGAATCAGTGGTTTAACATAAATCATATTTTGTATGAAATAACCTCCTACTTAGGCTTTTTTCTCTATGGTCACGTGGTCTACTTGATTCAATAATGGGATCGCCTGTGTTTTCTCACTGGCGATCTATGTTCAAACTCAACTATCGGCAGCGACACTTTATTCCTATATAACAGTAAGAATCAGTGGTTTAACATAAATCATATTTTGTATGAAATAACCTCCTACTTAGGCTTTTTTCTCTATGGTCACGTGGTCTACTTGATTCAATAATGGGATCGCCTATGTTTTCTCACTGGCGATCTATGTTCAAACTCAAGTGTCGGCAACGACACTTTATTCCTATATAACAGTAAGAATCAGTGGTTTAACATAAATCATATTTTGTATGAAATAACCTCCTACTTAGGCTTTTTTCTCTATGGTCACGTGGTCTACTTGATTCAATAATGGGATCGCCTATGTTTTCTCACTGGCGATCTATGTTCAAACTCAAGTGTCGGCAACGACACTTTATTCCTATATAACAGTAAGAATCAGTGGTTTAACATAAATCATATTTTGTATGAAATAACCTCCTACTTAGGCTTTTTTCTCTATGGTCACGTGGTCTACTTGATTCAATAATGGGATCGCCTGTGTTTGATCTCTGGCGTTCTATGTTCGAACTCAACTATCGGCAGCGACACTCTATTCCTATATAACAATATCACAAATATTCGTAAAATTCATTTTGGCTATGTACAATGATCTCACGAAAGGTATTGCTCACAATAAGTGGTGGCATAAATCCATACTACATTTGGCTCGTGCATAATATTTGAATTTCTCCAACCTTTGTGCAATACCTTGTATGTTTTGTCGAATAAGTTCTCGCCAAAGGACTTGATCTATCGACAAAGAAACATAGCGATACACGGTCTTATAAGCAAACTTCTATTCCGAAACAAACATGCATATAAGAGAGAGTATCCTGAGATTGGTTACCGGACCTTCTTCAGCAGCCGATATAAAAAATACAAATTTGCCTGTTTTGCGAAGAGTCTCGCCTGTCGCTAGCAGATCTGTAATTGTCATAGAAATCTTTTTTTGAAATTTTCCTTTACAAGGCGAAGCGCTGACGTAATTAGAATTATTCATCGTAGTTAAAAAAAAATGGCGAGGAACGAGAAAGATGCTAGGAAATAAAAAGAAGAAGGAAAAAGAAAGGAAAAGGAACTTGATAGGAAACCAAATCAGAAAGCCCGCCAATAGAAATGAAAGTTGATTGATGGAATCAATTGAAAATCCACGTCGTTCGCTTCAATTCTGTCCGGATTTTATCCATGACTTAATCCGAGTCCATTCAGAATACACCTTTGCATATTTCTTTCTCCCTCGTTTCACTTTCGACCTTTTTCGTCGTCTTTGATTTATTTCCGTCGCTCATCTCTCTTTCTTGTTGATCAGTGATGACTTGCAGAACGTCTTTCTTTCTATTTTCCGTTGTAGACCAGAGATATTGACACAGAGTGGCCCGAGAAATACTGTCAGCTAATACAACTGACGGATAAAAAGATGATCTTGTTCCTTTAGTTCACGTTCTACTGCGATTTTGTCCCGTTATTTGGTTTTCTTTATTTTCTATTCTTTATTCATCATTTATCTTTCTTTACGAACGTTTCTCTTTCCAACTTTCTTCGTTTCTAACGATATTTTTTGCTTTTTTCCAATTCCTACTCGTTTTTGTTTTTTGTTATTTTTCTTTTTTACTTGCTTACTATCCATCTTGCGTTTATCTAAACTCATTATCATTTACCTTTCTTCCTTTCTGTTATCTAGCCTCTCTTTCTTTCTTTCTTTTTTTCTTTTTTTCTTTCTTTCCTCTATTCTCCATATCATCTTTCTTCCTTTCTTTTCATTCTCTATTTCCTCTATTCTCCATATCATCTTTCTTTCAATCCCATATATTTATTATTTTACATTTTTATTATTTTTCATTCATCTTTTTCTCATCTTAATTTTTTCTTTTTTTTTTCTTTCTTTCTATCTTTCTTTCTTTCTTTCTTTTTCTTTTATCTAGCCTCTCTATCATATTCTCTTTCTTTCTTTCTTTCTTCCTTTTCATTCTTTATTTTCCCTATTCTCATATCATCTTTCTATCTTTCTTTCTTTCTTTCTTTTTCTTTTATCTAGCCTCTCTATCATATTCTCTTTCTTTTCTTTCTTTCTTTCTTCCTTTTCATTCTTTATTTTCCCTATTCTCATATCATCTTTCTATCTTTCTTTCTTTCTTTCTTTTCTTTTATCTAGCCTCTCTATCATATTCTCTTTCTTTCTTTCTTTCTTCCTTTTCATTCTTTATTTTCCCTATTCTCATATCATCTTTCTATCTTTCTTTCTTTCTTTCTTTTTCTTTTATCTAGCCTCTCTATCATATTCTCTTTCTTTCTTTCTTTCTTTCTTCCTTTTCATTCTTTATTTTCCCTATTCTCATATCATCTTTCTATCTTTCTTTCTTTCTTTCTTTTTCTTTTATCTAGCCTCTCTATCATATTCTCTTTCTTTCTTTCTTTCTTTCTTTCTTTCTTTCTTTCTTTCAAGCTAATATATTTCTTTATATTTCATTTATATAAATTTATAATTTCTTTTACTTTTTCTCCATTTAAATTTGTCTCACAATAATTTTCGTTGTTTCTTTCTTTCTTATCTTTTTTATTTATTTTATCTACCGTCTTTCTTTATTTCCCCTACTCTCTCTATAATCTTTCAACCGAACATATTTCTGCATTGTACACTCCTATACTTTTTCTTTAATCCTTTCTTTCTTCATCTTAAATGCTTCTTTCTTTCTTTCTTTCTTTCTTTTTTACACTCTCTCTTAATCTTTCTTTCTTTCTTTCTTTCTTTCTTTTTTACACTCCTCTTTCTTTCTTTCTTTCTTTCTTTTTTACACTCCATCTTTCTTTCTTTCTTTCTTTTTTACACTCCTCTTTCTTTCTTTCTTTCTTTCTTTCTTTCTTTCTTTCTTTCTTTCTTTCTTTCTTGCAATCTAATATATTTCTTTATTTTACGTTCCGGTATTGTTTGTTTCTTTCTTTCTTTCTTTTTTACACTCCCTCTTAATCGTTCTTTCTTTCTTTCTTTCTTTCTTTCTTTCTTTCTTTCTTTCTTTCTTTCTTTTTTACACTCCATCTTAATCTTTCTTTCTTTCTTTTTTACACTCCCTCTTAATCTTTCTTTCTTTCTTTCTTTCTTTCTTTCTTTCTTTCTTTCTTTCTTTCTTTCTTTCTTTCTTTCTTTGAATCTCGACGCTGTCCCATACTCAGTAAATAAATAGCCAACCCTTCACCAACCACAGAATTTCCAGATTTCTTCAATATTCCTTACCAGATAACTTCCACTGGATTATGTAAGTTTTCAAATAAATCCGACTTCTGTATTCCGGAAAAAAGACCCCCACTCACAAAAAAAAAAAAAAAAAAAAAATGATAAGACCGACCATTAAGCATTCCCCCAAAGAACGGCAGCCTTTAGTTTGACGGAATCGACAGCAACTTGTGAATGTAAGGCTTCTAGCAGAAGAACATAAGCCATAAAGCCTCGGCATATGCATTAGATTCGATTATTTACATATGCACGCCTATGTGAAGAGCGTTTAGCCAACATTGCAAGGTTTCTAATTGATTCCATACGAGCAATATAATAATCTATCAGAGTTGATGTAAAATGTACATGGTTGGTCAAGCTTCATGGATGTACAAACACATAGATGCAAATTAGGTCCATATAATATTTTTATAAGGAATTGACGATTATGGCTCTACACACTCTTTCTTTTATAATTTAAAAAATATTATATTGCCTTCAGCAGGAGAACTACATCATTACTACGCCTTATAATTACTGTTGTTCCCAGATCCACTCTGACCCGGGGTGATAGCACCTGTTGGGGTCCTAGTTATGGGTAAAAACGGGCTTTAAAAAATTATGAAAGCATAAAAATAGATTTTTATAGCAAAAATATCAGCAATATATTTGACTCTCGACAAAAAAACAAAAACAAACAACAAAACAAAAAAAAAAAACTCTCATGACTAAAATACGTCAATGAAAATTGATCTCTGAAATGATTTCTTACAACGAATACTCATTCTATTCATACGGACCTATCCGTAAAATCTTGTCGGCATTAAATAACCCATTGATGCGTTTCTTTCTTTCTTTCTTTTTTACACCCCCTCTTAGTCTTTCTATCTTTCTTTCTTTCTTTCTTTCAATCTAATATATTTCTTTATTTTACATTGCGGTATTGTTTCTTTCATCGTTTCTTTCTTTCTTTCTTTCATATCTCGACGCTGTCCCATAGTAAATAAATAGCCGACCCTTCACCAACTACAGAATTTCCAAATTTCTTCAATATTCCTTACCAGATAACTTCCACTGGATTATGTAAGACAAAATAAACTAAAATTATAAAACAAAATAAACTAAATTAAACAGCTATGCCGTGCAGAGGGCTGATGTCAACGGCCAAAGCAGATGGTCCCATTACTGGAATCACCGACCACGTGTCATAATCCAAGGGCAGTCGGGGGACGTCGGAGGTTGTCTGATTGTCAAAGGAACGGGCTTAGCCTGATCTACTTTGCCCAAAACAGCTATGTTTTAATAAATACCTCTCTGATTTTCATTGGATGGAGCCTCTTAGAGACTCAGACATCGGCACGTAGCCGAGACACGTGGAGGGAGCTGGTCATGTACTCAGAGGCGCAGCTATCCTAACATCACAACCGGTCATGGGCCTGAAGATAGTGATCATTGTAGATGATCGGACGTATCAAATATGTTTTGAAAGGTTTTGTGTTGTAGATGTCACGCCGAAAGATGCTTCACGGCCGAGTCGGCCAGTTGAGATCAATAGCGATCAAATGAAGTCTTGTAAATGATCGATAATATACGACATGGTGAAATAGCCAACATTATCTAAATATTAAGCGTTTCCGCCACCTTTGAATGTTAATCGCTTTGATCTGTGGCTTGCACATAAGTCCATCTAAAAAGAACGTGTGTAGTTCGCTATTTGCATTCATCGAAAATATTGCATGTGGTACTACTTAGAATTCGCGCTGAAGATTCTAATGCGTATATCTCAGAGCGTTTGGATGCCAATCTGAGAACAGTGCAGAGGATTCGAAAGGAGTTGCATGAGTCTAATGGTGATTACGAAGGTAAGGCAGCTCAGAAAAACTTTTTTCAGAATTTTTTGGTGAGGGCATCACACCAAATACGGAAACCTACATCAATTGCCTCGAGGTGGTAGCGCCGCCATGATTGAAGAGGGTGTCTGTTGGAAAACTCTGATTCCAGCAACAGGACTGTGCACCGTGCCACATAAGCAGGAGAACCCAGCTATGGCTGTAAGACAATTTCTGAGACCCGATCACCCCTTAAATCCTGCCACCTAACTCTCCAGACTGCAAACCCCTTGAATGTTATGTGTGAGGCGCAGTTGGGTGAGAGACCAACAAAACTCTTTGTAACACCAAAGATGAACTGAAAGCAAGGATTATGGCTGCATTCACCAACTTAAACAAGGAGACCGTCTAGAAGAGTTGCAGAAGATTTCGAAGTTGTCTAGAGGCTGTGGTTGTAGCCAATGGCGATTTTATTGAATGAATTTACCTTTTAGTATTTCAAGATGTTTTCGTGTAATTTTGGTAAATATATCAATTAAAACGTGATGTCAGTATTATTTTCATTTTTGCGTAATTTAGACGACAATTTGCCCACCGCATCATATATATATATATATATATATATATATATATATATAAGGCAGGAGGTATGTGTGTGTGTGTGTGTGTGTGTGTGTGTGTAACGAATGGAAGGCCGCAATTTTCGACGGATTTGCACCAATATTTACATGCACATACTCCAAGTTAGCGGAAAAGGCCAAGACCGAATTTGCATTTCCCAACTACCATCGGAAATAATCGGGTTTTTCATACAGTTTTCATGTAGTTTGCGGCCATTTTGTACTGGCCAGAGTAAGAGCCAATAGCTGGCTGCCACGAATAGGCAGGAAGATTCTATTGGCCAGCGTGAGAGCCAGCAGCTGACTGACACGAATGTTAAATAGCATCCTAGCATACAAAAAATCGATAGCTGCATTCGTCACAAGTGGAAAAAATTTAAATCTGCATGGCACTTTACTCCAATTGGCTCATTCGCTTGCTTAAAATCAACGTTGATTCTGATTCCGCAGAACTGGGTTGGGTGTGAAAAAGTATTTGTTGTTAACATTCTTTTTTCATTCGGTTTTTAAAGGCAAGGAAGGGCAAAAATATTTTGAGTCAATTGATAGTGATTGCTGTATGAGGCGTACGATTTTTGAAGCAAGCACGGGCAACGCCGTACCATGCTGCTAGTATATATATATATATATATATATATATATATATATATATATATATATATAATATTGCGTAAATTGGCGAAAAGTCATGTTGAGTTGTCCCCAGCTGACAACCCACATGAGTCATCATCTAAGGAGGGGTAAGGAATGTAAGAAAAGAAAAGTGTTTTTTGTAGAAGGGCATCAGTATTTTTTGAATCTGTCGTTAATTTGTTTTTATTTTGAAAACTAAATCAAATTCAATTAGCTTTCTCGGTACAATTATTACGATTCTTTCCTCTTCATCATTGGGCTTTTAACAATGCATCATTTTTCTCTTTTGGGCTTATAATAAAACTAGCAGTAAAGCCCGGCGTTGCCCGGGGATGTAACAGTAAGAGATAGATCAAGTATCGACCATCATAAACTGAAAAATAAAATTGACAAATATTATTGTTTAAGTTTGACGGACACGCATGCCTTGATTATTTTTTTTTTTTACGAATTGGTCAAACCCAAACTCAAACAAAAATATTGTTTTCAATCGTTATGAGTCTACCGATTGAATAGAATTTTATTATAAACAATTGTCTTGTAAATGGAATTTTTAAAGCATTATGAATGTAAAAATAAAGAAAAATGTGTGCAAGACAATAAGAAACACTACCTGCCAAAAAAAAGTGAAGTTTTGTTGAAATCGGTTGAAAAAGGTAGGAAATCCGATCCCATATATAAACGAATACACACACACACACAACCTGGGTTTTATAATAAGTATAACTCGATATGAGTTGTCCCCCTTTCATTCTCGCGATGCCTCTTAATCGTGTTTTTAAATTGATTTCATGCAAAAACAATTGTGTTCTTCCAATTGTTAGCGCGGTCAGAACCACCTCAAGGTAATTTTGCGTAGTCCTGTGAAGTTTTGTTGAAATCGGTTGAAAAATGCAGGAAATCCGATCCAATATATAAACGAACAGACACACACAACCTTGGTTTTATGATAAGTATGATGCATTATTTTTCTGTTCTTACTTTTAAGTGGGTAAAGTCTGACACTGAGAATCGATATGCCGATTTAGAAGATGTTATATCATTAACTATGCACATTCAAATATTGTACGTGTGGGAAAATGACGGTGGAAGATTCCGTTGCGCCATTCATCAGAAGTGCGTGCTTTGAGAATCAGCTTTCGAAATGATGGAAAAAACCCGCTTTTTAATTTGGGATATCATCTAACGAGCGAGCTCATCTCTTCCTGTGTATGGAAATTCTCTTCTGGGTTTAATTATCGCAACAAAATTATCGCCATTTTCTTGCATTTCTCAGTCGATTGTTGCCGCAGGGGAGGGCCTTGTTTAAACAGTCACCTCCAACTCGAACCAATTTCACGGTGCGGCGGACTAATGGAGGCGACCAGGAAACAATCAATATGCCTTTAATTACACGGCGTGACGAGTAGTTGTCTTGAAATTAAAATACACATACGCACTAAAACAGAAAAAAAACACTCATGTATGTATGTATGTATGTATGTATGTCTGTCTGTCTGTCTGTCTCTATCTGTCTGTCTTTCCCCGATATATAAATATATATATGTGTATATATATATATATATATATATATATATATATATATATATATATATATATATGTATGTATCTGTTGAGGAGTACACCCCTTTTGATACAAATGGACTCACCCAGTGTATACTTATACTACTGCGAATGAAGAGCCGAGAGAGCAAGGCAGAAGAGTCGAGTCCAGAGTAAAAGGTTGTAGGTAACCGGAAGAGTGAGGTGTGAGGTAACAGCGTTGTAGGAGTCACAGTGAGCGAGCACGTAGACTCAGTAAGAAGTTATACAGCGATACTTCAATACCAAAGACTGTATATATATATTTTGCTACTAACCCGTATTCCTGGAACTACTAACCTACATTACCAGTTTGTATTATTACGTTAATACATTATTTTCATATATTCATTCCTGGCGTTTGTTATTTATTGGTACCGGATTTCAACCCGGAATCCACAACAATATCTTTGCGTGTACTTCCGTATATATCTTATTGGACATTCTCCTCACCATATAAGAAGAGATTTGAAGCAACTGAGACGTAGTTCTACAGAAATCTGCTGAGTAAACCATGAGTCAAACATGTGAGCAACGACGAGGTTTTACAGAAAATGGCAACAAAAATTATACTTATATTTAACATCAAGAAGGGAGTTAAAATTTCTAGGACATAATGAGAAAATTGCGCATGAAAATTTGATACTCACGGGATATATTAAAGGGAAGAGTCACAGAGGAAAATAACGCTTAATCCACCTAGTGAGCTAGAATAAATGTGTGGCTGAACAGGGTTTAGCAGAGATTACAAAAAAAAAAGGCAAAATTTATTGAGAGCTACAAAGGACAGGAAATTGTTGCCAGCCATGAGCGGCAATGTTCTGATTGGACGCGGTACACAGAAGAAAAAAGAAATGTTTAAGTCTCTCTATGTCTACGGTTTCAAAGGCTTAATCGGTAACACTGGTTCAAAAGCTCCATTTTCGATTAGATTAATATTAATTGGCTGAGGTTCTTATCAGAACGAATAATGGCTCGACTGGAATCAAAGACAGAAGTTCATTCATTGAAGTCTAGAGGTAGACAATCATAATAAGCCTATTACCATTAAGAAAAAGTTTCTACGTCTTTTATGGTCAGATGTGTTGTATCGTCTGATACTTAGTGACTGGGAATATAAAATTTACCAAAATGTTTTAGTTTTTAGTTGAGACAGGTTACGATCAATTCAGATTGATGCCTTTGGGTTAAATTTGAATAATGATATTCTTATGTTCTGTTCCTGTTGCCAGATTAAAAAAAAAATTCACCTCAAACAAGGCAATAAATCTACTAAGACGCAAGGAGTTACTGAGTGTGAGAGAATATGACAAATAAATGCCAAATAAAGTGAAATGCATAATTGCTTATTTTGATTGGCATCATTGATGATGTTTTTCAACCTACCCTGCTTAGATAGACGCGACCAAATTCATTACACGTTAGGTCTGCGGAACGAATGCTAACTCATGAATTCATATTCTTGTAAATATATCTAGTTTTTAAAAAAATTTCACCCCAAGCAAGGCAATAAAGCGACTACTATGCAAAGGGTTACACAGTAAGAGAGAATATGAGAAAAAATACATTATTAAGGAGAAAGAATAATAAAAAGAACAGGAATTAAGAAGACAGAAAATAATGATTGACATTGAATTTAAATTTTTGAAGGTCAAAGTGGGGAGAAAATCCTGAAGATAGTTCCACGAGCGATAAGTTCGATAGAGAAAAAGATGTTAGTATATCTAAAGAAAACGTTTCGTCACTGGTATGTCAGGATCGATGACATGAAAAGGGAACCTGGGTAGAGTAGCAATATTCCAATTTTTTATATGAACTGTGTCTGGTTAAGATTGATGATTGATTTGTCTTCCGATGCCAGGAACAGGGAGAGCGAGAAAGCGCCTGATCAAAGCATCCTCGTTCAAAACGTATATGTCCAGCCAGCAACAGAAGCAGAAGCCGCGAACAAACCTTTACTGGGCGCGAAAGAATATGAGAAAAAGAATACCATATTTACGGAACAAGAATAATAAAAGAACAGGAATTAAGAAGACATAAGTTAAGGAATGACATTGCATTTAAAACTTTGAAGAACCAAAGTTGACTAGAAAGCTAGAAGCCGGATGGATATTTTGCGTTTTCTTTCTGGTCATATTGAGTTCTGTGGGTTAACTTTTAATATTTCTCCCCCCCCACTCTGTTCCAGTGGTCGGCATTAAAAAAACAATTTCAACCAAGCAAGGCAATAAAGCCACTAATACACAAGGGGATTACTGAATACGAGAAAACGTAAACATTATCGAGTATAATAAAGTATAATAAAATCACTGCAATTAAGTAGACAGAAGATATCGATTGATATTGAATTTTTGGAGTTCAAAGTTGAGTGGAAAGCAAGAGTTCACGAGAGAGTTCCACAAGAGATAAGTGCGAGAGAAAAAAAATCTGTTGGCATATCTAAACAAAACGTCTCGTCACTGGTATGTCAGGGTCGATAATAGGAAAAAAAGCCCAGGAATAGCAGCAATATTTCATTTTTGATATGATGTGATTCTGGTTAAGATTGATTGATTCGTTTTCTACGGCTATCAATCTTTCGCAGGTTATTTAAAGCCAGAAAATATTTTTTGATTCTAAGAATTGTTTGGATATAATAATGCTCTAGTGATACTGAAGTCTTACTATTAAGTCTTACTAATTAAACAATAGATGGTAGAGAAGTGATAGATTCCTACCTTCCCCATGGCTATTTGCGCGTAACTGAATATAACGAACACAACGCGAATTCGAACTCGGCTCTCCGATTAACTGACATTCGTTGTTATTGTCAATCTGGTAATGACAACAAAAGAGGCAAACAAATATGTGGATCAAATTGCACTAAAATATACTATAGTTCAAAAGTTTATGCCAGCATCTGGTAATCTATCTATCTATCTATCTATCCATATATATATATATATATATATGAAAATGGAAATTGAAGTCAACACCCAGAGGTGACAGTTTGTTTCATACTAAAGACAATCATCAATGGCCTGACGATTGCTTTTTAACATGAAACAAACTGTCGCCTCTAAGTGCTGATTTCAATGTCCACTTTTATGTTTACATACGCTCTATCTCTGATATTGAGCATTTTAACCCATAAATATAGCATGCCTTAAAAACTATAGTTTATTATATATATATATATATATATATATATACACACATATATATATATATATATATATATATATATATATATATATATATATATATATATATATATATATATATATATATATTGCAGTTCAAACGTTTGAGGCTACCACTGGCAATTTTTAAATTGCCTCCAAAAGTAGTTGTTTTTTTTACTTTAAATAAGAGAAAATTATTATACGTGATTTTTTTTTTAGAAATTTTATTATGAAAAAAAGAAAACAAGCTTTTTATTATTAAAATTTCGGTCTCGTCAAAATATTCCCCTTTAGACTTGATTATTGCAGAACAAATGTTTGCCATTAGTTGCAAAAGTTTCTCGAAGTGTATGTTCCATAATTGATTCCATTCTTTTTTCAATGGATCTCAGAGATTTTTTCCGTTTTTTTTTTGTTGTTGTTTTTTTTTTCACTCTTCTGTCAAGTTCATCCCGTGCAAATTCTGGTGGCGGATTCAAACTTTTGAACTGCAGTCTATGGGATTTGCAAACCTTCTATAAAAACATTTTTACTCTTTGATTGCGTAAGACCTCGTCGGTCTGCATCTTTTAATGCAGCACAATTTGTCTCTTGAATTCTCTGGTTGAGACTTTGGCGCAACTCGTTCTAAACAAAACTAAGTCATGAGAAAAAAAATACATTATTAAGGAGAAAGAATAATAAAAAGAACAGGAATTAAGACAGAAAATAATAACACAGCAGCAACAACAACAACAACAATAATAAAAATAACAACAATAATAATAGTAATAATGATGGTCTATAATAATTTATAAGAATTCACTGTATTCATTGTCGGCAGCTAAAGGCTGGGCAGAGCAAATTATTACACAAAAAGAGAGAGAGAGACAGACAGAGGAGGAGAGATAAGAAATTGTCAATCTTATCCACAAGCGAATGCAGCTGGTTGGCTCCAAAGGGTTTCCAAATTGGTTTCAATGTGTAAATAAGATGAAAACACAATGAAAACTGTATGAACGACTGATATTCGATCTTAGAAATCAATGACAAAAAAATACAAGCCAAAATCTGTCTTAGAGAATAAAATAAAAGCACTAATAATATGAGCAGCATAAAGAAAAAGAGAGAAAGAACAGGCGTAACAATAATGAAGATTATGTCGACGAAGAAGAAGAAGTAGGAGAAGAAAAAAAAAAGGAGGAAGAACAACAAGCAGATAAAAAAAATATTCTAAGCGTTTATCTCTAATGAGTATTTGTTCAAGCGGAACAACTGTTTTAATACTTCTCTAATTAGTTCTAGATTTACACGGAAAATTGCGCTAATGTCAAAAGCAAAACTGATTTGAATAGCGAAATTCGAGGCGTGTAAACAAAATGGCCGAAACACAGCGTAATACAGAAAGTTGTATAAGAGATAAAAACGTTGACTCACACGTAGAAAGATTGAGAAGTCAACTGAGGAATAGCGAAGCAGAGAAAAAATGATTAAACTATTAACGTGTATCTGTATGAGTATGTATGCGTGTGTGTCTGTTTCAGAGAGAGAGAGAGAGAGAGAGAGAGAGAGAGAGAGAGAGAGAGATTGGCTTTAACATAAAGAAAAAATATCTGATTGATAGACAGGGGCATAGACGATCTCAGAACAATCGTTGTTGGCAAACCCCAAATCTTCGACCTGTTACCCACAAGCTTGCTTGACCTTAAAAAAAGACATTTTCTTTCATCCTTTTTCCTTTTTTTTTTGTTAAGCATTACGCCCCAAGCAAGGCGTGAAGCCACTAGGATGCAGGGGGTTACAAAAGATTTGGAGCGAGAGCAGATAGGAGTGATAGAATAAAGGATGAGGAGAAGGATAGTGGGTAGATCAAGGTAACTGGAGGTGTCGATTGACATTACATTTGAATAGTTGGAGATTATAGCTTTCAGGGAAACAGTAATTGGGAAGGGTGTTCCACAGGCGAGAGGTGCGAGACATGAAGCTATTGGAGTAGAAGAGACGGCTACATTTAAAAGTTTCTACAGTGTAAGGGTGAGAGCAGGATGCCAGCCTCGTAGGGCGCTTGAATTCATGGAGTCTGGAACCAGTGAAAACAGCTCATCGGAGCAATTACCATGAAAGTATTTGTAGAAAAGACAGAGAGAGGCGACGGCGCGTCTGTGAGAGAGTGACTGTAGACGTGACGCCAGGGCCAATTACATTACATATCCGTCTCTGGATCTTGTCAAGAACTCCGAGGTAAACAGAAGATGTCCCAGACCATATATGGCAGCAATACTCCATGCAAGGGCGAATGGTTGTTTTGTATATTTGAAGTATCGATTCCGGGGAGAAAAATTTACTGGCGCGGCACAGAGAGCCAACTTTCCTCGCGGTGGAAGAAGCTATTGACTCAATGTATTTGTTCCATCTCATGTCAGCAGTCAATGTGAGACCGAGCAGACGCAAGGAATTGCTCTCAAGATAGTCTACTTTCTTTGGACCGGGGATGGATGAGTTGAATTTCTTCTCATGCCTATAATATTGGGGTATAGTGTAATGGATAATGGCTCAGAATAAGAAATCGGAGAGACGAGTTCCGGTCGGGTTCGTTACATTCACTTACGCGCAAATAACCTGGGAAAAGTAATGTAACCATCTCTTCTATTGGCAAGCTATGAGTTGAATAGTAGAACCGACTGGGTCCTTTGTACTTGGCTGGCAATCGGTCTACCACAGAAACAAATGGAAACTTACTGCAGGAATACATACAGCCTAGCCATGAATCAAAAAGCAACAAAAATAACCAGTCAACCGCAGAAAGAAACGGCAATCAACTGCTAGGATATCTAGTCAGTCATGAATCGAAAGCGACATGATCACCTATTCGTGTGTCACGTATGGCTAGAATATCAAGACAGTCTGTCTTCTATAGCCTTGGTTGGCAATCAGTCTAACGCAGAAAGAAAAGGCAATCAACTGCGAGGAAATCTGTCTAGTCAGTCATGAATCGAAAGAGACATGATCGTCCAAGCGTGAGCCACATGGATTGAATAGCAAGACAGACTGCGTTCTATAGCCTTGGTTGGCAATCAGTCTAACGTAGAAAGAAAAGGCAATAAACTACGAGGAAATCTTCCGTATCAGTCATGAATCGAAAGAGAACTGATCGCTTAAGCTTGTGTCACGTATGGATGAAATAGCAAGACAGTCTGGCTTCAGTCAAATGCAGAAAGAAAAGACAATCAACTGAGAGGAAATCTTCAGCCTTGTCAGTCATGAATCGAAAGAGACATGATCGCCCATGCGTATGTCACTTGGATTGAATAGCAAGACAGACTGCGTTCTATAGCCTTTGTTAGCAATCAATCTAACGCTTAAAGAAAAGGCAATCAATTGCAAAGCAATCTGCTGCCGTATCAGTCACACATGATCGCCTGAGCGTGTATAGCATATGCCATTTGACTGATTGAGCTATAAAACCTCTTAAAAGGGAAGATGAACGTGGCCGACCCAGTTAACCGCTCATGATAGTATTACAATCTCAGAAAAAAAAAATATCTTCGGCCAATTACACACTCGTATGTAAAAGTTTGAAGTTTGAATGCTGTTTTCCAGATAGGCATATACCTTCACAGCAGAGTCTTCCTAATTCTATTTTTAATCCCTTTTAGAATGGTATATATCTGATCCAAGGTTAATCCTGAGCACCTAAAAACAAATCCTGTGCAACAAACAATATGGTTTTCACATTCTAGGTCCACTGCTGATGTATCAATTATAATCACGCATAGAATCGCTGAAGATCTTGGCGCACGGAATCCTTATTACCGTCTTTATCAAAAGGAACTCCGTTGCACAAACTTTGTCTCGCTTAGAACTTCACGTATTCTCTGCAAGAGAGTTCTAGAAAATGCAAAGCGTAGCTATGTCCATGCAGTCCAAGACAGAGTAGAACATAAAATACTTGGATATCCTAGACTCTTGAAATTTACTAAGGCTATACCAATAGAGGCAAACTGTCATTGTAAATGACTCTGAGGTTATCTCGCCTTCGTCGTATAAAGCTGAGCTCTTTGCTATGAAATTTGACTCTAATTTTTGGTTAGACGACAAAACCCAGGCCTTTCACGGAGAACAAACTCCCTTCTATATCTTCTCTGTAGGTTTTCAGACTTAATAGAAGCCTTGAATCTAAAAAGGCTACTGGTTCGGATAAAATCCCTGTAGTTGTTCTTCAGAACCGTGGTGAAAACTATCTCCAATCTTGACGAAACTGTACAAACGATGCCTTAAGAAGATACGATTTCCAACTCCAGTGAAGGTGTTCATTTCCCCTGTTCAAGTGTGCAAGTGAACCTTCGTCCTCTTTACAATATTACTCCAGTCAGACTGTTAGTGTCATTGGTAAACACTTTGAAGGTATCCTAAACAAGAATCATTGAGCACCTAAAAAACTCCTGAGCGACAAACAGTATGGGTTTCTCTCTTCTAGTTCCACTGCTGATAAGTATTATCACGCGTAGAATCAGTGAAGTTCTTGATAATAAAAAAAAACTCTTGAGAATGATCGCCGTAGATATCTCGAAGGACTTTAATAAGGGGCGGCACAGTGGATTTGCTATAAGAATATTTTTTTGATATCCTTAAGTCATAGTCTGCCAGGGATCCCTTCATTTAGTCATAACATTTTCCAATCAAACCCAAGTCCCAATCGCAACTGGAATTACTGATGCCTTCATGTGCGACATTGTGGAGGTTTCCATTCCAAGATATTTGTATTTTGGTAATTATTGTGAAGATTTTCATAGCCGCAATGCAGTCCGCAGGAAATATCATGTCGATAAAAAAAAAAAAAAAATAAATAAAAAAACCCCAAAAAACTCATTATGCTTTTGTGGGCGATTAGATTTGATTGTTCTTTCTGGGAATATTTAAAAGACCCATAAAATTCTTACGGGCCCTATGTCCGTAACTGTGTTTGGTGGGATGTTCTTATTAATTTCCTGCAGTTTCCTTCCCATAAAAGTTGCATATTTTCCACTGCAGATATTAGTCCATCCTGTCACGTCAAGTCTTATGGTAGATATTAATACCGTGAAACTAGATACAAGATAGTCATTTATTTTTCGTTTTTTTTTATTTCTTTGTCTAACAGCATATCAACTCCTTATGGGTCATTTAATGCTGAATTTTCATTTTCTTGGTAGCTTTGTAGTAATAAAAATATGTTATTCTGATTTTCCAATTGAATACATGGAACGTAAATGCCTTGATCAGAGTACACCGACAAATCACCTTAACACATATGGTGACAATCATGGACATCAGCTATGGATCTGAACAAGTCACGGTGTATCATGACCAGGAAAAGCGGAAAGTTTGGGCGCATTGGCTGACCAAACTAGAAAGAGGTGCAGATGTGGCAACCAAAAAGCTTTTTTGCGGAACGGATTCTTTGATTTGTTTGTTTAACGGCATATAAACCCCTAATCGGTCAATTAATGCCAAGATTTAATTTTCTTGGGAGCTTTGAATAATAAAAACATGTTATTCTGTTTTCATAACTGAAGACATGATAGATGATATTCATCTTTTGTGCATATACATGCTTTGCTCGGGGGTACCTCGATGTAGTGTAATGGTTAACAAGCTTGTCTCGCTAGAACAATTGCGACTGAGTAGTGAGATCAATCCTCATTGGGTACTCCATACTTTCAGCCTTGTGCCACATCTGAGCTAGGCCTGTGAAATCGCTATACATGTTTGTGTGGACATAATTACTAAAGGCGGTGACTATGTTGTAATTTTTTTAAGTTTTATTTTAGAATACTGTTTGATTTAAGAAATTATAAGGTCTTATACGAATCAATCTTATGAAAGACATCTTTTATGTTAGTTGTTTACTTGGTTGGTTTTGTTTAACGGCATATCAACACTTCTATGGGTTATTTAATGCCAAAATCTATAAATTTTATTTGATTGTGCTTGTTTAGCGGCATATCAACACCTCTATGGGTTACTTAATGCCGAAATCTAAATATTTTGTTTGGTTGTGTTTGGTTGATCTTGTTTAGCGGCATATCAACACCTCTATGGGTTACTTAATGCCGAAATCTAAATTTTTTGTACACAATTCTACGCATTCAATTATTGATAAATTGTATTGCTAGAAATAGGTACTGTTTGTAATTTTTTTTTTATAGGAAAACATTTTGCTGCTATTTTTATTATAAAACTATACCTTTATACTTTCATAGTGTTTTGCGTTTGATTGGCGGTTCTTTATTTGTCCATAGCTGGAACCCTAACAGGTGCTACCACCCCAGGATCAGGGTAGACCTGGGAACAACAGCAATTAAGAGGTGGTTCCAAGCTTCTTAAAATTTCTCCTGATCAGAGACCTTTCTGACAGACGTAGTTTATCGTTACACTTGTTTCTGGGTATTCGTCACAGAATCTGCATTTAGGGTTAACTTAAGTCTGCCTCCTTAATTGATAGTAATATATGAAAAAAGCGCCTCCATAATACGAATTTCATTTTTTTTTTTTCATTTTATTTAATGAATATTAATGAACTTATTTCGTTTCGGTTTGCGATCATTTTACAGCGAATTTACATTGTAAAATTGATACCCTGTCAGCTTATATAAAATGTAATTAGATAATTATAATTATTTGATATCTGGATTTCTTTAATCTATAAATAAAAAGAAATTGAAAAAAAAAAGAGATGATTTCTTCTTGCAGTGTCTATAGGAAACTTCACATTATTCAAAAAGAAATTTATTAAAATAATAATAATATTTTAATAAATTTCTTTTTGACCTGAATTTTTCAATAATGAAATGTCGGGTCATAATCAAGAAATTTGCGTGTATAGTTTTGATCTGCTTTCAGAGAAAACTCCCAGAGGATGGTAACATCTGCTTCCTCAAGTACAGATTCAGAAGCCGTTTTTTTTAATTTTTTTTTTATCCCGTATTGACGACAGATGTTCCAGCGCAGATATTGATCTACCCTATCACGAAGGTATTCATTGGGTGTGATTATTGAGCATAAAGTTATCAATAGTTTCAATGTATTGATCACAGAACCTACATTTTGGGTCGGTATAATTATGCAATACATTAGGTTGGTAGAAGAAGACTCTGGTCCTGTGCAGCAAGAATAAACCCTTCAGTCTCACACTTAAGTTTTTGTTTTTACAGTAAAGTTCGCCCTGTACAAGCCCCGGAGCCACTCGAAGTAGACGCTTAAGTTAAGTGACAATTACTTCGGATAGTCGGGGAAGATAACGGTTAACCTTAGGCTTGAACAATTTAAGATTTTAGTGGTCGGGGAAACATCCTCTTGGGAGTCGGTTCCACAGAGCAATGGTTCGCTGGAAGAAACTATTCGAGTGGAACTTACTTTTCAACGATGGAATACATCATGAATTCCATAATAATAATAATAATAATAATTATAATTATTATTATTTCCTTTGATTTCTGTTGTATACAGATTTCCTTCCGGGTCCCAACCAGAAAGCTAAGGTTAGAATTTTCCACTGATCATTTTTGTAAAAAAAAAAACAAAAAAAAACAAAAAACAAAAAAAAAACAGCAACCAAAAAACCACTAATATCACGCACAATTTACATACATAAAGCTCTTCGCAGTGATGAGCTGTACTTGTGAGTAGAAATTTTGGTATATCTTTAAGGTATAGGCTACCATGTATCTTTTCAAGGAGTCTATAAGAACCTTTTTCATTCAGTCCAAGAACGTCATTTTAAAAATCGGTATCACCCCAAGCAAGGCAATACAGCCACTAGCACGTAAGGGGTTGCAGAGTTTAGAGGAATTAGGAACAGAAAACTTTAATAATGAGGGGAGAGAGAGAGAAAGAGAGAGAGAGCAGTTAGGAGGACAGTAGATAGCGATTGATATTGCATTTGAATATTTGCAAATTAAAATTAGTTGGGAAGCATGGGGCCGTAAGGAATTTTCGCAAACGCAAAGTGCGAGATATAAACTGTTAGTATAGATGTTACGGTTGCATCTAGCTAGCTCAACTGTAAATTGATGAGACCTCACTGCCAATCTAGTATTGCGTTTAAATTCATCGTCTAGGAACCATAGCGTCGAGTTCATCCAAACAATTATCATGAAAATATTTATTAAAGAAATGGCACAGAGAGGCAGCCTTACAGCGGTGGGCAAGTGACTGAAGCCGAACCGACAGATCAGGACCAATAATATTGCTGATTCTTATTTGGATCTTATCAGGAAAATAGCAAGGGCATCACACCATATACGACACCAATATTCTAAGCATGGACGAATGGTAGACATAGATATGCAAAACAGATTCCAGAGAGAAAAATGTCTCGCTCGACACATGGAACCAACTTTCTTAGCAGCTGATCTGGCGATGGATTTAATGTAGTCTTTCTACCTCAGCTGAGAATGTTAGCCCAAGAAAGCGCAATGTCTCACTTTCTTGGAGGATAGCATCAGCCATAGTGATGGAAGCAAAAAGGGGTTTCTCATATAATTAATGGAGAGCAGTTTAGTTTTGGAGGCGTTTGACAAGCCATCTTTTCCCCCCACTTAACGACGGTCTTGAGGTCGTTTTGTACATTGGCTGCCATTTTGATCTTGTCTAACTGTTCAGCCTTACTATCGAGGCAAGAGGAAATGGTAATGTCGTCACCGTAGATGCCAAATCGAGAGCTGATGTCACCGGGAAGGTCGTTAATGAAGATTAAAACAGCGTAGGACCAAGGATGGAGCCCTGGGGAACAGAAGCGTTAGTACGAAAGTATGTAGACGAGTGGCCGTTCAGGACAAATTTCATTTCACCATTTGATAGGAACGACTGGATCAGCACACAAAAATTCTCGGAGATACCGTAGCTTTTCCGCTTGTGGAGAAGACCTGAATTTCAAACCCTGGAATTATAGATGTCTTCATGTGACAGACTTTTTAGGTTTACACTTCAAGATCCTTGTATTTTGATAGTTTATTTGAAGATCTTCAAAGATATATTACAATTTGCAGGGACAGACATGTCAATAAGAAAGCATATTCGGATCTTATGGTCTTTGATCACAATATCTGGTCTATTAGCTTTGATTGTTCTATGTGCATTTTAAAGTCCCATAAAATTGTTACAGGTCTGTTATGATGTTGTTTTGGGGTTAGTAGAGACAAACGCCAAATAACATGTAACAATAAAAAGGGTTTTAATAGGTTGGTAAAAAGGTACAGAAATCGCCTGAGTAGTCTATAACTAACTCAGCCAAGAACTTCTCCGACTCTGTCTGCCTTTTGACATGCCACTATTTAACGTCTTTGTTTGTAGACAAGTTCATCTTCAAGAGGGGTGGTAGGTTTCCTACACAACAAGGTCCTATGTCCGTAACCGGGTCTGAGTGATATTTATACTAGTTTATTGCAGTTTACTTCCCGAAAAAGTTGCACATGTTTCAGTGCAGATTTTGGCCCACCCTATCATGCCGAATTTTAGACTCTGTGGAAGCTAATCCTGGGCAACCTGATACAAGACGGTCAATTGTTTCTGGATATTTATCATAGAAGCTGCATTTCTGTTTAACAGAATTTTTCAGTATGTGTATTTGGTAATTTTTAGCTAACAGATATTCGTTTTGTGCAGCAAGAATACAACCATCGGTTTCAGCTTTTAACCATGCACCACTTAACGACTGGTTATTAATATTATTGTTGTTACTATATTTGTTAGCTTCTTTGAGAGAAAATCTAGTCAGAGTTGTATTCTCTTTCAGATTAGTACAACCAGAATATCTGATTCCACTGTCTCTTCATTTCAAAGGACGGCAAATATATATTAATTGAAGTCAGATCATTCTTTTTCTGTCTCTCTGCTAATCTGTCAAAGTTTGTTTATATCGACATTTCTTCAGTTGCGCTTAGAAAACATTACGTTACAATGTTTGAGTATCCAGCAGTAAGCCTCAAACTCACATCAGTCTGTTTATACCAAATTGTACCAGTGGGTGGCCTAGTGGTTTTAACGTTGGCGTTCCAACCTTAAAACCTAGGCTAGAATTTCGTCGTAGTCAATTAGTCTTGTCTCCTTTTTTTAAAAAATGATATCAGCTGCGAATTGTTCGTTCACGTCACCTCTCCATACGTCAAAAGCCTATCCATGGAAACTGGCGCCCATCACAAGGCATTTTAAATCGTGTCTCTATCTAAATATATGTTACCATATCTAAGTTAAAAATAGGCGTACTAGTTCAAAATTACAAGTCAAATTATAGTCCTTTAAAAAGACGATCTTTTGCTATATATTTTTGAAGGGAATTCAAATTTGACAACACGTGAATATATTATTTTATGCAACGCAATTATCGCAAAAATAAAATGTTTTAATGTACATGACCTCAGACAATAGCAAAATGCATTTTAATTTTCCATCACATTGATTGAGAAAGAATAATAAAATATGATATAATGGCACAAGAAAACGATGACAAAATGTCAAAGACAAGAAAACTTGAAACAAAAAATATATATTTTAACGTTTCAATATCAATAGAATATTCCACAAGATGAATCAGCACTATATAATAATTACCTTTGCGTTTTTATTTATTTATAGTTTTAGTGTCATGCTCTATAATGGAAAGTGGGGTAAATCAATTTAAGATAGGGATTTTATGAGTCGCTACTTCTTTTAGTCATTTTAATAATCAACACTATATAATAATTATCGTTGTGTATTTATTTATATCTTTCGTGTCACACTATGTAACACTAAATAATAACAACCAAGGCAATTTTCTTCAAAACAAAAACTTAACAAGAAATTCTGTTTATGTTATGAGTTCTGAAATGATTTCTGAGATCTGCAATGCATGAAGTGAGTTTCTTTTTTTTTATTCATTTTAGCAGTTTTAAAGTTAAGAGGACCAAGGAAATCGTTTTAGAAACAAGTTATAAAAAAACGTAGTAATAAGAGAACTAATTGTGTACCCACTTAAGTAGCTTCTGCTGAAGTTGTAAATTCTGAACCTTCGTTATGTATGACGAAATACATGTAAATGTCATGTTTGTAATTTAATAAATGAAATATAAGAAAAATCTTTTTCAGTCATAATAGAATTGATTAATTAGACGGACCTGTATTTTAGTTATGAATTCTGGGTACCAGACTCAATGTACGGCCGTCCAATGCTTTCTGCATTCTGTTGAGGTTTCTTTCAGACTCGATAAATTACTTAATTATAATGATCAAATCCTTCTAATAATTTCTATCATTTTGTATATCATTGCTTGAACCGGCTTCTAATGCTCTAGAGTTCCATGACGGTGAGCGAGCGGCGCTACATTGAGTCGGATTTGCAATTTCTTCGTCACCGAGGCCTATTAGAACAGTTGGTATAATGTTTGCTTGCTAACCTAACTGTCAGGGTTTCAATTCTCGGTAGTGGATGCGCTCTGCTGATGAGTCCCAAATATATGGCGAAACATTCTGCTGAGCGTTCTTTCAGACTCGATGAATTACTTAATTATGTATAGTGTGTCTCAATTGAAGTTTTAATTGAACAAGTTTAATATAATTGCCTTTTACGCCAGTAACTTAAGCATCCATTTTGTTGTGAGTTTTTTTGGTAACTTCTGTTGACCATTTGACGCACGTTGCTTTGAGGATGTTTTGTGTGAAAACTTTAAATAACACCGACTGTAGTAGTAGCAGTAGTATTAGTAGAATTTGGTAGACATATCTTAGATTCTTTAAATATGGATTTTATAAAAGTTGGTGATATGAAATAACTAACAGCACAAAAATTAAAAATACCAGACATTTTCTATTTATTTCTTTTTCTCCTCCATAAAGCAAAACCTGTTAGATTTATAGACCTTTCCTATTTGTTCCTTATCCTATAATTCTCTAGGATTCCAATTCATATTTCATCCATATGGATATCTATCTATCTATCTAGCTATCTATCTAGCTATATATCTATCTATGTCAGTCTATTCCTATTTATTCCTGTTCATATCTATCTCGTTCTGTTCATCTATTCAGCCTATTTATTCTCTTGTTCATCTATCTATCTATCTATATCTATCTATATCTATCTATCTATCTATCTATCTATCTATCTATGTCAGTCTATTCCTATCTATTCCTGTTCATATCTATCTATCTATCTATCTATCTATCTATCTATCTATCTATCTATCTATCACATTTGTTTTTATTGAACATCCAACATATCAATAAATTTTATCTCTTTTGTGCTGATTGAAAAATCTATTAACTTTAATTGAACAAGTTCAATATAATTGACTTTTACTGAAATAACGTCTAGAACTATTTTGTTGTGACGTTTTTTGGCAAAGTTTATTCACCCTTGTCAACAAAGTCAGAGTTAGTAATGGAACCTTTAGGCTGTGAATGTCCATAAACATAGACTGAATTTTCAATGACAATTACTTTAATTTGAAAGAAAATAAATGACCCGATCGTAGTGCTTAAAATTTATTTAAGGCTTTTAAAGACTTGACCATTGAAATAATTCCAAAATGTTGATGACAATCAGTTTTTATATATGATGATTTAAAACTCACGATAGACAAGACTCGTGCTCCATTCGATTTTGAAACATCGAAATATATCATGTTTAGAGGCAAAGTGTATGTATTTTTACCATTTCTCCTTAAAGAAGGTGATAGAGTCACTAAGACGCAAGAGGGTTACTGAGTGTGAAAGAATATGAAAAAGGATTACTAAGGAAGGAGAACAATAAAAGAACAGGAATTAAGAGATTAAAAAGAACGTTTGACATTGCATTTAAATTTTCGAAGATCAAAGTTGACTGGAAAGCCAGAAGTCGGAGTAGAGTTCCACAAGCGAGAAGTGCGAGAAAAGAAACCGTTAGGGTTACATCTATCCATTTCACAAATGAAATGATGAGACCTTGACGCCAGTCTGGTATTGCTCTTACATTCATAAAGTCTTGGTATCAAAGTGGAAAGTTCATCATAACAATTACCGTGAAAATAGTTATAGAAAAAACATGGGGAAAAGACGTCACGGTGATGGGAAAGTAACTGAAGCCGAGATGCCAGGTCAGGAGTCATAATATTGTAGATACTTCTTTGGATTTTATAGAGAATCTTTAAATATGCAGCAGAAACACCAGACCGGATGTGGCAGCAATATTCAAAGGCAGGACGAATGTTAGACTTATAAATATATAAGATAGATTTAGGCGAGAAAGATTAACGAGCACGACACGGTGAACTAATATAACTTGTAACAAATCTAGTAATTGTTGCAAAATAATCATTTCGACGAAAAAAGTTTTTCTTAGAAGGCGCGAGGAGTCACTTTCGTGGAGGTTAGCATCAGCCATACTGCTGGAAGACAGAACAGGTTCTCTCGGGCGAATAAATGTAATGTAGGGAGAACTTACGTTTCATGCCTGTCAATGTTTAAACGATGAATTATAAAACTTACAAGTGCAACAAAATTCTCACCATGTCTAATTCAGTCTCTCTGTTAAAATGAGACTTTCTAACTACAAAAGGATCATTATTGCCAATTTCTTATTCTCTCAACATAACATTTTGTTTCTGACTTATGTCTTCCTCTCGTGAAGTACCCTTCAGAAATAGACCATTTGTCGCTTTTATTCTTTTTAGGGACACGAAGGGTTATTTTGCAAATAAGAGTTTGTTTAAAACTTTGTGTCCACCGACGTTTTCTACGTATAAGACATTATATAACAGGGGTCGGTAACCTTTTGTTAACTATGTTTTAAAATCATTCAGTTTGCCAACAGTATACGTATTTTTATACAGGTCATGGTCAATTCACCTGTTCTACAATATATTTTATATAGTAATATATAGTATATATATTTTAGTATATATTAAAATGGAGACAGGTAAATATCTTCTTTGCGTAGTCGTAGTTATTGGTTTGGAATTCGTGATGTCATTTGCGACTGCGTGCCATTGGAAATTGTTTGGCGTGCCACACGTGAACACTCGTGCCGTAGGTTGCCGACACCTGGTATAGTGTATTATACAGTATAGTATATGGTATAGTATATAGCATTATAGTACATAGCATAATATATAGGATTATGGTATATAGTATAGTATATATCATATAGTATAGTATATAGCATTATAGTATATAGTATGCTATATATCATGTAGTATAGTATATAGTATTATAGTATATAGTATATAGTATTATAGTATATATTATAATATATATCATATATATATAGTATTATAGTATATAGTATGCTATATAGTATAAAGTATATAGTATTATATATATAGTATATAGTATTATAGTATATATATATATATATATATATATGTATATTATAGTTATATATATATAATATATATAGTATAGTATATATATTATAGTATATAGTATATATATTATATAGTATTATAATATATATCATATAGTATAGTATATAGTATTATAGTATATAGTATAGAAAAATAGCATTATAGTATATAGCATTATAGTATATAGTATATAGCATTATAGTATATAGTATAGTATATATTATATAGTATAGTATATAGCATTGTAGTATATAGTATAATATATATCATATAGTATAGTATATAATATAGTGTATCGTATAGTATTTTACTTAGTTTACCTTTCGGAACGAAACTTGAAAAAAAGGCTTTTCTGATTTTTTATTAGTTAAGTCTGACTTTAAATGGTACTCGGGTACCCTAGCCATGCAACATATCGAATAGACAACTCTGTATAAATCTTTGTTTGGAATATGCTTAATATCCTCTGTCTCAACGTAACCATTGCTGAGCAGTTTACCTTGTCCCCTATTTTAATTAAAGTTTCGATATTTAAATTTAATCGTAATTGATTTTGATTTATTTTTTTTAGATTGTATTTACTTATTTGAAACTATATATTATTTAATTTAATTTATAATTAGTTCGTTTAAAATTTGATCGGTTCATATTTAAATCTAATTGAATTTAACTTACTAGCGCGTGCAATATTGCCGTTTCAGGATTTATATTAACAGTATAATGATAAGGTCGCCCTTGCATTCTGAAACGATATGTTCCCTGAACAGGTGTGTCATTTATCTTCGCACCAAAGGACACAAATTAAGATGCACTATTGTAGTTGCGAATGTTTTCCCTGAATTTGACTAAACTATTGTACTGAAAAAATAATTAATACGTACATGCATATTAACGACTAATTGAAATTTCATAAGCAATTCCCACAGATTTTATTTGAACATTAACGTGTATAGTGTAAAATGAGTTTTCATTGAATATATATCGAAAATGCTTATCTAGAAGTATAAGCTGCTGTAGTAAATATTTTTGGATAAGTAAATCAATCTTTCAGAATCGTCGTCTCCTCCAGCTGATGTTTAAGAAACTCCCGTCAAAAGTATTTTCACATGAGTAATTAAAATTGCAAAGAATCATGCATAAGTAATTTATTTCTGACGTCAGTCTAGATGGCGTGTACACCATACTTACGTTCATAATTTTATCTAAAAATCAATATTACAAAAACTCCGTGAAATGCCGCGCGTACAGCTCATTATTATTATTATTAATATTATTATTGTTATTATTATTAATATTTTTTATTTTCTTTGATTTCTGGCGTTTACCCATTTCTTTCCGGGTCCCGCCCAGGGACCTAAGGTTAGAAATGGCATCATGACGCTTTCCACTGACAAATAAAATAAAGAAAATAAAAATAAAAAAATAAAAAAATTACATAGATAAAGCCCTTCGTAAAGTGTGGGCTGTACTTGTCAGAAAAAAAATTGTATCTCTTTGAGGCATGGACTTCCAGGAATCCCTTCAATTAGTCAGGTGCAATCTTTTCCAACCAGTCCTAGGGCTCCAACTACAACAGGGATTGTTGATGTTCTCATATGCCACATTTTTGAGATTTCTATTTCAAGGTCCTTGTATTTTGACAGATTTTTGAATATCTTCAAAGATACATAGCAGTCATCAGGGACTGTCATATCAATAAGGAGGCACCGTTTATTATTATTATTATTATTATTATTATTTGGATTTCTGTTGTGTACTCTTTTCTATCCGGATACCAACTAGAAATCTAAAGTCAGTAATAACATCATAAGATTTTCCACTGAGCATTTTCTGAAAAAGCAAACAAACAAACAAACAAAGAAAACACTAGGATCACGACACATTTTACATAAAGTCCTTCGTAAGGTGCGAGTTGTACTTTTGAGTACATTCTTTTTATACTTTTTTTAAAGCATTGTCTACCAGGAATCTCTTCAATGAATCTTTCGAAATCTTTTCCAATCAATCCGAGTGCTCCAACTACAACTGGAATTCTTGATGTTCTCACGTGCTACCTTTTTGAGATATCGATTTCAATGTCCTTGTACGTTGATAGTTTTTTGAAGATCTTCAAAGATACATTACAGTTTGCAGAAACTGCCACGTGGTCTTTGTGGTCTTTGCTCGTGATATCTGGGCGATTTGCTTTGATTTTTCTTTCTGTGTGTACTGTAAAGTCTCATAAAACAGTTACAGGTCCTTTATCTGTAATCGGGTCTGGGTGGTGTTCATACCAATTTCTTGCAGTTTGATTTGCATAAAAGTTTTTATATTTTCCAATGCAGATATTGGCCCACTCTGTCATGCCGGGTTTTATATTCATTAGGTACAAATATCGTATAATCTGATACAATTGTTTCTTGATACATTTTTATTTTAATTTAAAAAGAAATTAAATAAGTTTCTTATCGTTTGACAACAGGTGTCAGAGATATTACACTAGGCCGTATATGACAAAATATTCGCGACTATATGCTTTGGATCCAAGTCAACCGTCGCCAAACTACATGCTTTGGATCCAAGTCAACCTTCGCCACTGGAATATAATATAATAGAATGTCCTGGATCACTTAGGAAACAGAAAGAATACAATTCTTGATTTCTGGTTGAATTTCCAAGGAGTATTACATTCCGATCTTGTTTCACACGTTCGCGCCATCAACGCTAATCTGTATTGCCAGCAACTATACCGCGTGTACGACAAACTAAAGGAGTACCCTACTTTGGTCAATCGAGGGTAGGCTTTGTTTCAGTAAGACTATGCGAGGTCACACACTGTCATGTTGACTAAAAAGATCAAACAGATGGACGGGGTTCTTCCATATCCCCTATTCAGTCCCGATGCTGCTCCGAGTGACTATGGCCTATTCTGTTCAATGGCACACTTCTTCAGCGGTCAGCGATTCAACACTTTTGAGAAAATGAAGGAAGCTTGTTTTCATATTTTTGATTCAAAGCCAGCGGACATGTATGTTGGGACAGATTCGGATGTTGGCTGATCGTTGGTAGAACATCGTCGCGAATGATGGACTTTATTTTGAAGAATAAATTTGGGTGACGATTCATAAAATTTTGTTGTTTTCTTCCCGTTTCCGAAATGATTCAGGATTTTCTGATCAACCTAATGTAATTGAATTACATATAAACGCACTTTATTTTTCTGAAGAATAAACTTGATAATCAAAACGGATTTTTTATGGTCATTCCTATTATTAATGTTGCTCTCGCGATCCAAGAAAATGTCAGACCAGAATATTGTGACAAAATAGAGTTTTATGATAATGGAGTCAATTTCCATATATATATATATATATATATATATATATATATATATATATATATATATATATGTATAAGAATAATATTCAAATGATTGTCTAAAAAACATAAAAATAAAACCTCCTTAAAATATTTAGTAATAGAAAATTTGCTGTTTCTTCTTCTTCTTTGCGCTGAGTACCTTCGGGACGTCAGCGGTCATATATCTCCACAACATCCTATTCTTCGTATCTTTGAGCAATATTTGTCCCATTAATATGACCCCAACCCACAGTTTCTGTACCGCCATTCATTTTCAAAAACTCGTTAGGTAGGTTAATCGCTGATTTTCTCTTCCTCTTTTGCTTTTGTACGTCTCCTGAGTGTCAAATTCTCCAAGCCTTCTTTTGTCATTTTTGTTACTGAAATTATGTACAATTTCGATCGCAATACTTTCATTGTCTCTTGACGCTTTATTAGGTGAACACTAGTGAAGAAAAAAAAAGGAAAGAAACTTTATCTAGCTATTTATCGAGGGTTTAATATTTATTCCAAACTGGATAAGTTTCTGACTCTATATGTGAAAATGATTCCTTCCTTTTAAGATACCCTACTGTCCTCCTGTATGGCAGCGAATACTGAACAATCTGTTTTGTGAGACTTAAAGCAACAGAAATATTGTTCTACAGAAAGATGTTGAGGATACCATGAACTGAACATGTGAGCAACGACGAGATTTTAGAGAAAACGGAAACGTAAACGAAACTTATACTTAACACCAGGAAGAATCAGTTGAAATTTCTGGTGCACATAAAAAGGAAAGAGGGCTTGGAAAATCTAAAACTCACAGGACAGATTGAGGGCAAGAGGGACAGAGAAAAACATTACATAACATACTTGACGAATTTAAGTAAATGAATGGCCGAAGAAGGTTTAGAAGAAATAACGAAAAGACAAAATTTATTAAGTGCTACAAGGAACAGGAAGATGTAGAGGGCTATGATCGTCTACGTCCTGGAGGGACACAGAACAAAAAAGAAGAAATAAGTTTGTCCCAGGTCAAACTTGATCGCCTCTATTTCTTTACGACGTCGGGTCTATATTTTGGTTTGATATCATTTGGCACCATTTTATCAACCGTTTTTTTTTCTTTTTCTCGCGGTTTAAGTATCCTTTTGTCATTTCTTAAACAACTGATATTTTAAAAAAAATTTATAATGGTCACAAAGCACAACAGTATTCACGATGAAAATTCGGATATGAAGGAGGGAAACCTTAAACTGCACCCCTTTTAGGTAAAAGTTGAAAGTTCTTGGCTAAAGAAAAAAACATGTGCTGAGGTCACTAAGATCTAGATGTATATTTTGAACGGGTCTTCTCTCCATCACGTCACTTTTATTGCCGTATACGTCATAGCCAGACAATCTCAAACGGAGATACTTTCGCGCCATGGTAGAGTCTGTTTTTAGGTATGGTACCACTACTTGGATATTAAGTAAAACCCTACAATCTAAGCTATGATAGAATTTACACTCGGATGCTGAGAGCTATACTTATCATCTCTTGGAGACAACATCCAACTAAATCATATGAATACATCGCTGATATTTCTACGATCATAAGCGAACGAGTAATGTGTCTTCCATGACACTTCTGACAAGCAAAGAAAGAACATGCGAGTGATCCACTGCTCTGGAAAAGAATAAACTAATTTTTGCAACCATTTCATTCTTTCTCATTTTTTTTTTTTTGTGCTTCTTATTTTTCTTATTTTTTTGTTTGCTTCTTTCTTAATTTCTGTTTTAGTTTCTATTTTTTTCTTCCTGTCTTTCTTTGACCGTTTTCTATCTTTTTTTTTTCTTTTTTTTTTCATTTCTTTTTGCCTTTTTAATTTCATTTAATTTCTCTGTTCTGATCTTTTTTCTTTAATGTTTTATTTATCCTTTTCTTTCTTTTTAGGTTTCATTTTTCATTCTCTTTTATTTTTCCTTACTTTTTCTTTTTTTGTGTTTCTTTCTATTGACGTTCATTTTTCTTTTTGATTTAATTTTCTTCCATTTTTCTATTCTTCCTTTCTTTCTTCTTTCCTTTTTCAACTCCTTTTTCTTTCCTTTTTCCTTTTTCTATTCTTTCTTTCTTTCTTTTATTCTTTTCTTTTTTTACTTTTTCTATTCTTCCTTTCTCTCTTTATTTTTATTTTTTCCTTTTTCAACTCCTTTTTTCTTTCCTTTTTCCTTTTCCTATTCTTTCTTTCTTTCGTTCTTTCTTTCTTTCTTTCTTTCAATTTTCTGTTCTTTTCTTTCTTTCTTTCTTTCTTTTCTTTTTTACTTTTTCTATTCTTCCTTTCTCTCTTTCTTTATTTTTCTTTTTTTCTCTTTTCCTTTTTCTATTCTTTCTTTCCTGCTTTCGATTTTCTATTCTTTCTTTCTTTTATTTTTCTATTTTTCTATTTTTCTTTCCTCTTTCCATTTTCTTTTCTTCTTTCTTTCTTTATTTCTTTTTTTCCTCCTTTCGATTTTCTATTCTTTCTTTCTTTTATTTTTTTCTTTCCGATTTTTCGATTTTCTATTTTTTTCTTTTATTTTTATTTTCCATTTTTCTTTTCCTCTTTCCATTTTCTTTTCTTCTTTCTTTTTTCTTTTTTCTATTCTTCTTTCCTTTCCTTTTTCTTCTTTCTTCCTTTCTTTCCTTCTTTCCCTTTCCTCGTCTTCCTCTCTTTCTTTTTTTCCATGGCGCAATGCTGGCTGGTCGCCCAGAAATCATCTACATTGACCAGCTATGTTATGACACAGAATTCTACCATAATGACCTTCCGACCTTGATAAAGATCCGTGATGGTTGGTGCGATGAATTTCAGAGTTAGCTCGACCGACTCTATAATAATAAAGCATAGTGTACGTGTGTCCGTCTGACTGTCGTCCGTTTTTTGATGTCGGTGTATCATAAACAAAACAAAATATCAGGTAGTAACTACTGTAGTTACACGCGATTAAAAATTAAATAAATAACTCATTTAAAGTTAAATTTAAATATCGAACAGACTGAAAGGTTAAAAAAATTCTTCATTAAAGGTTTAACTTATGAAAAGTTTCGCTTTTCGTCGCAATTGCTAATGATATCGTCTCATTAAACTGTAATTAAAACTTAAGCAGGGCACGGTATGTTGCTCATATGTTTTTTTTTCTAGCACGCCTACTGTGAAGTTTTCAAAATTTTACATAGTTCCGATTTCTCTTATGTCTTTTAAGAGTGACTTTATATAAAAGGATCATAAAGAATGGTAATTTTAAAAAAATAAAAATTACGAGCAAAATAAATCTAAACAAACTACAGAAATCGGTTACATATACGAAGAAAGATTATGCCGAATTAAGGTGTCAAATAACGATAAAAGAATTTTATTATTTCTAAATTGTTTGAAGGCCCAAAATCCTTCCGCAGGAGCTAGCCTAATGTCAGCGCGAACGGTTGCTTCCAGGCTAGTAAATAATAATTATGAGTTTCCATTTTATGGCGTCTTTGATAAGGTACGGCACAAAGATCTATTTGAACTACCATGGAAACTCTATCTATTTGGGAATGATGTTAGAATAAGCCAGGCTTTATATTTTTTGCAGGCCGCCTGCATACAAATAGAAACTAAATTGAGTAGCAACACAAAAGTAAAAAAGATGCCTCTTCTTACAGGATTTTTTCAATCTCTACAGTGAGGCTACCCTAAGTGACCGGAGATCCTAACGGGATTCAGTATCGGTAAGCATAATCTTTAAATATAAGGTACACATATGACACCTCGATAGTATGAGGTCTATAACAGCCCTATTTTCTCAGATAGAAGATCACTGTCCTTATGCGATTTTACTTTTCAGAAGTTTGGCGAGCATGGTTATCTACAGGTCCCTGGTACCTCAGATTATGTTGCACTTTTTGATATTGCTACTTGCGCATAATTATTGAGTAGGGTACTCCTTTCTTTTTACTTCACTTGGTGTCGTGGCAGTACTTATTTCTTCAATCCTTCTTGCCTCATTATGACTCTTCTCTCCCATGTGGTTGAACGTGATATGCAAACAAAAGGTCGACCCAGATGCGCTTACGATGTGCTCAGTTAGAATAAACTTGGTGGCAGGTACATATATAAGCATTTAGCTGAGAGGGGAAAAAGACGTCATGAAGAGAAGAAAGACGTTCGGAGCCCGACCTCCCCCCACCAATCCTCACAAAGCCATGTACCCACACGCGGATATTAATTGCCGATATCCGATGTGGAATAAACAATAATTTTACGTATATGATATTTAGTTTGTTTGTTTTTATTATATATATATATATATATATATATATATATATATATTGAACAATAAAAAATGTTAAAAAGTTAAAATCTTCAGACACACTGGGTTGTAGATTGATATTCTTTCGTTTTTATTATTATTATTTCCTTTAGATTCCTCGACTAGTTTCGGCCAAAATGGCCATCATCAGGAGAAGAGATATTTCTGCTTGCTGGGAGCAGTGAACTTCAGAAATGAATGTCTTGATGAAGAAAATGAACTTTTGTCTGTAGTTTTCATTTGTTTTTTATTTTTAACATGAATCTTTTAACATTCTTTGTGTTGGTCAAACAGTCTCTTTTAAGTTGTTATTTGAGATAAGAGCTGGGTGGATCCAAGCTACTCTGAATTCCCCTGGTCAGTTTGACAGTTTTATTGGTTCCTGGAGAGGGGATGTGTTAAGTGTGTGTATGTGTGTTATTTGGTTCTTAGGGAGTGAGTGAGTATGATATGCGTAAGCGTGTATATTGCTGTGGGTGTGTGTTATCATTTGGCTCATTAGGGAGTGAGTGAGTATGATGTGTGTAAGTGTGTATGTTCGTGTGGGTGTGTGTATAAGTGTGAGGCCTCAATACCTCCGTAAGCATGTCTGTCTTGTGTGGGTGAGAAATGTGGGTAGGTTTTGATTTGTAGGGTTATATATTAATAGTATCTACATTGTTAAATTTATGGTTTAGCCGGGCTGCATAATCTGTTTTTAAACGTTGTATCCACTTATTTTCATGGAACTCTAAAATCTTTCTAATGTTATCTGCTCTGAACTTTTCTATTCTCTCAATTATAGTGAATTTGGCATAGGTTTTGAAATCGTGTTTTTCTAGGCGGAAATGTTCTACAGGTAATAATTTTTCATGGAGAGTCGACTTAATTCGATTGCGATAATTATTAATTCTGTAGTGAAAGGGCCATTCAGATTTTCCTACATATTGTTTCTGGCATAGTGTGCATTCTAGGAGGTAAATTATGTCATGACTTCTATAGTTAGAATCGTGATAGATTTTGAAAGTAGATTTAGCGACTGAGCTAGTGAATGAATTCGTGTGTTTAATGTGGTTGCAGTATAAACTTCTTTTGTTGTTACATGGTTGGGAAAATCCTGTTGTTTTTGTTGTTAGTTTATTACGGATTACCTTGTCCCCTGGAATGTGGTTACTACCTATGATTTCTTTTAGGTTCTTAGGTATATATATATATATATATATATATATATATATATATATATATATATATATATATATTGATGTTTACCTGTACAAGAGCCATACAAGGTAGATGAAGACAGACGAGTCTGAACAGTTTATGGGGATATGTAAGGAAGACAACGGTTGACCCTAGACTTGAACAGGTTAAGATTGCAGTGATCGGGGAAGCATCCTCTTCGGAGCAGCGGTTCCACAAAACAGTGGCTCGTGATATGGAACAATGGAATACAAAAGGAATGAAACTCATTCGCTACAATGTGTTCTTATTATTTGCTTATTTGTAATCCGTATTCTGCTTAAATCTTCTGCCTGTGTTGCTTTCTCTGTCCAGGATATTCTCAGTGAAAGTTAATAGAAGAACAAACAATCACTTCAAGATTGTTTCCTTCATAGGCAACGAAATCTTGTATTTTCGGGCATTTAAGATATAAATGAATAGATATTACATAGCTTTCTGGCACTCCTTTTTCGTTTCTAATGTTAGTTTTCGATAACCTCAGCCCTTTATTAAATTTTACAAATGCATCCTTCGTCATTCTTCTTCACTTTCTTATTTAAAAAAATGCTCTTCTTTAATTTTGATGTCCACTGTGTGCAACACATCTGAGGGTCTTGACAAAGATCTAACTTCTTTGAACGTTGTGGACTGGCGCTACAGACTCACAAACAAAGAGCTGTACCAAATAACAGAAACCACATCCCTTGGTGTTATACAGTAGTTTCACAGCGGAGGCTTGTATTTCACTAAGTCGGTCCTAAATAGGTTCGACGTACAAAACGTTAGGAACTTGATATAAGAGGTAATGACGCAGCAATCTAGTTGTGGTGGCTGATACTTTAATATCCGACTAACGGTCGTCCGGCATCGAATGACTCACCAACTCACTGGGCCCCTTACCGACTGCTACTACTCCTACTTATTATAGGTGGGAGAGTCTATGAACAATAGAATAGGTGTGTTCTAGTATAACACTTGGATAGTAACTGGAGTCCTGGTTATGACGATAAACTACATCCAGGAGCAACGTCTTTGATCTACAGGCTTGAGAAGCATGAAACCACCTCTTAATTTTAGTTGTTCTTAGGCTCACCCTGAACCGGGGTGGTAGCACCTGTTAGGGTCCTAGCTATGGGCAAAGAGTGAATCCATAAGCAAAGACGAAACACTATGAAAATATAAAAATACATTTTATAATAATATTACCAGCAATATGTTTTTATATTGTAAAATGACCAACAACACCTATTTATAGTAAAATGACCAGCAATTTTGTAGCAAAATAACCAACAATAAGCTGTATCTGTACCAAAAGGCATACAATTACTTTTAAAATATATTTAGTTGAAGCCAAAGACATTTTATTCAAAATATATAGATTTCGGTATTAAATAACCTCTAGAGGTTAATATATCACTAAACAAAATCAACCAATCACCATGAAAGAAAAGGTTTCATGACATTAATCCAAATAATATCCCACAATTTTTTAAAGAAATCAAAGTGTATTCCAAAATATAACTTCAACAAAACTACAACATGAAAGACACATATCACCGCCTCCGGTAATCGTCTCCCCACAGACATGTATATGCACAAAAGCTGAGTATCATCTACCATATATTCAAATGTGAAAGCAGAATAACATATATTATATAATTATTACTTCAAAGATACCCGCCAAATTAGATTTCGGTATTAAACAATCCCTAAGGATTTAAATAAATTCCGTAAGGTTTAAATAAACGAATCAAAGGTTTAAATAAACGAATCAAACATGTACCGGGAAGAAAAAAATAATGATATAATTCGGATATTGATATTGCACATTAGTTCAAATAAAAGATTAGGAAGGAAACCATCTGTCAGTACTGTAAAAAGCGATAACAGCTACTGGACTTAAGAAACATATTCTCCAGAAAAAATTGTTTTAAGAGAAAGATTTTATGAATTTCAACCGACGGCCTTACTGGTCGCTTGGTCAATGAATACGAAATGTTGCCTTGTAGGGAGATGGCTATTATTCCCATAACCGTTACCATATATTCCTAAAAAGCATCCTTGGGTTCCAACTTGTTTTCTGCGCTACAACAAACATTATTAGATCTGGATTTAACATTACAAGAACATTATGTGATGTTCATCGAATTTTGTTTGGATTTTATCATGAGATTATCCTGTTACCCTAATCCTTGTAAGAAACACACAAATGGTGGAGAATCGTTCGAAGATAGTCCGCTTGAAACAAGGTACAATTACGAAATAACTCTGGTTTATTTGTTTCTTCTCTTCTCCACTTTCTCCGTCCATTAAACTTTTCCATTTTCATTTTATTCCCCTTTACGCGGCACTACGCACAGCTTCCAAATTTGTGACCCACATCGCTGTAACTTTTAATGGTTCGTTGAAAATAAAATGATTGCTGTCGGACGTGCAACGTTTGTGTGTACGCATGCGCGCGTAGTGATGGGAGAAAAAGACATGTCGAATGTGTTCGCTTTATTGAAATAGAGGAAGAATGAGAGAGGCCCAGGCCCTGCCTTGTTTGCTCAGAAAATGGCCTGCAGACAATCCCATCATTCTCTTCTTCTGGGAATCCATTAGCACAATGATTAGCTTTTTTTTTCTGCGTCATCCGTTCCAAATTGTTTAACCTGTCTTTCAGCATATCTCGTTCACGCGTAACTTGACGTGATTTTCCGTGATCATCTCATGCTCCTGAGCGTTGCCAACATCTATGTTAATTCATTTTTCGGGTAAATGATATTTTTGTAACAAGAGTTGGAAAAAAAAATACTTTTCTCATTTTAGAATCTGTTTACAAATCGACAAGGTTTTGTTGCTCTTATTGTTACGAAGACAGTTAGGAAGAACCTTCGCAAATATTAGAAGTACTGTCCAGACATGCATCAGAACTAATTTTTTGCAACCATTTCTTTCTCTCCAAATTTTCTTGTATTTCTTATTTCATACTTTTCTATATTTGTTTGCTTCTTTCTTTATTTCTTTTTTAGTTTTTATTTTGTTTTTTTCTTTCTTCCTGTTTTTCTTGGTCCGCTTTCTATCTTTTTTCCTTCTTTTTGCCGTTTTCATTTCATTTACTTTCTCTGTTCCTATCTTTTTTTACGTTAATGGTTTATATATCTTTTCTCTTTCTTTTTAGGTTTCATTTTTTCATTCATCGATTCTGCTTTCTTTTTTTTATTTTTTTCCTTCTTTCCTTTTTCTATTCTTCTTTTCTTTCTTTCCTTCTCCTATTCTTTCCTTCTTTCTTTTTCTATTCATTCCTTCTTTAAGTTTTCTATTCTTTCTTCCTTTCTATCTTTCTATCTTTTTCTTTTTTCGTTCTTTCCATTTTCTATTCTTTCTTTCTTTCTTTCTTTCTTTCCTGCTTTCCATTTTCTTTTCATTCTTATTTTTCTTTTCTTTTCTTTTTCTATTCTTTTTTTCTTTCTTTCCTTTCCTTTCCTTCTTTCTTTTTCTATTTTCCTTTTTACGTATTCTTTCCATTTTCTATCTTTCTTTCTTTTTCTTTTTTCGTTCTTTCCATTTTCTATTCTTTCTTTCTTTCTTTCTTTCTTTCTTTCTTTCTTCCTTTCCTGCTTTCCATTTTCTATTCCTTCTTATTTTTCTTTCCTTTTCTTTTTCTATTCTTCTTTTCTATCTTTACATCTTTCCATTATCTTTTCTTCTTTTCTTTCTTTCCTTTTTCTGTACTTCCTTCCTTTGTTTCCTTCTTTTTTCTTTTCTTCCTTTCTTTCTTTCCTTCTTTCTTTCTTTTTTCTTTCCTCCTTTTCTTTGTCTATTCTTCCTTCCTTCCTTCCTTCCTTCCTTCCTTCCTTCCTTCCTTCCTTCCATTTTCTATTCTTTTTTTCTATTTTTTCCTTCTTTTCTTTTTCTTTTCTTCCTTTCTGTCTTTCTTTTCTTTTTTCATTCTTTCCTTTATCCATTATTCCTTCCTTTCTTTCCTGCTTTCCATTTTCTATTCTTTCTTTGATTCTTTCGATTTTTTCCTTTCTTTCTCTCTTTTTTCTATTCTTCCTTCTTTTCTTTCCTTCATTCCTGTTTCTATTATTCCTTTCTTTCTTCTCCTCTTCCTTTCTTTCTTTGGCTTTTCTATTCTTTTCCTTCTTTCTTTCTTCTATTCTTCCTTTCTTTCTTTCCTTCTTTCCTTTTTCTATTCTCCTTTTCTTAACGTCTTTTTTTTATTTCGTCTTTTTTCTTTTTTAATCCTTTTTCTGTAATTTTTCTCAGTTTCTATTTGTGGTCATTTTCGTTCACTGTGTCTATTAGTTTCTTTTTCTTTCTTTCTTTCTTTCTTTCTTTCTTTCTTTCTTTCTTTCTTTCTTTCTTAGACCTTCCCTGAACATGTAATCTTTGTTTGTTTCTTTCTATTTTTCTGTAGGCTACCTCTTGCTAGAAAACGTTTTTTTCTTTTTACATGTTCTTCTTTTCATCACTCATCGACTCACCGTGCCGCCATTGTATACTAAAAATGAAAACAACAAATTAAAAATTCTCTTTAAAATGCAATATTTGTCCTAGAGATGTATTTCGAAGTCCATTAGTAAATTTTATGTGTTTCGATGTCTATTTGTAAATTTTAGATTAAATTAACTGTATTTTTTTTAAATGAATGTTTACATTTTACTTAAAACAAAATGAAAATAACTTTTAATTTATGCACTGTACTCTGTGAGGTCAACGGCCTTTATTAAACCATTGTAATTCTACCCCTGTCCCAAAAAGCGCATGGAAAAGGAAAAATAAAACTTAATGAAATACGGAAGACCACGAGCGCAATAACCAGAAAATTGCTATTTATGGTGATTCTCTAAGCGCAGCTTAAAAGTGGCACAATACCGAATGTATTTGGCAGCAAGTAAGGATCGAACTCACGACTTACTTATAACTGTTCTAGCAAGACAAGCTGGTTAAACGTTACACTACTTCGAGGTACCCAGGAATTTCTGATTTATGTTTTAAAATGCATTTTCTTTAACACTAGGATGGCCGAGGTGTTGTTTTCGACACCTTGTCGTTTTCAACAAATTCCTATGGAATAACTAGTTTTGGTTCGATGCTGAGGCTTATGGACAATTATTGAATTTTAGCAAAGATGCTTAACTCTTTAATTCTTAAAAAAATATTCAGTGGAATAGCTGATATTTGAAGTTTTAGCTTGAATGGCCGAGGTGTTGTTTTTAACACCTAGGCTATTTATAGGTAAATGCATTGAAAAATTTCTCACAAGCAATAATACTTGTGTTTATGTCCCCTATCTATCTACACACATAATTTATATATATATATATATATATATATATATATATATATATATATATATATATATATTATATTTAATGAACAACAGACATTTAGGTACCATTACAATAATTTATTTCACAAAATCCTTTTTAAAGATTTCGGATCATCAGGTAACACTTACAACAAGTGTTACCTGATGATCCGAAATCTTTTAAAAAGGATTTTGGTGAAATAAATTATTGTAATGGTATCTTAAAGTGTCTGTTGTTCATTAAATATTAGCTTAGTTCTTCACATTGAGCTCTCAGGATTTCATCCTCCTTGGATTTACCAATTCGGTTTACCAAAAAATTTTTATGTGTATGCTTGTCGAGCATCAATCTCGCTAAAAAAGGGGAAATATTAAAGAAACCAGGTCTAGTATTCACCGTGCGTGAGATGGATATTATACCTGCTTCATAAATCCTCCTGAGATTTTTATTATGAAAATATTTTAATACCTTCACGGAATCGAAATCGAAATTATGATCTGCTTTAGTTGTGTGTACAACTAAAGCATTGTTAAAATTTCCGAGGCGAATATCTCGTTTATGTTCGAAAACACGAGATTTTACGGACCTACATGTTTCACCCACATATTTTAGAACCTAATAGAATTCTTTCCATTTTCTTTTTCATTTCAAAATAATCACAAACTTTTAGGAATACGTTTTGAAAGCGTCGCCCATGTGACGACGGCGTGACCATGTTAGACGGAAGGCTGATCATTTTAAAAATTTTCAGTTATCTGTTTTGGATAAGACTTGTCTTTTTTATGTCCATCGTATTTGTCATATTGAACTGAATTGTATTTTAATGAATATTGTCTTGAAAAAGGTTTATTAAACCGAAACGTCAGACGTCGACATTTCATTCATTTTAAACAACATTTAAGGATTTTTGTTTGTTTTTTTCAAAAAATTTTTTCTTATATATATATATATATATATATATATATATTAAATATAAACAGACCACTTTAAGGTTCCATGTAATAAATTATTTCCCCACAGCCCTTTTAAAGGACTGCGGATCATCAGACTTTACTTCCAAACAAAAACCTTAAAGTGGTCTGTTTTTACAGACTTGTTATTCCTGACTTGAATATTGAATATATTAGAGATGGCTGCTTCACGGCAATAAATAAAGATGTCAAAGGAGCTGGCCATCCAAGTGTTATCGTTATATAACCAATAGCTTAAAAATATATGTTTTATTCAATGCGGTTTTATTAGACTAAGATTTGAAAGCATTAAGTCGCTTATCTTAAAAATGATCTAGCGTCAATTTGCGTTAATGACGGGAAAAGAAACAGATTTGTTCTCAGTGTAAATGTAAGAAAAAATTACAGTATCAAAATCCTTTTTTATGCAAATGAAATAGTTTACATAATCATTAACATTTTCTTGGCGGCAAGGGGAACAAATGATGCAAGGTTTGTTTTTAAAATAATAAAAACTTAAAATAACAACTTACGTGTAATAACAAAAGAGAGCCAGAATACTGCTTAGCATATTTATTTCCGTAAAATAACAAAAAATGTGGCACAAGGTCGAAATGGGGAGGGGGAAGAGGTCGGTCTTCTGTCTTAACTTCAAAACTTAGCTAGCCACAAACGCTAACCCAATCATACTAACAATATTTCTTGCACCAAAACAACACATTCTTAGTTACCTTTCTCACCACACCCACCATAATACCTCAATGTCTCCATGAAAATAGTAACTAGTCCCCATATTTACAATATATCGTCTATCGTCTGGAGGGGAATAAAAGAAAAATTTTAAAAAAATTAAAAACTAGCCCCAATGAGTATTTACAGTATGAACTGATAACTATTTGCAAGAAACTAAACAAAATAATGTTAGTAATAAAAGCCACCATAATCCTTAAATGTGGCAGAAACATCAGTTAACTTGAAATTAATGCGAGACTATAATTAATTAAAAAGCATTAATTCGTCCCAAACTGACACACAGACATGCACTCATTCAGACACAAGAATACTGCTTAGTATAATTGATACAAGCGTAGTGACTATTTATAGTCCTCTACAAACGAAAGAGTTCTCCAATCATAAAACAAGGGGTACTACTCCTGATTGCTTTATTACATTACGTTTACTTTTTACCTGAGGCAGTTATTAACTATCTTAGGTTGTAATTTTAGTAAATCACTAAACATCAAATAAACTGATCTTTGTTATTCAAAATTGAACAGTAATGAACAGCTCTTTGAACACACCCTACCAAGCACTATTTGCAGAATGCAGTCGGGGCGAGAAAATAATATTGAAGCATACTATGCAATGAAACAGAGATGGTAACCAAAACTGTCCTCTAACAACCCTAGTATTCAGGCTTTGCTCTCTATGACTCTTGGTTGTTTCCTAAGTTGAGGTAGAAACTTAGGAGCTGTCGATAGCGTTCATACGCAGATAAGCAAATTAATATTTAATTTAATTTATGGTGCAAACGAAACTGTGCTAAATGTAGTTAACAGAGCCATGAAGTACATATTAATAAATATACATATATCTAAGTTTGTAGTGTAGTTTCATGGTTTCTCAAGTCGTCAGGCACATATGACAATTGAGCCGGTTTACAGTTGTTTTTTTTTTAAATACTGGATCCCATTCTCAAATTCAAAGCTCAATGTTAATATAAACGTGATATATTTTAATGGGTGTAAATTCAAAATATAGAGTTTATGGAAAGAGATATTGAAAAAACAAAGCAAAAAAAAATGATGCAAGATTAAAGTTTATAGGGTACATGTTTTTCCGTTGGCGAAAATGTTTTAAGCAAAGGAACTGCTGTAAACATGGCTGTAAGGCTAGCAGTGGGCCCCAAGAGCGCCGATGACTAAGCAAATATGAATAGTGCCTTTAAACTATGATTCTGGAAATAGACATATGCTCGGTTTGGTATTCTAATGTAAACAAAGCAAAAACAACATTTACCGGCCTGAATGTCCGAAAAATTTTCACAGAAAATATCCGTCCTACGACAGGATTCGAACCTGTATCCTATACGGAACCGTCATTTAGCTTGACCTGCCTTTAACCGATTTGGCCACAAAGGAGCGTTCGGGTATCAAGGTCGAATTTACTGCGGCCAAATAAAATAAAAAGAATGTATAAACATAAAAATGTCTTAAAATAATTGTCGGACTTTGTCCATTTCATAATATATATATGTATATATATATATATATATATATATATATAAATGTGAAAGAACGAAGAGTAAGATTTCAGCGTTCAAAACATTAATTTAAAACAGGGCTCAATACAAAAGTAGAGCAATAAATATTTATTTATTATGCAGTGTTACCTTAGAAATTGCACATACCCACTACAAAACTGTACATCTTGTTTCAACGTTAAAAGTTTTGCTAACGATTCACCTGGTGGGAAATCACAATGTTACTAAAATATTTTATTCTGTAATGCAGTTAGCGAAGCACATCTTCCATTTCCGCCATTGGAAAGTTTCTCATAAAAGGTAAAAGGACGCTAAGGACGAGAGAGAAAGAAGAGAAAGAAGAGGACAAAAGCCCAAGAAAAAGAAATAAAGGCTGAGAAGGAAAAAAAAGGGGGAAGGGGAAGTAAACTATAAAGGGACAAATTCAACCAATGGAATTCCGTCGAATCATAGAAATTGAATTCTAACGGTTAACATAGCGTTGTTAGGTTAATGTTTCTAAGACAAAAACTTCCTGTGCTTGGAGACAATTATTCATGGAATGTAGAAGAGTACTACAGTATTTTATGAAACGGACTTTCAATATAGATTAGAATAATAAACCGATTTAAAATCTTTATAGTGTCATATTAATTATACTTAAACAAATTTTACTTTACAATATGAATTAAAATACTACATGCATTTTAAACTTTCGTATTGTTTTTAGCATAAAGCATTATTAAAGAGAAAAATAATACAAGTAATGTGACGAATACATTTTTTTTATAAATATATATATATATATATATATATATATATATATATATATATATATACATATATATGTGTGTATGTTTGACGGTTTTAAGAAACATCAGATATATATATATATATATATATATATATATATATATATATATATATATATATATATATAAGCAAATGTAAATGGATATAGATCCGACAGAATGAAGAAAAATTTACTTGTTGTTTATGTCCATCGTCTTTGTCAAATTGAACTGAATTGTATTTTAATGAATATTGTCTTGAAAAAGGTTTATTAAACCGAAACGTCAGACGTCGACATTTCATTCATTTTAAACAAACATAATTGCATTTAAGGATTTTTGTTTGTTTTTTTCCAAATTTTTCTTCATATATATATATATATATATATATATATATATATATATATATATATATATATATATATATATATATATATGTATATATATAGCGCTTAATATCAAAAAAAATATTTAAATAGTATTAAAAATAAAGCGTTAAGATTTACATAGGAGCAACTGAAACCACTTTAAAAGAAAGATTTAATAATCATATGACGTCTTTTATAATAGATAAATACGTAAATAGCACAACATTGTTGAAATATATATATGGAGTCAAAACCAAAATAATATACCGACTATAGTAAAATGGGAAATTATAAAAAAAAGTACACCCCATATAATACTACGAATAGGAACTGTGGACTGTGTTTCCATGAATAATTATCAATATTAACTTTTAATAATCAGATTAAATTATTAAATAAAAAGAATGAAATAATGGGTTAATGCTGACATATTAACAAATATTGACTTTTAGAGTTTAATAATAATATAATATAATAAATCAATTAAAATATTAATTAAAATTACTAACAAAATATTATATTTTATTGAATAATAAAAAAATAACAAATATTACAATTTAATTAAAAATAAGACATAACATAACAACTTCTATATAACCCATAAAAAATAATTTCATTTCGAAGAAAAAATTTCAAAGCTGGAAGAAAAATCTACAGCTGAAAAAAATGAAAGATTTAAACACAGGCAAAATTTCATGAAGGTGCGCGTGTAATAGAACGTTAAATTCATGAATACACACGTGTACAAAATGGAATGGAAAACAGTTAGAAACCGACGCGGAATAAAGTGAAAAATTAAAAAAAATTGTAAATGCCGTTTAAAAGCACCATTCCTGAAGACTAAATTTTACCAAGAAACATTGATGTCGGAATAAAGTTGATATTTAAAAGTTAAGTAATTTTTTTCACACACACACACACACACACACACACACACACATATATATATATATATATATATATATATATATATATATATATATATATAGTTGAATATATGGATATAGATCCGACAGTATGAAGAAAAATACAGAAAAAAAACAAACAAAAATCTTAACATGCAATTATGCTGTATTAATGTTAATATAAAGTCAACGTCGGACGTTTCGGTCTATTTTAGACCATCTTCAGGAAATTTTCATTAAACATAATTAACATTAGAACATATAAAAATTTAACACAAAAGACGATGGACATAAAAGCACAACTAATCCAAACAGATAACTGAAATTTTTATATAAGATCAGCGTTCCGTTTAAATATGATCACGTTGTCGTCACGTGGGCGATGTTGTGAAAACGTATTCGAAGATGATTTCCAAATATTAAAATATTAAAAAAGTCGATTGAACTATTTTATATAAACAGTTCAAGAAATCCCTTCCGTTGATATAGGAATACGCAGATTCATACAAGCTTGAAGTCCTCCACGTTACAAAGCAAATCAAAAATGATTTAAAAAAAACGATGGAACAGTTCTAAAAAACAGTTCGATAATAAATCCTTTCTTTACTTGATCAATAGATTCATATATACTCCTCCAAGCTTGAAGTCTTCCATGTTATAAAGTAAATTCAGGTTTGTATTTCCAGTAGACAGTATGTAAGCAAATATATGGATATAGATCCGATAGTATGAAGAAAAATACAGAAAAAAAACAAACAAAAATTTTTAACATGCAATTATGCTGTATTAATGTTAATATAAAGTCGACGTCGGATGTTTCGGTCTATTTAAGAACATCTTCATGGACATTTTCATTTAAACATAATTAACAATTAATAATTAATTTTTGTTTGTTTTTTCTGTATTTTTCTTCATATATATATATATATATATATATATATATATATATATATATATATATAACATCAGTAAAAACCATACATATAAAAAAATTATAACTGAAATTTTAAAAATCTAATTTTTCAGAAAAATTTACAATTGGCAAAATTATAACACGTAAAGAAAAGCGAAAATTCATGAACGTGCGTGTGTACATAACGGATTAAAAAAAGACGCGTAAAAATTGGTAATAAACTTATTCAAACAACAGACCCCTTGAAGAATAAATGATTCCAAGAAACTTCAAAGTCGGGGAAGCAACATCAAAACTTGATATTTTCAGTTAAGTAATCATAGAAATATAAGATTATTATTAGAATATTTTTTAATTATATATATGTGTGTATATATATAAAAATTATTATAAAGTATAAGAGAAAATGTTATTATTATTATTATTATTATTATTATTATTATTATTATTATTGTTGTTGTTGTTGCTTAAAAAAATTGAACGATAACAATAGAACAAATTGACTAGCAGTAAAAATGAACCAAAATAACTTTATAACGAGGAACGCATTTCCAATAAAATTGAAATTACGTTACTTTGCAAATAAAAAAATAAGAAAAATGTAAAGAAATGAAATTCATACTAAATGTTGTTAAAAGAATCTTTGGATATAACTAATAATAGATAAAAAAAAAAGAATCGGCGATAATAAGCCACTAGTCAGAGATAAACAAAATAATCATTAAAAAAAATGCTTTCCACTAATTCCCAAAATTACGTCCACTTTCGTAAAAACAACAACAGATAAATAAATGTTACGCTTAGATATAAATAAATTGAAATTATTCATGACACTATATAATTAGTCAAACAAATAAAATACATTAAATATTCTTATAAATCTTAACGAGAAATTTCGCTAGCGAAAGAACGATTGTTTTAAAATATAAAAAAAAAGATAGAAGAAAAAAAGAAGAAAAATCATTGTATACCACGACTAAAGATAGGTAAACATGTACAATAAAATTATAAAATACATATATTAAATATTGTAAATGAATTACATAACTAAAATATCAAAATAATAAACAAGAAAAATATAAGAATAATGTATGATAAAAAAAAACAATCGAGACTTTCCTTAACATCGCTTTCTTAGAGCCATGAGAAAAAAACCCCAAAAAAACCCCCAAAAAATCACGTCCGTTTACTCCGACATCAGCTTTCATATATATTTCTGGCGGCTCACCTTGATTCGTTCTTATCCACACAGTTCACTTGCGAGGTCCGCTGGCGAGAGAGTGAAGGCGACGGGGTCAGGTAAAGCATATTACTGGAGCTCTACACAGTGGCAGACCGATGGGTGATGGCCGTTCTTTCAGAAACCCATGAGCAATTGTGATGTCAGTGTCCTCCATCGGTGACAAAGCAGCCCTATTTAGGATTGCACTGCTTTCACTATTATGGGGAGGGGGCGTTAAAAGGAGCCCTAAATATTGCTTGCTCACACAGTGACTTGACAGCCCGCTGTAGCTGTCTGGTTATCCAATAATGCAGTCGAAACAGCAAGAAAGATGAGAATAAGTATAAGAAGAATTTTCATTTTGGATTCTGGAATGTTCACACTCCCCAGGACAATGATTCTGCGCCAGAGCGTAAATCAGCTCTTGTTTCTCTTGAGTTGATAAAATATAACATCGACATAGTGGCCATTAGTGAAACACGTCTGGCTGGTAATTCTCAGCTTAGGGAAGAAAATGGCGGATACGTATTTTTATGGGCTGCCAAGACTGAGAAAGAGCCACACCAGTCTGGTGTTGGCTTTGCCATCAAGTCAGACCTTGCTAGCTCACTGCCTTCCTTAAATAAAGGTGTATCTGATCGCATAATGGCATTAACCCTCAATCTGGAGTGCAACACCCGTGTGACGATGGTTAGCTGCTACGCGCCAACCTTAGGTAGTTCAGATGAAGAAAAAGATGATTTTTACAATCTCCTTCGAGATGTCATCTCCAAAGTCCAACATAAGGATAAATTAGTCCTTACAGGTGATTTCGATGCCCGTGTTGGCAGTGATTATCATTCTTGGAAGGGCGTTTTAGGTCACCATAGTATTGGTCGTATGAATTCTAATGGAATACACCTTCTCACTATCTGCAAGGAATTTGACCTTAGTATCACTAATACCTTCTACAAGCAACCCAGCTGTCGTAAGACCATGTGGATGCATCCTCGTCCGAAAGACTGGCATCTGATCGACTACGTCATCTCCAAAAGACGGGACATAAAATATTTTAAGATAACGCTTTCATTCCACACAACATGCTATCTGTCAGATCACACTCTACTTCGGAGTAATGCTACACTGCATCTGCAAACGCGAAGGATTATAAAATCTACAGTGCCCAAGCGCATTAACGTACTGACTCTTAAATCGACTGAAACGAAAATTGAGCTCTCTGACAAACTTGATGCTGCACTCGATTCTGTAAACATTACCAATGAAATCGAATCATCTTGGAAGGCTCTGCGTGATGCAACATATTCTACATCCTTGGAGTTTCTCGGTCTGCTACATCGTAAACATCAAGACTGGTTCCATGACAATAATACAGAAGTTCAGCAGCTTATAGATCAATTGCATTCTTCTCATAAAGCATGGATTGAGGACAAGAACTCGTCCGATAAGAAGATCGCTTACAAGAAGTGCAAAAGTCAAGTTCAACGAGCTCTCAGAGCCATGAAAGAGCGTTGGCGGTCTGAAAAGGCCACTGAACTCCAAGAAGCTTCAGATAGAAAGGATCTAAAGGCTTTCTATGCTGGCCTCAAGAGCATTTTTGGTCCTCAGAAAAGTGGTGTTGCTCCAATCTCCACAGCAGATGGTGAAACTCTCTTGACGGATAAGTCAGAGATTTTAGATCGCTGGAAAGAGCATTTCGAAACAGTGTTAAACACCACTTCGGTTACTGATGAGGAAACCATCACATCAATTGAGCAAAATCCTGAAATTCCGGAGTTGTCTTTTGAACTTATCAAGAGGTAATTGACTCCATCAAGCAAATCTCATCTGGAAAATCACCTACTCTTAAGGATCCTATTCTACACGAAGTGTATAAGCATGGTGGCCAAAAGTTGGTAAAAAAGTTACATCTCTTTTCGTGGAGATATGGAAGGTAGGCTGTGTCCCACGGGATTATAAAGATGCCTCTATCAAACACCTCTATTAAAACAAGGGTTCCAGGTGTGTCTGTGATAATCATCGGGGAATATCACTTTCAATTGCAGGCAAAATCCTAGCTAGACCGATTCTAAACAGAATCATTATTCCCCTTGTTTACGACATCTATCCTGAATCGCAGTGTGGTTTTCGGTCGGGTCGTGGCACCAGTGACATGATATTTTCGCTTCGTCAGGTTGCAGAGAAGGTTCGCGAGAAAAACAAGCAGCTGTACATGGTGTTTGGGGACTTGACGAAGGCCTTTGACACTGTGAATCGAGAGGCTCTTTGGCAAGGCTTGAGGAAACTCGGCATCCCTGAAAACATGCTAAAGATCATCTTTCATGAAGGAATGGAAGCTAATTTCTTGTCTGATGGTATGAAGTCAGAATCCCTTGATGTCAAAAATGGCATCAAGCAATGTTGTGTCATAGCCCCTGTCTTTTTTGCCCTTTTCTTCTCGATGATGCTGAAATATGCATTTGCAGACACAGAGATCGGCATCAAGTTTCAGTTTCGAACAACTGATGGTCTCTTCAATCATCAGCACTTCAAAGCCAAGACCAACATTCGTACGCAAATTATTCGTTATTTGTTGTTTGCTGATGATGTTGCTCTTGTATCGACATCCTTTGAACAGGCCCAACATCTAATAAATCGTTTCTCTGCTGCATGTAAAGCCTTTGGTCTTACACTTAGCATAAAGAAAACTGAAGTAGTGCACCAACCTTGTCCTACTCCGAAGCAATTCTGTGGTGAGAAACAAAAATCACCAATCTACAAAATTCCAGAGAGACCATTGAAAGTAGAAGACAAACCTCTGAACTATGTAAAGTCTTTCACTTATCTTGGTAGCAAAGTCAATTACAGTGAAACTTTAGATGATGAAACTATGCATCGGATTGCTAAGGTTACCAGTGCTTTCGGCAAACTTCGCCATCGCTTGTGGAATGAGCGGGGTATTCGACTGGATACGAAAATTCGGGTTTACAGAGCTGTTGTACTTGCCATCCTTTTGAACGGCCCAGAGTCGTGGACACCATACAGGTACTAGATACGTCAGTGGGATGTTTTCCATAAAAGCTGTCTGCGTGCAATCTGTGGAGTTAACCTTCAAGATAGGACATCTAACGTCGACCTGTATAACAGGTGTAATATTGGAGGAATAGAGGCTTTTCTCATTCAGCCTCAGTTACGGTGGACTGGTCATGTCTTGAGAATGTCTGATGACAGGATACCCAAGATCCTAATGTACAGCCATTTAGATAAGGGCTACAGGAATGTAGGACGCCCATGGCTAAGATACAAAGACAAGCTGAAAAGCAACTTGTCAGCTGTCAATATACCGCATAACACCCTTGAGCGCTTAGCATTGGAGCGAGTAGAATAGAGATCAACGTGTTTTAGTGGACTCAGCAGTTTTCAATGTGTTTGTCTGAACCATCTTCGAGAAGCGAGAGCAAGAACTAAAACGTCAGCCAATCTAACAGTGATCTGATCCCACAATCCTCCTGCTCTATATGTGGCTTCCTTTGTATATCACTAGCGGGTCTTAAAGGCCACTGAAGATTATCGCACAAAATTTCATAACTGAATCAACTAAGCTGTCAGATTCTCATACGTCGAACCCGACTGGAGAGTCCATTATTATTATTATTATTATTATTATTATATATATATATATATATATATATATATATATATATATATATATATATGAGGTATATTTTGGCAGCAAGAATTCTCTCAAACATGTTTTGTTAAATAATATGGACAGATACTGTCTATCAATTATTTTGTTAATTCTTGCGAATTTCCGAATCAGTTGTTTTATTTTATTATAGTTAAATTTGCTGAAATTCATATTAACTTTTATTTTATATTATGTTATTTTTCTTCCCAAGTACATTCGAATGATTTTCATTCGTTTTCAAGGATTGTTTTATGTGCAGTGACGTAATTCATTTTTTTTAATTCCGGTGTTCTCACGTTTGATGGAATCAATTTCAAACGTTTGATGGAATCAATTTCAAACGTTTGATGGAATCAATTTCAAGTCATTCAAGGTGTCGACGTCATATAAACGGTCGTTTTCAAGGATTGTTCTGTGTGTAGTTCAAACTGAAATTTTTAAGTGTATAGGTTTTTTATTTTTTCTAAATTTCAGTTTGAACAACTTTTAAATAACTTTTTATTTAATTTTTTCGTAAAAGTGTTTTCTTTCCTGGACAGAAAGTGAATGAAAACCGTTCAAAAGTTCCGCATATCCGAGCTCTTTCGGCTATTTTTATCCATTGTCAAGGACGATTTTTTATTTTTTTAAATTTAATTGAACGTATGTTTGTTTCTGAAGTAATAGGAATGTTTTATTTTCTAAACACCGTCAACACGTTTGGGCCGTGTTCATAGCTATTGTTATTGAGTGTTGGCTTTTCCTTTTATTTTTTTATTTCCTATATTATTATTATTAGTGCTTCCATTATTTTAAATATATATATATTTTTTTACATGTAGATGATGTTATTGTCCTTGTATTTTCTACTAGTATATTGCGGATGAAGTTTGGTCGGTTTCGGTGTGTGTTTAAATGAGTCTTAATTGAACTATAGTTAGATAGGTGTATCGTAAATTAATCTAGATAGACACTTATTGCTATGATTGATATAATTATTTATGAGTTTGGTTTTGATCAGAAACGCATTTTCCTAAGGGGCATGTGAACTCGCAAATAATATTGGTTTTCTGTAATTTAGATTTTGCAGTTGTGTTGTTATTGTTGATGTCAGCTGTTTTAATTTTTTGTCGTAGATAATTTAATTTTCTTGTTCTGGTCGACTGGGGTAGTGTATTTCATTATCACATTTCTAATATAAAATTTTGCTTATAGTTAACATGTATTTGACTCTTATAGATGATGTTAAGGCTATTGTTTTTATCTGCCCGTTCAGTATTGCTTTTAATTACTTTAGTAAGAAATAGTCTAATCTGGTTGTCGATGAGGTTGTTAGGAAAACCATTATTAACTAGCGTCTGTTTCGCATTATTCTTTAAAGAAGAGGATGAATTTTCTTGTTCTCTCGGAGAATTTTTTTATATCTACAATGTTATATCTAAGCTGGCATTCAATCTTAAAATTAAGGCGGCAAAAGTTTCTGCTTGTGGATGCTTTGTATAACGAAGTGGTGAATGTGTTATTACTGAATTCTACGAGAACATCTAAAAATGTGATTTTATTTTTAATAGGTAACGTTAAGGACAGATTTGTTTCGAATGTGAGTTTCAGATTAGGAATTTGTTTGTTTTTTTTTTTTTGCTTAGATAAAAATATCATCTCCATAAGGGACATATATTTTGGGTTTAGTAACTTTTTCAAATACATGTATAATAGCCTTATCCACATGTAAAAAAAGATTAAAAATAATGGAAGAACTAATAATGAAATAGGAAAAGCGAACACTCAGTAACATTAGCTATGAACAGGGCCACAACCCGCTGGCCGTGTTGGGAAAATAAAACATTCCTATAACTTCAGATACATACATAAAAAAACATATTAGCTTGAAAAAAAAGTAGTCCTTGATAATGAGTAAAAGAATTGATAAAAGAGCTTGTATATGCTGGACTTTTGAATGGTGATTGCATACTTTGCGTCCAGAAAAGATAAAAACTTATGCGAACACAAGAAAAATTAAATTAAAAGTTTAATCACAATACCTTGTCAGTCGTCTTTAACGAAACTCACACACACACACACACACACACACACACACACATATATATATATATATATATATATATATGGTGGGATCTTCTATCGTGAACGATAAATGAGGGTCAGCATTGGAAGGTACCTTTCATTTTACACTTATGCATGCTAGCAGGGGCTATTGTGGAGAAAATCAGGTAAGGGAAAGACATATTTCATTTGTGTTTTCTTAAGTTCGATACTAGCCTAACCTTGCTGCGAGCGACAAAGCCACACTGAAAAGTAAAATTTCTTAAAGCAGGATTTTAATGGCGTCTCTGCTTCAGAGTTTGACGGAGTTGATCACGATGCTTTAGTCTACTGTCTTCAAACCCTTTAACTTAATGAAGCATGTCTTATGCCTTCAGTTTGATGCTTGGACTTCCCAGGTTTTCTGATCAAAGTTGAGATATTTCATTTTGTCTTTCAATTTGTCTTTGTAGCGTAAGAGTGGACGTCCAAATGAATTGGAGATTGGTAGTTGTCCATACAGCACCTTTTTTGGAAGCCTATGTTTATCTATTCCCACCTAAGTTTTATCTTTGCTAGAATGGTTTCAATGCCTGTGATGTTGTTACATTTCTTCAGTATTACACTATTCTTGACCCTGTCAAACCATTTTATATCACATATGGCACAAAGACAGCGCAGATGAAAGGTGTCAAGTTGATTTATGTGCTTGCGGTATAGGGTCCAAATTTCAGCACCATAGAGAAGGCCTGAGAGAACGACTGATCTGTATATGTCGATCTTTACTCTGAGAGACATGTCTTTGGTGTTCAAGTTTTCCAAATGCAGTGATAGCTTTGGCCATTTTGTTTTGTATTTCTCTGTCCATTTTTCCATCAGAAGAGACTGTTGATCCAAGATATGTGAATGCCTCACCAGTTTTTAATGTGATATATATACATATATATATATATATATATATATATATTACATGAATCATTCATACAAAAAACAGATATAGAAGTTAATGATTTAAATGGCGAGAATACATCTTCGCAAACAATTTTAATAGAGTACATTAACTCCGAACCTGTAGATGAATGTTATGATCCCTGTTTATAAATTCCAGTTGAATAAGGTCTTTTTTTAGTTTTTTACAAGCTTCCGACTGTTCCTACAGACATCATCAGGTATGGAAATAGATTTGTCTTTGTTTTTTACTTCTCGGTAATAACAGGACAACGAAAATCTAAATGTAACCCGAAAAAATGTTTTTAGAAATGTGTTATTGTTAATTGTAAGAAGTTTTTTTTTGGGAGCGTGCGGTCGCAACGCTGAGGTTGAATTTTTAAATTTTAAGATTGTGCGTTTTTGTACTAATGTGGTAATAGGAGAATTCTTTTGTACTGGTAGGTTTTTCAGTCAATGTGGCATGAACTAAATTGTTCAATAAATACAGGAATGTCACACTTATTATCCGAAAGTTGCACGTCGGATCATTTGTTTTAATATCAAGTATGTGGTGCCGTTCATTTTACATTACAGGAATCATTCATACAAAAAACAGATATAGAAGTTAATGATTTAAATGTCAAGAATAAATCTTCGCAAACAAATTTAATACAGTACATTAAATCCGAACCTGTATATAAATGTTATGATCCCTGTTTATAAATTCCAGTTGAATAAAGTCTTTTTTAGTTTTTTACAAGCTTTCGTCTGTTCCTACAGACATCTTCAGGTATGGAAATAGATTTGTTTTTGTTTTTTACTTCTCGGTAATAAGAGGACAACGAAAAAATATATATAATCCGAAAAAATGTTTATATATATATTTATATATATATATATATATATATATGTATGTGTGTGTGTGTGTGTGTGTGTGTGTGTGTGTGTGTGTGTGTGTGTGTGTGTGTGTGTGTGTGTGTGTGTGTGTGTGTGTAAAATATATAGAAAATAGGAAAGAACTCGTTAGGTAAATAATCCAAAGTTCTTAATTATTTTTGTTATTATTTTTAAAAAACAGTGCTCAATACAAAAGTAGAGCCTAAATATAATTATTTATTTAAAAAATATGATTCCATCGCTACATAAGAGTTCTCATGTTTCAAAACAAGAGCCGAAAACTTCAATATAATTATTTGAATTAAATTGAATTAAAGTACCAAGCTCTGTTCCATCTTCAAGCGAATTTTTTGGGGGAATAACTAATTCCTGAAATAGAGATAGATATTCTGCTGGTAGAAGGTTCTTCGCTGATGGGAGCATAGAAAGAGATGTTTACAGACGATACCACATGATTAGAGTTTCCAAGAGGGCAGAGCTGCAGAAGACATGAGTCAGGAATAGTGGTAAAGAAGATATCGAGAAGAGAAGCGTGTCTATCAGGGTTACTTGGGAACCGCATATGGAAGCCCACCACCTGCGTGAGAGATTGAGTGACTGTGAAGTTCAGGTTTTCGATGTCAACGAGGTGAGTGACAGAATGATTAAGCCACTTGGTATGGTGGGCATTAAAGTCATCGAGCACAAATATATTTCCAAAGGATATAGAGAGATGGCGCTTTCTACATTGTCTAATACGCTGCAATCATGACAGGAGGTGAACGGTAGAGAAGGAAGAGATAACTGACTGAGTTATATATCCGAAAGATATACAGTCATGGGTCACTTAATCTTAATAAGACGGGAGACTACCTATATGAAAGCAGCACAACCAGTCCTAAATATATTGAAAAACGGTTGGACATAGTCAAAGCAAAGCTTATAGACATTGTGTAGATGAGAACAGAGTTATCTGCCACTGCTAAACAAAAAGGGACAGAGTTACCTGCCCTTGGCATAGTATATAAATCGGACCGGTGAACGTGGCCGGACGTGTTTTACTGATATACAGTACCGGACGTACTCGTCACACTTTACAGACATAATCAAGAAATAGACAGAATATGAGAAAAACAAAAAGTAGAAACACAGACACTAAGGAAAGGGAAGACATTGGTATAGATTGATTGGTTTTTTATGAGCTATCAACCATTTGTGGGGTACGTTATTTTGGATTCTAAGAAAAATTATTTTTTTACGAGTGAATATTGCATTATCTATTTTGGGAGAATAAAAAAAAAATTCAGATAAAGTCAAAAGAAAGCTTACAAATTAAAGATGACTCGATTTCCTCGTTTTTCATTCAACAACAAATCCGCAAATGAGACATAATGAATCTATTAATAATTATTATTAATCTTTACTACGGCATCTTCCATTTTATTTATGTTGTCTTATATAATAACTATTGTTCTGTTGAACTTTCTTCTCGGGAGGGAAAAAAAGCTGACCAGAAAAGTTGCCATGAAAATATTTATAGAAAAGAAAGAAACAAAAGAAAACCTCGTCTCGTCGGTGAGAAAGTGACTGAAGTCAAGATGTCAGATTAAGATCTATCGCATTATGGATCCATCTTTCAATTTCGTCAAGAATCTGGAGATAAAAACACGAACACCAGACCATGTCTGTGGAATAAATGCAGAAACAATTCTTCGATTAAATACCATGATAATTGCAGGGATATGCGCAAGAACCCAGTCTGTCTTGCTATTTACCCATAACTGGTGGTGGGTGTAGAAGAAGAGGATTCATACCATTCCTTGGGGTATTAGCACGTGGCAATTGGTCTAGCGCAGAAAGTAATGGCAACCTACTGCGGGAGAAAAATCTGCCTCTTCAGTCATGTATCGAAAGATACATGATCGCCTAAGCGTGTATCACGCATGGCCCATAACTAACTGACTGATTAAGTGTAAGAATAATCTGAGAAATAACGTTAGTAATGAGTACAAGAATAACTGTAAAAAGGCTGGATGTATTTTAGGAAAGAAATAGAAAAAAAAAAATAAATAAAGGACAAAGATATAGATAGCTTGATTTGTTTTTTATGAGCTGTCAACCGTTTGTAGGTTATCTACAGTCGAAACATATTTTGGATTGTGAGAATAATAACTTGATTTCCTCTTTTTTTATTATTAAGCAACAAATCCGAAAACAAGACATAATGAAGTATTACATATTATTAATATTTACTACTATATCTTCCATTTTATTTCTGTTCTCTTATATAAGCTCTACAAGGATGCCATTCTATGATAAGTAATTCGAAACTTTATACGTATTACATGTTCCTACTTTTGCCTGTTGATCGTCGTAGAAATGTCTGGAAAATGGAGATAAGCGTCAAAGTACAAACGAACGGACACGTAATTGGAAGAGTAACGGACCGGTCGTAATTGGACTTGCTAGCAATCACAAGACAAAATTATTTTCTGATTTAACGATAAAAAAAGCATAGGAAAGAAAATCGGGTGCGACAAAAGAACAGTTAAAATAATGAAAGATAGTAAAAAAAAGCGCTTGACTGCAGAATACACCAGCAAAGTTATATTTTGTTATATTTTCCTTTTTTTGACCAGAAATTATATAATAGCGGGGCGGTTGGTTATCACGGAAATTGAACGAGGTCACAAGAGGCCCGCCAACATTTTTGAAGACGTTAAATCTGACCGTGAAACAATATGGACGACAGAAAGGATATATTATATAATTCTAAAAAGGAAATGAAGATGGTCGGAAACGGTGGAGGTGTTGCAGAAGTTTTTGCAGGCATTGATGGTCGAGGTTGGCAGTTTAGGATTCGTTGTTGGGGGTTGACGCTGATGTGAGTTGTTGCCAGGATGATCGCTTGGTGGTTGTTGATGTTGAGTGATGCCAGGATGATCTTTGTTGGTTCTGAGTCGTTGCCGGGGGTGCCAACTTGTTGCAGCAGTTCGTGCCAACGTTGTTTGTCATTGCCAGGTTGCCAACTTGTTGCAGCAGTTCAGCCAACGTTGTTTGTCATTCGGGATGCCAACTTGACGTGTTGAAAGAAAGATCCCAATGATCGTCAAGTTGGCAGACAAAAGAAATGGGAGCGTAACTTAATACACAGCCTTAGATCGGCGCCCTTTCAATGATGGCCAAGGGCCTAGACGACCGTTGCCGGTCTTGGGAGAAATCCTGTCTTGTGTCGAGGGGGGGACCAAGAGAAATTGGCTAAGTAACCGAAAAAGTCTCTATAGTAAAATACTCAAGGTTAGCCAAAGATAACTAATGTCTAAAAATGACTAGGAAGTATATTACAACTAGGTTTGTAATATAGCCTAACTAAAAAGGGGATTTTGTCCCTCTGACGTGTTAACAGTGTTTGAATGAGAGGTCAAGGTCGAAAAGACCTGTTCCTCTGCTGGTTCAAGGATGGAAGGAGGAGGTTCCGACAGTTGATGCTTGAAAAAGCTATTCCATAATTCTGAAATTCTTTATACCGTTATTCCTGCAGTTATTTATTTCATTTATTCCTACAATTATTCTTACTTTCACAGTTTTTTCTGGACTTATTACGTACGTTATTTCTGCAATTATCAATCAGTTATGTGTTATTCGTGATACACGCTGAGGCGATATGACGAGGCAGTAGGTTGCCATTTCTTTCTGCGGTAGACCAGTTGCCGGTCTATCCTGTTATTTACCCATAGCTGGAGTAGAAAAAGAGGATTCATACATTTCTCAGGGGTATTAACACTTACTTGTACTTGTATTTGATGCGGCATTCACCCTGGGCGGATTGAGCCGGCTTCTTCCTGTTGTGAGAAGAAGATTCTTGGTATAAATTACAGAAGTAGGGTACCCAGGCCTACTCGGATAACGTTCTTGTTAGCCGGCGTGTGTGTGTCAAATCACGCTGAAAACACCGGTTCTCGTTCGATCACCGAAGTTAAGCATCGTAGAGCCAGGTCAGTACTTAGATGGGGGACCGCTTGGGAACACCTGGTACTGTAAGCCCCCAAAGTCCAACCCTTACCTCACAGTCGGTGGGGGGGTTGTAAACGGTAGTGTCAGAGCTATACCGTCCGGAACTTCGTTCCTGGTAGGGCCACCCAAGGCGGACAGGGGTATTAACACGTAAGTAAATGGATTCGAACTCAGCTCTACGATTCCTCAATCCGTAGCACTATACATTACTCCACCGTGTCCCTTCTGCAATTGTACTTGCATTTATTTCAGTACTTTTGAAGTTTTTCTAAAGTTAATTACTGGCATTTTTTAAAATGTTTTGCAACTTTTTCTACAACAGATCCAGCCTAATTTTACAGTTATTCTTATACGTTATTAAGCAAATTATTCTTACACTTATTGCTACAGTTATTTAAGATGTTGTTCCATAGTTATTCACTGCACATATTGTTGACCATGTTTGCTGTAGTCTCTGAATATGGAATCCAGTGAAGTCCGTAACCTCTTCAATATCAGAGGTTAGCAGTGAATATTCGGAGAAAGTAGCAGCTGTTAAGTAATACTGTAAGTTTTCGATATCAGAGGTTGGCAGTGAAGATAATTTAGGAGAAAAAACAAAATGGCTGCCTTTATACACGTCGTATTGAATATTTTGAGCTTTTTGATTGGTTAACCTTCTATTGGTTAATTATAAAATGAGTCAGCTCATTTTGACTGGCTCACTAGTACAGGCTACCCAAAAAACTGTAACACATATAACTGCAATTATTGTGGTATTTAATCGTAGAATTATTTCTGCATTTATTCTATATACATGGTCTGGTGTTCGTGTTCTTTATCTCCAGATTCTTGACGAAATGGAAAGATGGATCTACAATGCAATAGATATTAATCTGACATCTTGACTTCAGTCACTTTCTCACCGAGGAGAAATAGCTTTGTTTTGGTGCTTTTTTTTTTGCTGTAAATATTTTCATGGCAACTTTTCTGATGAGCTTTTTTTCCCTCCACAGAAGTAAAACACGGAACACGGATTAGATGTAAGAAAGATATATTAACAACAGGTTACAGAGATAGTGTAAGCAGAGCTTACTATAAGTTAGTGTCCAACACTGGTAGTCGTACTAGACTCTCACTGTCTCTCTCTCTCTCTCTCTCTCTCTCTCTCTCAGTCTAGAGTGTTGTGTCGCATACTTAATATAGACCCGGTATAGGTAGTTCCGGTCTCACAATACCCCCCTTCCAAGAGTTTTCTTTTTGAAAACGAGAGAAAAATAAAACTGTTAATACTTTTTCCTCTTGGGATTCACGTCGAGCGGTTGAGTAAATTTCCTTTTCCTTCCTGAGCGTCGCACTTCAGGAGAGACTTGGGGCATGTCGAGATCAAACTAGAGATTTGATGCGTGAGCCACAGCTTTTTGCGAACCATCTGGCAGTTTATGTAAAATGCAAGCACCGACGCCGTACGAGTTTGCATCACTTGCGACTATGATGTCGAGACTAGGGTCGTAATGGGTGAGGGAGAGGTCCGAAGTAAGAGTTTTCATTTTAGTACATTTCCTAAGGCCGCCAGAAAAAAAGACCTGGGGAAAATGTTGTTTGAGTTCCTTTTTTAGATTTACCAAATTGGACGTTGTACTTTGTATCTTGCGACAAAATGTACTCATTAGGCAATCCCAAAGATTGAATTTTTATATCCAATCAGTTCCAAATAAGTTATCTGAAGTTTTCAATACGTAGGCTTTGATCTTTTTGGTAACTCCATTTAGTGTTACTGTAAGTATTACCTCGCCTAAAATGTTAATCTTTTCGCTAGTTACGGATTTTGCTGTTTTATCAGTTTTTAATAATGTCGGCTTGTTTAATTTTCGCCAAGTACGCCAGTTAATGGTTGAAAGATCGGAACCCGAGTCAAGCTGGAATTTAATGGACTTATTGAAAATATCCACAGTTACATATTTTCTTAAATTCCTATCGACAATATTGTCAGATTGAACTTGCCTAATTTTATTTTGGGGTTTTCTCGTTCTGTTGGCGTACCTGCACGAAGTTAAAGTATGCCCACTTTTATTACAATTTTTGCAATATTTTTTGTTCTTAACTCGACAGAACTTCATCCAGTGCCATTTACCACAATGGTAACATGGTCCGGGCGGTTTCTTTAACCTATTTGGGATTTGGTTACTGCGTAATTTAGGACATGAGATTTGCCTTTTGTATTTTTGAGGGGAATAGGAGATAGACTTGCTTCTGATTTTATTAATCTGAGCCACACCTGATTCCTCGATAGTGTTTGTGTCACATTTTAAAGATATTACTCTTTGACAGTCCTCTGCAAGTTTTTGGAGAGTCAATCCTTGTTCGTTCTCAAGCTTGGTCAGTACGCGTCGTCTGACTTCGGCGTCTTCTGCTGATACTAGACCTTGTGCGAAAATCAAGCACTTGAAATCATCGGCTGTCAGTTCGGCTAGTTTAAAATCATTACAGAGCTTGTTTACCGATGCTTCAAACGTTAGAAAATCTTGCTTGTTGTCTTTAACTGTGTTCAGGCATTTCCAACGTTTGTGGAACAAGGTTGTGTTAGGCCCGAATAGTTCCGAAAGGAGCTTAATAGTCTCTGAAAAATCCAAGTCAGTCGTTTTCTTGGGTAGTATGAAGTCTACGAACCTACTATTTTCTGTAGTTCCCAGTTTTCCCAATAGAAGACGTACCTTCTTTTTACTGGACCATTGTTCACAGTCTAGGTTGAAAATATCTTCGTAGCGCCTGTAAAAGGCGTCGAACGTTTTGTCGTTCTCTGGTACGTATTCAAAGGTTTCCATTGAATTGTAGATTGTACTCTGGAAGAATTTGTATCTTTTTCAGAGTTTGAGCCTTTTAATGCATTTACGAGTAATTCTTTAAGTTGTTTCTGTTGTAGTTCAGCATTCTGAAGCGTAATTCGTTGGAATTCCATTTGTTGTTTATGTAATTCCAAAAATAGTTGTTGTCTTTCTTCTGATTCTTGTTGCTGATCCAAATTTAGTTTTAACATTTGGTCAACTGCTTTTTGAAAATCTTCCATATTTAAAAATGTCAGCGCTTTTTTGTTGCTTTGAAACCCGTGTACCAAGGGGAGGGACACAAAAAAAATCTTGATAAGTGTTTTTTTTTCTTTTACGCAAAAAAAAATATGGACAGACAATTAGTTAAACTAAACTAATTGTGTGTTTAGCTTTTTTGCGATTCCGTGGTTCCTTTAATTTTAACGTAATTGTATACATTTTCACCACACTTATTATGTATTTTTTTTATAGGGTTATAAAAAGAGAAAACTCACCTCAGTGAATTTGAGGGGAGAATAATTTTATGCCCGAGTTCAACTCAGTTACATAAAAAAAGAATTTTAGATATTTTTTTCGAAAACTGGAGTACAATGGTAGTACTTCTGCTCTTGTATTGTTTGTTTTTTGAACAATTGTTTTTTTTTTTGTGTGTGTGGGTGTAAGAAATCGTTCTCGTAATGTTATTTGGACAGACTTTAATATTCCGTAGATGTCGAATCGCTAGTTCGTCACTGATGTTTGGTATTGGAATATATGTTGACGCTGGGTGTTTAGCTTTTAAATCGCTAATTTAGTAATACCAGCTTAATTTCTCGTTCAACACTGCTGTGAGAACGCGTGGAGTTTCTGTATATTTTTCGAGTACTGTCGCTATTGATATGGTGAGACGAAATTCTTGAATCTTTTCTGTCGCCACTGTTTTGGGACTGGCAAGGTATTGCGGTTTTTCGACGTGAATGCGTTTCTAGAATTCTTCGTCGACCCAGATGTGGGATTGGTAAGGTATTTAGGTTTCGCCGTGAGTGCGTTTCTAGAATCCTCGTCGCCACTGATGTGGGGCCAAATTTGGGACCACAGAAGGAAAACACGGAACACGGATTAGATGTAAGAAAGATATATTAACAACAGGTTACAGAGATAGTGTGAGCGGAGCTTACTATACGTTAGTGTCCATCACTGGTAGTCGTACTAGACTCTCACTGTCTCTCTATGTCACTCTCTGTCTCTCTCTCAGTCTAGAGTGTTGTGTCGCATACTTAATATAGACCTGGAAGAGTCTATTGTATAGGTAGTTCCGGTCTCACAATAATAGATTAAGTATATCTCATTTGCGGAATGGTTGTTGAAAGAAAAACGAGGAAATCGAGTCATCCTTTATTTGTAAGCTTTTCTTTAACTTTATCTGGATATTTTTATTCTCCTAAAATCGTTAAGGCAATATTCACTCGTAAAAAAATAATTTTTCTTAGAATCCAAAGAAACATACCCCACAAATGGTTGATAGTCCATAAAAACCAATCAATCTATACCATTGTAAAATACCATTACAAAATGGAAGCTGTTGTAGTAAAGATTATTAATAATTATTAATAGATTAATTATGTCTTATTTGCGGCTTGGTTGTTGAACGGAAAACGAAGAAATCATGTTATCCTTTAATTGTAAGCTTCCCTTTGGGAAGCATTGTTATTCTCAAATAAATGTTAATGCAATATTAATCTTAAAAAAATAATTATTCTTACGATTCAAAATATATTTCGGTCACAAAGGGTTGATAACCCATAAAATCAGATTAATCAATCTGTAGCATTGTCTTCCTCTTCTTCACTTTCCTTACAATGTCTCTGTGTCTACTTTTTGTTCTTTTCTGTTTAATTCTGATTATGTCTATGTTCAAGCTCTGCTCTGAACTTGTCCAGCCATTTTTCAATATCTCCAGACCTGGTTGTGCAACTATGATTTAATTGGGCAAGAAAAGTCATTAATCTCGGTAGTCCCATGGCTGTATAATTTTCGGATATATATATATATATATATATATATATATATATATATATATATATATACATCCACAGACTGTTACGCTGTATCATAGATCATCAGTGTAGCTAAACATGCGGTTGCTTGAAGCTGGGATCGAAATATGACCGATTTGACATCAGTCGGAGTCTCACACTTGAGGCGCAAGAGAAGGGAAAATTTTAAAGCATTATTTATGAGATATAATCATTACCGGCTATTAGAGTGCTCAGTTCATAGCTGAGAGCTTTTAGCATTACACACACACACACACACACACACACACATATATATATATATATATATATATATATATATATATATATATATATCAGGTCACTATACGGATTACTATTCGAGCGAGTATTATCGAGCAAGTACTATTAGTGCGAGTGATATTCAAAGGCGTCTGACACCAGTATTGTTCAACGGCGTTACTATAGTTGTATCTGCGATTACAAAGTCTCTACTACAATGAGCATTAAAAAAGTGTCAAAGCGTATTTGTTGACATCAGAAAAGTTAAAAATATAATTCCAAGAGATATCGTGAAGGAAATCCCGAAACGAGACCCAACCATACCTTGGTAACAGAAAGATGTTCTGTTAGTAGGAGGTCCGTAACTGATGGGAGAGCGAAGTCATATATCTGTCGACACTACGGCATGGTCTGAGTTGTCAAGAGGACAGAGCGGCGGTGCAATTTCATCGTAGATATTATTCCTGCAAAGTTTCAAGAATTTAATCCTGCAACTGCTGCTACTCCTATTCTGCAGGTATGCCAGAACCTACACTAATATCATTCACAGACTTATTCCTGCAACTTATTCTGACAATTGTTCTCACTCTTATTTTACAGCTATTCGTATCCTCATTGGTGATATTATTCCTACGATGATTCCTGAAATTATTCCTACAAATTGTTCCTGTTTTTATTCCACAGTTATTTCCGTCCAAATTACTGATATTATTTCTGCAATTGTCCCTGCAAATTGTCCGCGTTCTTATTCCAACCTTTATTCCACAGTTATTCCTGTCCAAATTACTGATATTATTCTTATAATTATTCCCACAAACTGGTCCTTTTCTTATGCCCGCTTCTTTTCGACAGTTATTCTTGTCCTAATTACTGTTATTATTTCTGCAATTATTCCCACAAATTGGTCTTGTTCATTTCCCGCTCTTATTCCACTGTTATTCCTGTCCTAATGACATCAGCTCTCAACTTAGCATGTACGCTGACGACACAACAATTTACACCTGTCTCGATAGAAAGCCTAATCCGTCTTACAAGTTCAAAATGGCAAAATATCCAAAACGAACTTAAGTCCACTGTTAATTGGGTCAAAAGATGGCTTGTTAATTTTAACACCTCCAAAACTAAACTTCTATCCATTAATCCTTTGAGAGACCCTTTGCTGCCTTCCACCCGGATGGCTGATGCTATCCACCAGGAAAGTAACTTGCCGCGCCTTCTCGAACTCACGTTTTCTGCTGATATGAAGTGGAAAGACTATATTGAATTCATTCCTACATCGGTTTACTATAACGGGCGTGATAATTTTTCTCTCCAGAATCTTTCTTGCATATCTATAAGTCTTCCATTCGTCCATACTTACGATACTGCTGTTGCAGTTTTTTTTTGTGTGTATAATGTGTAACTAGTGAGTTAGCTCAAATGACTTAACTCCCTTTATAGTCTACCAATAGAAAGTTAACCAATCAGAAGACGTAGAACATTCAAACCGTCCTTTTTTCACCATTGATCTGAGAAAGAGTTGACAGTTTAGATATTTCTTAATGGATTTGGCGTCATGCATGACATCCATATTGAAATCTTGATCTGACAAGGCTATTTATTTGACTCGAATTTTAAGGTTAATGTTTTGGTTTTGTAGTAATTTGTGGTATTCAGCGAAACTATCTCTGGCGCAGTCTATTCTCTATTCAAATTCCTCTTGTCCTATAGTAAATTTGTTATACCTGATCCATACGCCGAGACATTTGAAATGTTTAGTTTTTACTAATTCCACATCTTAAATTTTTATGATGTATTCAGGGTAGGTACCTGTTGCAGTTTTTTGTGTATATGTATGTACTAGTGAGTTAGCCCAAATGACTTGACTCACTTTATAGTCCACCACTAGAAGGTTAACCAATCAGAAGACGTAGAATATTCAATCCGTCGTGTATAAAGGCGGCCATTTTGTCTACTCTACCCGAATGTCCAGTCCAGCTTGTCAGGCGAAGAGAACCAGAAGGACGAACTATGCTCTGCTACTTTTATCGAAATATCCACTGCTAACCTGAACAACGCTTTCCTACTGTCTTCGAAATATTCACTGCTAACCTCTGGATTCTATACTCAAAGACGACCGTCATTATGAACAAAAATTGCTGCTACATATAGTCCGCTGCCCCTGCTAGTTACCTTGATCTCCCTGATAAGATCCAAACGAGAATCTACAATATTAATATTCGGACTGATCTAGTGGCTCAATCTCAGTCACTTTCACCACTGTTACCTCCCTGTGTCTTTTCTATAAATACTTTAATGGTATTTATCCGGATGAGCTCTTAACTATGGTACCTAGACTTTTTGAATTTAAGAGCAGCACTAGACTGGTGTCCAGATCTCATCAATTTACAGTTGAACTGGCCAGATGTAGCCGTAAATTCTATGCTCACAGATTATTCTCTCACGCATCTTCTTTGTGGAAGTCCCTTCCTGTTCCATACTTTCCAGCTAACTTTAATCTGCAAAAATGTAAATGTAATATCAATTGCTATCTGCTGTTCATCTTGATTACTTTCTTCTCTTTCTGCTTATCATTAATGTTTCTGTTTCCAATTCTTCCACACCCTGTAAACCCGTGTGTTTTCATGACATTATATCGTGGTTGGAGTGATACCGATTAAAAAAATCCTGTCCTAATTACAGGAATTATTTCTGCAACTATTCCTCTGTTTTGCAACTCTTCTGGAACGGATTAATACGATTGTTCCTGCTAGATATTCTTTCCTGACAAAACTGGCCAACCAGAAATCTTGATGAGATCATTGAAGACCTGAAGAGTCTTGAAGTGACATGGCATCTTAAAAGAAAGTATATATTAAGGAATCAAGAATACGAAAAACAAAAGCAATAAACCATTTCTAAAGGTCGAATATTTTCGAGGTTGACTTGTTTTTTACGGCTTATCATCCACTTGCAGCATGGCCCGGCGTTGGCCGTGCTTGATTCAAAAATCGTACAGCAAACGCTATCACTTGACTTAAAATATTTTTGCCCTTCCTTGCCTTTAAAGGAGTGCCCTTTGCCGTGCTGATGTTGCTACATGCCTTACTTCTTGCCTATCTCACACTGCTAATTTTTTCTAAGCTCTATACTAAACATTAAATATGTTATGAAAAAAGAACTAACCAAAATGAACACAAAACGATCAGCTTTAAAAAAGGACTCGTAACTGGAAAACCGAATGAAAAAAGAATGTTAACAACAAATAATTTTTCACACCCAAACCCAGTTCTGCGGAATCAGAATCAACGTTGATTTTAAGTAAGCGAATGAGCCTATTGGAGTAAAGTGTCATGCAGATTTAAATTTTTCCCACTTGTGACGAATGCAGATATCGATTTTTTGGCATGCTAGAATACTAGTTAACATTCGTGTCAGTCAGCTGTTGGCTCTCACGCTGGCCAGTAGAATCTTCCTGCCTATTCGTGGCAGCCAGCTATTGGCTCTCACTCTGGCCAGTAGAAAATGGCCGCAAACTACATGAAAAACTGCAGTAGAAGCATGAAAAAAATCGATTATTTCCACTATCGATGGTAGTTGGGAAATGCAAAGTCGGTCTTGGCCTTTCCGCTAACTTGGAGCATGTGCATGTAAATTTTGGTGTAAATCCGTCGAAAATTGCGGCCGTGCATTCGTTACACACACACATTCTGCCTTTTATAGATAGAGATTTGCGGATTAATTAAAACTGTTACATACCATAAATACGAACACTAATGTTTATGTCCCAAACCTCATAATTACGTTCGACACTATTGTAAGTGGGGGTAATATTCTAAGTGGTCCACCACTAGCAGTGGTTTACGTACTTCACGCCGCTGGCGAGTATTGTAGTTTGCTGCTTTTATAAGGATTACCATTTCATTTCCAATCTTCGTTTTGGTTATTCCTCATTCAGTAACCTTTTCTAGGTTACAACATAAGTTTAAAGTTTACGGAAGATGCTGTTAAATGTACAATCCAAGATACACGTTGCAAATGATACGAAAAAATACTATATTACATATACCATAAAAAACGACTACAAATGTTAGAAGCACTAAGCATAAAAAGCAAACAACCGAAAATTAATAAAAATATTATCAAATTGACAAACAAGCATAAGATATTGTTATATACCGTATCTATGAAGACTAATGGGTATATCCCAATCCTCCTAAATACGCTGGACACTATTGTAAGTGGGGGTAATATACTGTCTACGTGGTGCACCGCTAGCAGTGGTTTACCTACTTCACGCCGCTGGCGAGTATTGTATTTTGTTAATGTTATAAAGATCCTTTATAACAATCCATTCCTTTTCTCTCGCATGATTTTTCTTTCTTTATTTCTGTTGTATACCAAACCTATGAACACTAATATGTATGTCCCAAATCTCATAAATACATTGGACACTTAAGTGGGGCTAATATACTGTCTACGTAGTCCACCACTAGTAGTGGTTTACCTATTCACGCCGCTGGTGAGTATTGTATTTCGTTGATGTTATAAAGATTACCATTTCATTTCCAACTTCCGTTTTGGCTATTCCTCATTCAGTAACATTTCCTAGGTTACAACAAAAACTAAAAGATATTTTGGGGATTGTAAAATTAATTTTATTTTTTTATTTTACTGCTTATCATCCTTTTGTCGGGTATTTAAAGCCAAAATATATTTTGGAGATTTTAATGAACATTTGTTTCGTTTATTACGGCTTATGAAATCTTTGCAGGTTAAGCCAGCAAATATGTATTTTTTTAGAATGTAAGAATTTTCTTTTTGGATATAATAATAGTTTAGTGATGCAAATCTTACTAATTAACCCTTAGATGGGAGGAGAAATGTTGTATTCATACCTTACCCAAGAATATTTCCATGTAATGATTATAATGAACCTTATGGTGATTAAAAATTATATATTATACCACCTGCATGTCCAAGCGTACAAGCACCTCGTATTCACAATAGGTCAGCCACTTAACTTCGGTGATCGTACAGGAACCGGTGTTATGGCGTGATACGGCCATAAGATAAGGGTGTTGTAAAACTAATTCTATTATTTTATTTTACGGCTTATCAACACCTTATGGGTAATTTAAAGCCGAAACATTTTTGGGTTGTAGTAATAATTCATTTTTTTTTATTCTACGGTTTATCAACCCTTTGTGGTTTATTTAAAATTGAAATATTGTAAAAATAATTTAATTTTACTATATTTACAATATTTTGAGAGTAACAGGGTTTTTTTTTTCAAGATATAAGTACTATTATTTAACCCATAGTTGGGAGAAGTGCAAGATTCATTGGTTGCTTGATTTTGGTTAGTGGCATATAAACATCTATGGGTTATTTAATAAGTAATCTAAACATTTTAAACGTAATTGTATGCTTTCAACTGCAGATAAATTATATTGTTATTGTTAAATTATATTTTGCTATATATATTATGCTAAATTATATGATATTATTTTTATATTGTTAGTAATGTTGTTGTAAATATATATTGTTGGTAATTTTGATTAAATATGTAATTTTTGTCATCTTACTATAAATCGGTATTATTGGACATTTTTATCCTTGTAGTAGGTGGACATTAGTAAAAAAAATACTGGTATTTTTTATATAAAATGTATTCTGTACTTTCATGGTGCTTTGTTTTTGTTTTAAGGTTCACTATTTACCCATATCTGGGACCGTAACAGGTGCCACCACCTTGCTTCAGGGTGAACTTGGGCACAACGTCATTATAAAAGGTGCTTGTCAAAACCTGCAATCTCCCGATCACATGGCTTGCTACCGGTTGTAATTTCTCGTCGTGCACAGCACTAGATAGATTCATAGCTTTACGCGTAAGTGAATGTAACGAACTAGACTGGAACTGGAACTCTGATCTAGCTGCTATCCATTACACCACCCGCACATCCACGAATATTTTCTTGGAAGACGACTCCAATATATATATATATATATATATATATATATAAGTATATGATAGATGTATACGGAATAAATTCAAATAACCAACAATTACTGTTTTTTGCTCGATACAGAGTAGAGCAGATACATTTTATCATATAATTTAATACTTATTGGTTAGAATAAATTCTTTTTTAATATAACCCCAATTTTAAAGCTCTGAATAGCTATTATAACCTTACTTCGTTGTCAAGTTTTTTTCAATTTTTCCTATACGTGTGTGTTTTCATTGGTCATTCTAGCTTTTGTAACAACGTTTTCCCCATGCGAAGGATTGTTGATTAATTTGAAACTTTTAAAACCATTTATTTTACATTCAACATCATCACTTGATAAGACACCGGCACAGCGGATAAAGGCGTTGGTTAGATCCAGTGACAGGACCCCAAGAGTGTGAGTTCAATACCCGGTTAAGGCGGTGGAGAACTTTCAGAGGGAAATTAGCAGGAAATAACTGATAACTGACATCCATCAAACATGGCACGTGGAACTAGAACAGTCTATCCCAGGGTTCAGTTCGAAATTCCAAACACCTGAAGAATGTAGGAGCGTACAACGGCCGAAACGTTGTGATAAATATGGCGACAAAGTAGAGTCCGAATAATGTAAATAATGTGTTGAAACAAAATGGTTATTTTTGTAGTGATTTTATAACATATTTATGTTATAATTTTTAAATAAATAATAATATATATATATATATATATATATATATATATATATATATAAATTAAATAAAAAAAACAGAGCACTTTAAGGTTTCATGTAATAAATTATTTCGCCACAGCCCACAGGAAGTAAAGTCTGATGATCCGCAGTCCTTTAAAAGGGCTGTGGTGAAATAATTTATTACATGGAACCTTAAAGTGGTCTGTTTTTATTTAAATTATTTGCTCTGGATTTACATTGAGCTCTCTGGATTTTATCCTCCTTAGATTTACCCATACGGATTACCTAGTTTTTTTCATATATATATATATATATATATATATATATATATATATATATATATTCGTTGCTTTTACAAAAATATTTCTGCCATTATATATATATTATATATATATATATATATATATATATATATATAAATGGCAGAAATATTTTACTAAAAGCAGCGAATACGAAAAGTGCAGTTTTAAAATGTAAATTTGGAATAATGAAAGCATTTTTCTCTTCGAGAGTTTACAGAGTCCAGGCAGGTTAAAGACCAAGATGTATGTGAAAAGACGGAAAAAGACGAATGATGCCATAAAGATTATATATTTCTCAGAATTCCAGTTAAGAAAGGTCAAAGAATGTTACGACTGAAAAGCTATATGAAAAAAAAACACGAAAGATAAGGACATCAGTCCGAAAAAAAAAAAGACACGGAATAATGCTTATATCAAAATATATGATTGACTGATGTTATGAATTGTATTGTATTTATGGAGCAGCAAAGTATATGCATGGAGTGCTCGAGAGAGAAACTTTAAAAGCTTTTTGTCGAAAGATTTTTATTAGTAACGGCATTTGTACAAAAAAGAAAGAAATAAAGAAAGAAAGAAGAGTTGGATTTACGAAGGGGTTTTGCGTAGGATGACGTCATCAATGCCGGAAATGTTTGAATGTGCATATTTGCTTTTAAACATTGGTTGACATCAGCGTCACGTGATCGAGACGAATTCGAAATGCATTGACATTAAGCAGCGTCTCTGACTGCAAAACGTACAAGTCATTTCGTTCATATTTTTTTAAATTATTTTTCTTTCCTTTATCATTACATTATGCTCCTCCCTTCTCTTTCCTTTTCTTTTTATATTCAGCTATGTTCGACCTTCCTTCCTTCTTTCTTTCTTTCTTTCTTTCTTTCTGTTGAGGCCTTCACTTGTAGTCATTGTTTCTTTCCTTGTTTCGATTTTTCCGTGCGCTTTCTTTGTCTTTCTTTTTTCCTGAAATCTTTCTTTATTTCTTTCAGTCTTTCTTTCGTTGCTTTTCTTTCTTTCTTTGGCTTCTTTCCTTTCTTTCTTTTTTTATTTATTTATTTCGTCTTTTGTCTTTCTTTTGTTGACCCTCTTTCTCTTTCTTTCTTTCTTTCTTCTATAGTCTTCATTCGTTGGCTCTCTTTCTTCCTATTTTTCTATCTTTTTCATACATTCTCTTTCTTTTTCACATTTTTTCATTCTTTCTCTTTTTTGTTGGTATTTCATTCATTTGTTCAGTTTATTTTTTTTCTTTCTTTTTCTGAGCGTTTTCTTTTTTATTGTTTTTCGTTTGGTTCTTTTTCTTTCTTATTCTATACCTTTTTCTTCTTCTTCTTCCCAGGAAGGCCAGACTTGATAGTATTCATTAACTCAAATGAAAGAAAATCATTATAAAAAAGAAACTCCGTGAGCCTGAATGAAATGAATAAAAACGAAATGAAAAAGAAAGAAAGAAAGAAAGAAAGAAAGAACGATTTCAAAAAAGAAAATGAAGAAACGAAAGAAAATCGCATAAAAAAACGGAGACCTCTTCTTTCAACGTTCTCGCCTTCTCTTTTCTTTTTGTATTGTTTTCTTTATTTCTTTCGTCTTAATTGTCAAAACCTCGTTATTTTCATGTGACCATGATTTTTTTTTTATCAATATAGATATTTATAATGTCAAACAGGAATGGTATGATGATCATTTCTTTATAAGGAAACATTCAATGAGAGAATAGTTATAATGCTATGTCGGCTGAAATTTATAAATATTTTTCTCTTAAAGCATTTTCCAAGAAAATAGATTTCTAAAGCTTGATCTCTTTTATTACTCTTTCTACTAAGGATGGGAGTTTCTTTCCTAACCTTTTGTTTTGAGTAGTGTGGAGAATCAACATATTCTTCGTATCATTAGTTTATTTTTTATTCACATGTGTGGATGTGCAGGGGTTATAATGGATGGCGAGAAATCAGAGAACCGTGTTCGAATTCCGGTCAGGTTCATTGCATTCATTTACACTCAAATAAACTTTGGAAGGACATGTATCCATTTCCTCACCAGCTATTGGTCAACGAATAGGACTTCTTTCTGGAAAAAATCATTTTTATATTCTCAAAAAATTGTTTTTGGCAATTTTCCCTCAAAAGAAACATTGTTACAATCCAGAATATGTTTCGTATTTAGGTAATCCACAAAATTTTGATAAGCCTTAAAAAAAACAAATCTTTCAATCAAAATAAGTTATAAGTCCTGTCCATTTTAGTTGTTAATGCTGTTGGAAATTTTCAATGTTTATGTTATATATATATATATATATATATATATATATATATATATATATATATATATATATATATATATTATTAGTATAAATATACATACATATGCAAAATATATAAATACCCATACATGTATATTTTTAGAATAAAAATTCCAAGAGGAAGAATTCAGGTAGAAATCAATGGGTATATGCATGTGTGCATGTGTATGTATGTATATGTATGTGAAAAGTGTGTGTATATGGATATATATGAATATGTGTATGTGTAGATATGTGAATATATTTTTATATGTGTATACATGGGTATATATATGTGTGTATGTGGGTACACGCCTATGTGTATATACGTATATACGTGTATATGTTATTGTGTATGCGTGTATTCGCATGTGTTTTTGAACATAAAAATATTCATTTTTATATGTTTATATTTGATTTGTAACCTGTAGTCGATATTAAATTTGTCAAATTTTCTCAATTACAAAGCGGCACGCCGTTCAATTTTACTTTCCGCCGTGCCATCTCTCTCCCCCACCTCGTCTTTTCCTCCCTCTTATTCTAACATTAGAATGTCACCACGAAATGTATCTTTATGCATTAGACATCCGACAGCATTCATATTTCTCTTACTTACACCCCTTCCACCCACCTCCCCTAATATTCTCTCTGTTAAGGTTTAATCTCCCTCCCCATCATACTTACACTCTCTCCAAATTCTGTTTTTATTTCCGGAGTTGTTTTTTCTGTTTTCTTTTTGAATTTGTAGGTCTGATGAATTTGATCGTATTTACGATTCCAATGGAATAAATTATGGCCATGGAATATTAGTGTTTAAGCCTTTTTATATATATATATATATATATATATATATATATATATATATATATATATATATATATAATAAAAAAAATATATATATATATATATATATATATATATATATATATATAATAAAAAGCACTATTTTGTAAAAATAAAAATATCTATAAGAACACCGGATTTTATATCTTACTGTTCTTTCTTTTTATTTATATACATACATACATACATATATATATATATCGATATTTTGTATCGATCACTGTTTTTTCAAAATAATAATAAAAATACTAAAGAACTTTGGATTATTTACCTAAAGAGTTCTTTCCTATTTTCTATATATTTACACACACACACACACACACACACACACACACACACACACACACACACACATATATATATATATATATATATATATATATATATATATATATATATATCATTTCACCTCAATCCAGGCGAGCATGCCATTAGTACGCAGGGGGTTACAGGGAGTGAAAGTGAAAGAGAAGGTAGGGAGGATTGAAGAAAGGACAGAAGATGAACGGGATTCAAGAAGACAGGAGATTGATGCTGCATTTAAAATTTTTGAACATTGTAGTTATCAGGAAGCGTGTAAACGGAAGGGTGTTCCACTGTTGGGGAGTGCGAGAAAAGAAATTGATGGAGTAGAAGTAGCGGATGCATTTACCTGTTTCAACAGTAAACGGATGAGAACTAGATGCAATCTAGTAGCACGTTTAAATTCATGTCATCGGGGCAGCAGGGAAAAAAGCTCGTCAGAGCAGTTGCAATAAAAATATTACTAGAAAAGACAGAGGGAAGCTACGTCACGTTGTTGAGGCCACGAATATCATGAATGTATTGTTAATAGCCAGGAATATCGTGAAGGGATCGTCAGTGGACAGGAATATCGTTTAGAGATCGTTAGTGGTCAGAACTATCGTGAAGGGATCGTCAGTGGTCAGGAATATCGTAAAGGGATCGTTAGTGGTAAGGAATATCGTTTAGAGATCGTTAGTGGTCAGGAATATCGTGAAAGGATCATCAGTGGTCAGGACTATCGTGAAGAGATCGTCAGTGGTCAGGACTATCGTGAAGGGATCGTTAGTGGTCAGGAATATCGTTTAGAGATCGTTAGTGGGCAGGAATATCGTTTAGAGATCGTTAGTGGTCAGGAATATCGTTTAGAGATCGTTAGTGGTCAGGAATATCGTGAAGGGATCGTTAGTGGTCAGGACTATCGTGAAGGGATCGTCAGAGGTCAGGAATATCGTGGAGGGATCGTTAGTGGTCAGGAATATCGTGAATGGATCGTTAGTGGTCAGGAATATCGTGAAGGGATCGTTAGTGGTCAGGAATATCGTTTAGAGATCGTTAGTGGTCAGGAATATCGTAAAGGGATCGTCAGTGTTCAGGACTATCGTGAAGGGATCGTTAGTGGTCAGGGATTTCGTTTAGAGATCGTCAGTGGTCAGGAATATCGTGAAGGGATCGTCAGAGGTCAGGAATATCGTTTAGAGATCGTTAGTGGTCAGGAATATCGTGAAGGGATCGTTAGTGGTCAGGAATATCGTGAAGGGATCGTTAGTGGTCAGGACTATCGTGAAGGGATCGTAAATAGTCAGGACTATAGTGAAGGGATCGTTAGTGGTCAGGAATATCGTTTAGAGATCGTCAGTGGTCAGGAATATCGTGAAGGGGTCGTCAGTGTTCAGGAATATCGTTTAGAGATCGTTAGTGGTCTGGAATATCGTGAAGGGATCGTTAGTGGTCAGGAATATCGTTTAGAGGTCGTTAGTGGTCAGGACTATCGTGAAGGGATCGTTAGTGGTCAGGAGTATGATGAAAGGTTTGTTAGTGGTCAGGGATATAATGAAGAGATTCTTAGTCGTCAGAAGTTTCATGAAGGGATATTTAGTGGTCACGAATATCATGAAGATTTCGTTATTCGTGGTGAATATCAGGAACGAATTGTTGGTGCTTCGCTGATCGTATGGGAACCGATGTTTCAACGTGCTCTGGCCATAAGCCTTTGCTAATTTTGGTAAAGCTTTATGATTTTGTAGCACAAAAATTTGAAATCTTATGATGTTGTGCAACAGTTTACTTAGTACAATCTATCAATTTCCTTATCTTTTATACTAAATTTGTTATAACTGATTTTGTTAAAGTTTCAAATAGGATTTGACAGTCTCAAAAAATAATTTTTAATAACCTCAAGTTAGTGAATGTTGCTCTTGCTTGATTATAAAGTTCTTCGAAGCCGATCACTCAAAGTACGTCGGATCTAACGATGGTTTTTCTAGCAAAGAGGGACACAGGTTTGAATCATACCGGAGAGAGCATTGTTTTTTTTATCAAAGTTTTCAAAGATTATGCAGAACATTAGATGAAATAAAATACTGTTTAAAGTAAATGGAGCGCTTAACCAAATATGTGTATCCTCTAAATAAAGTTTTTAGTAATATCTGATTAAAAAAAATAAGGTCCATTAATTTTCCAGAAATTGGTTTGTTTCCGCTTCGATTACAAGATTGTGCCGTCGTGACTTTGGAGAATATCTGAACGAACAAAGTGTGCATTAAAAGTCAACTGGAATAACTATAAAACGAATAAAGTAATAAAATTATATATATATATATATATATATATATATATATATATATATATATATATATATATATATATATTATAAATTAATTGATTTAAAATATGTTTTTTTTGCTACACAGTTCTAACCATGTTTCAAAAATGGAAGCTAAAAAGCCCTGAATTTAATTTTGTAATTAAATTAAAGACATTAGTTCCATTTTATCTTCAAGCGGATCTTTTTATTTACACACACACACACACACACACACACACACACACACACACACACACACACATATATATATATATATATATATATATATATATATATATATAGATAGATAGATAGATAGATAGATAGATAGATAGATAGATACACCTAGTGAGCCAGACAAATTTGTCTGGCTCACTAGGTGTATCTAGGTCTGCTGTACGGTTGTATTGAGCGCTTTGTTAGTTAGTTGTTTTCTCGTATCGGGGTTTTTTTTCTTTGGGCTTCAGACCTGCATCTGTGCGATTTTTTGTCGACAGAAGTTCATGTTTGTAGCTCTTTCTTTTTTAAAACCTTTTTTTCCCTCGAGATTGATTTGATTAGCAAATCAAAAATTCGAGGGTTTTTCGAAACGAGTCTAGTTATATATATATATATATATATATATATATATATATCAAAGGCAAAAACATTTAGGTCAAAAAAAGTCAATCCTTCTTTCGCAGGTACATTAAAACAATATATTAAAGTAAAATGTATATTCGTTCTAGCGGTTTACGGGTTCATCACGTTGACACACCGGTTAAGCAATATCAAGGCTGTTCAGTCCTTAGATGGGTGACTATTTTGGAATATCAGGTGCCGTAAGCTTAGATTTGCGGTTGGTATAATGGATAATCGAGTGACGGGTCATCATTTCACTGGGCAATTCTTTTGTATATATAAGTGTCCCATATACGATTCCATTTAAAAAAAATTAGCCAAAGTAACTGAAAGTTATCATTGCCTCTTTTTGATTCATTTTAAGAATTGAAAGGTTGTTTTCATTATTCTGACAAAGGTGTAAACAGAGTTTATTGGTTTCTGCTGTGAAATTAGTTTTCAGCAGAGGCAAAAAAGTTACGACCACAGTGATTTTACACTAACCACTGAGAACAATCTCCAGAAAATCAGGTTACCTCCAACTTGTTGATGTCGCTATGCATTAGCAATGAAAATCAAAAGCACTGACAAGTGATAATGCCAAGAATAATGTTTTTGGTACTGCTGGGGCTGGGTACAACAGACTGATGAAACAAGAGCAGAGAGGGGGTTATGATATAACTGGTGCAATTCTTTTGTAAGAACATGAAGAGATCCATGGCACACAATAATATTTCCATCAGACATTACAATCCAAGAAAGTGAGTTCAATTGTATCACCATAGTTGTATTTTCTTAATACATGAAGAAATTCTTGCAGAAGGGCTGAAAAGTGAATTAATCTAATAATTTGAGGTGTGAAAAAAGATGATGCTGTAACCATTCTACAAGAATGAATAGCTTGAGAGATAAGCTTAAAACTATCGTTCTCCTGGTGCCAACTTTGGCACGACTGGTAATGCTAATGACAATGATAAATGTCCATTATAATCTCTCTGATATCAAGGCTTATGGTTATCTCATGCTGAAACACTGATTCTCATTCTCTTATCAAAGTTAAGCAACGTCAAGCCTGGAGTGGTGACCGCTTGGGAATACTAGGTGATGTAAGCTTCGATGTGCAGGTGGGTTAATGGATAATGGCTCGGAATTTTTAATCGGAGAGTCGAGTTCCAATTCCCGTTGCGTTCGTTATATTCCCTCGCAAAGAAATAAATCTATTACTCCCCCCCCCAGTTATGTGTTAATTATTAAAACTTGTATCCCTAGGCCATTTTATAAAAAATTCTTAATATCTTATAAAATTTTATGGCTCTAAATAACCCCAAAAATGTTGATAAACCGTAAAAAACGAACCAGTTGATCATTTTTGATAATAGCGTATGAAATTATTTACATTGTTGTCCTCATATTTATTGCCATATTCACGACGTTTCAGCCTTCTTCAGGTGAGTGGCATTTCGAACTGAACCTTTTATTTCGTTCACCGGGGTAGATTGTTCTAGTTCCAAGTGCCATACCTCTTCCGGATTTCTTAGTTATCTCCTTGTAACTCAACTCTCCAAGTGTTTGTTCACCACTGCAGTAGTCATGTACACACAATTCTTTTGGGTAAAATCACTGAATTCAGTCAACGATTTTATCCACTGTGTGTCCTTGTGAATTTGGCAATAAAGATGAGGACAATAGTCTGAACAATGTAAATAATGTAAATAATTACAATACCTCATCTTAGAAATATAGACAGGTAGCGTGTCAAATATAGTAGATTTTGATAAATGTCCGCTTTGTCTGTGTAATATTCTAATAAAAAGAACGAAATTCTACTACAGTGTAACCCGGATATAAGCGACCCGGATATAAGAGAAACCCGGATATAAGAGAGATTTTCACTGGTCCCAAATTAGAGCCTGTGTCAGTGTATATAAATTAGACCAAACTCTGATATAAGAGAAACCCGGATATAAGAGACTTCTTCTCCGGTCCCGACAACTCTCTTATATCCGGGTTACACTGTATTTATAAGAATGTTCTGGAAGATTTGGAAAAAAAAATAAATAAAAATAATTATTTTACTCCTTTATGAACCTTACTATATATGGGCATGTGCGCGCGTGTACGTATGCATGTGCCTGTGTTTTGACGGAAAGCACAGTTACTACATTTTTATCTTAAGCAAAGAACAAGAGAATCATATCTAAATGAGCGTGTCATTTTCTAATGGATGCTGTGAGAGTAGAATGTAAATTAGAATCGCAAGGAAGTGTCTATCGTGCATGCCAGCCAGCCAGCCGGCGAATCACTTAGCGACTAACGTCCACGTCACAACTTGATTCATTGATCAGCCCAGTAAACGCCGGCAAGGCACCATTAACAATTTCAATGATATCATTCTTTGGCTAAAGTAAATACTTAGGTCCTCGGCCGTCACTGTAGAGCAGCCGGACTACATCCAGATAGCGTGCCGAGGTTAATCTCTAACCGTATTGAATAGATTTCATTAATCTAGCCTAAACGGAACACACTTTCAGGACACACACACACTATACACACCCCTACACACACATATGTATGTGTTTGTGTGTGTGTGTGGGTGTGTGTGTGAGAGAGAGAGAGAGAGAGAGAGAGTGTGTGTGTGTGTCTTTGTGTTTGTGTGTGTGTGTGTGTGTGTGTGTGTGTGTGTGTGTGTGTGTACAGAGGAAATGTTAGTCTGGAACAGGCCGACATTAGTGCATTGTATATGAGTAGGGAAAATCGAATAAGAGTCATCAACAAGGCGAACGATGGTAGGTACCCTTTACCCTCTCCCTTTATCACTGACTATCTCTCCTTCTCTCTCTCTCTCTCTCACTCACTCTCACTCTCTCTGTCTGTCTGTCTGTCTCTCTCTCTCTCTCTCTCTCTCTATATATATATATATATATATATATATAAATTCGTACAAGAGTTAATATTAATAGGATCTACTGGGATTACTTCCCCACGGATTTTTGCACACACACACACGCGCACACACACACACACACACACACTTATACTTTACTTTTCTCTCTTTTCTCTGTCTCTCTCTTTATGTGTGTGTGTGTGTGTAAAAATCCGTGGGGAAGTAATGCAATCAGGGTCAAAAATCAAAATATTTTAGAAGCTTTATTTTACCATTTGCTAACAATGTAATTGAATAGAACTTATGTATTTTTTACACATTTAATTTAATTTACACATTATAGCAATAGCATAATATACAAACTTATAAATAAACAAATTTTCATGTTGGAGTGTGGCATTTTATTTTTTAACAAAAAAAAAAAAAAAAAAACAATTTATAACATGTCATAACCCTAATCTCTCTCTCTCTCTTTCTTGAGACTGGTGCCATTAAAAAGAAAACTACCACATATATTAATTCGGCATTTAGTCTCCTTCGAAGTAGTCATCTTCCGAAGCGATACAATTTATCCAGCGTCGTGAAAGATTTCCCAGAATACTTTTTTGGGTGATAGCTAGCAGCTACCTCGTCGTATTCTCTTGGATTTTCGCAACGACTTGAAATCTTGTTCTTTTCAAGAGGGTTTTTATTTCTGGAAAGAAGAAAAAGTCACAAAGGGTGCTATATGAGGAATATAGTAGTTTTCCGGCATGGGGAATGTTGTGTTTGGCCCCAAAATGATGCACAAGCCATGGTCACTGATGTAATCTATGTGGTGTGATGAGACAACCACACTCTACACACTTTCCTTACAAGCACTACTATAAACAAAGGAAGTGAGCGAGAAAGTTAAAGGCTAGTGTGACTGCATGACAGAATACAATGTGCACCCAGCTACTTCATTATGCGTACTTAACAGTCCACATGCTATTTGATCGGAGACCTCGTATCTAAAGCGCATACAGACAGACACACAGACAAGCGCGAGCGTACGCACACAGACATACAAAGAAAAAAAATCAACCTTCTTACCCTAATGAAATGTGCATGTATAAAAGAAAAAACGAGAAATATAAACAGTGAATTGCTGATATGCCATGAGGAATGGACGGAGTCATTGCTGGAAAAAGTTGTGATTTTAAAGATAACAATAATCAGCTAAGTATATTTATATCAATTCTCTCTCTCTATCTCTCTCTCTCTCTATATCTCTCTCTCTCTATCTCTCTCTCTCTCTCTCTCTCTATATATATATATATATATATATATATATATATATATATATATGTATGTGAAAAAATATATAGAAAATAGGAAAGAACTCGTTAGGTGAATAATTAGCATAAAAACAATAAAATAATTTTTAAATTCCATAAATAGTTTAAATGCCCTACAAAAAAAGATAACCCTTTATGGAGTCGTCAAAAAACAAATGTTAGCGACTCACGGCAGTTTTATATACACAAAATCCTTTCAGAAAAAAATGAATGATAAAATAAAAAAAAAAAAAAATCTCCATAGACGCTTAACCAGACTAGACGATGTCATCTTCCACTTTAAATTTAGACACCCCAACCTTACCCTGACTTGACATCTGTGAATGTAACTGAGATATTGATACAAATTATTAACCCTTACGCCCCTTTTCTTTAAACAATTGCTCTAGCCGTTACCATAGAAATTTTGATTTCAATAATGAATATGCTTATAAAACGAGTAAATTTCAGAAATAAGTTATTCCAAAAAAAATTCGCTTGAAGATGGAACAGAGCTTAGTACTTTAATTCAATTTAATTCAAATAATTATATTGAAGTTTTCGGCTCTTGTTTTGAAATATGACAACTCTTATGTAGCGTGTTGGAATCATATTTTTAAATAAATAATTATATATATATATATATATATATATATATATATATATATATATATATATATATATATATATATACCTGGTGTAACAGCAAAATTGTTCAAATTGTGTGACACCAAAATGGTCCAATTTAGATTAAGATTTGAACCACTGTATCTTAGGAATGATTAAAGATATCTTACTGGAATTCTGCGAGATTTTTATAACACTATTTGACTCTACTTTGAACAATAAGAATATATTTAGCTCTAATGATGATCCCTCTTGCTGTTGTAACCATCTGGTCCAGTATTCCTTTCAACTGTTTTCTCTTGATGGTTCTTGAATGGACGTTGAAGATGAAAACTAGGGTATGAATGTTAGTACGACTATTGAGGACCTGAATATTCTTTTTCCTCTAACCATTGCTCATTTGGGAAGACACAGTGGGGCTGATACAAAATGATTTTAAGCTTTTCTTTTTCTAGCTGAATAAAACAAAGGCTTATTCAGTGATTCTTAGGACAAATAGTGTCAATATGGCTAATCGTCTTATCTGACAATTTGGAAAAAAAGTATAATTTGGTGTATTTTAGATATTAAACATTTTGTGAGAAGGACAATTATGCCATGCTGTTAGAAGATTTGAACAATTTTGCTGTTAAACCCGGGTAGATGTCTTTCTTTCTCAGAACGTCACAGTCACTTGATTTTAATATGTTGTCTTTCGAGCTGAATGACTCAAAGGGTTTTTCAGTGATTCTTATGTCAAATGGTGTCAAGATGGCAAAAAAATCTTATTTGAAAAACCGGAAAAAAAGAAACTCAATTAGTTTAGTGGTTCTTTAGATATTAAGTATTTTGTGGGATAGACAATTATGCTGTAACACGATTTGGATAATTTTGCTGTTACATACAATATATATGCGCCCTCGCGTACATTTGTATGTGTGTGTGTGTGTGTGTGTGTGCGTGAATTTCTAAGGCAATATAACAGAAATGTCAACTCAAATGCTTGCTTTTCCGAAATACGGCTAAGTGACTAAAGAGTGATAAATGTACAGAGTGGTCCGAAAGTATTGTCACCCCTACATAATATAATTTTCTATTTCAAATAGCTAACACGACCTCCTACAATTTGGAAGAGAGATATTTCGTGACAAGACTTTCGGAACACCCTGTATTATTATAAACATTAAAAATAACGGTAATTTAAAAAAGTAAAAAAAAAAAAAAAAATTCAACCATACCGCTGTTTTACGTACGGATCTGCCTAATCATCCGTAAGTCAAACCACAGTATAATTTAGATTTTTTTTACTATATTGCAAAACATATATATATATATATATATATATATATATATGTGTGTGTGTGTGTGTGAGAGTGTCTGTGTCAAAGTGTAGAAGAACGAACAGTAAGATCACAGCGTTCAAAACATTAATTAAAAAGTGCTCAATACAAAAAGTAGAGCCGTAAATATTTATTATAGAATACCTTTTATGAAAATTTTCAAATGACGGAAGTAGGTGATATTTGCTTCGATAACGGTATTTCTGAAAAAAAGTTTTTAGTAATATGGTGATTCCCCACCTGATGAGACGTTTGAAAAAGGTTTTCCTTTTTTAACGTTGAAACAAGAATGTACAATTTTGTAGTGGATATATACATGTTTTAATGTATATACATAAGAAGTATATATATATATATATATATATATATATATATATATATATATATATATATATATATATATATATTATTCAGCATCATTTTCCAACTTATTCAACATGGTCCACGCCCCCTCTAACTTTGTAACTTTCTGTCCTGGAATAAAATGTGCCTCATAGGTTTCATGTACGATTTCATTTTCAAGTCTTTTTCCACTGCTCTTTGGACTGTCATAGGTGAAATTCTTCTTACACATGCCAAACGTTTTATGGATTGAGTTGGATCTTTTCTAATTGATCTCACTAAGTTGAAATGAAGATCTCTCTTCCTGATGTGACCTCCTGATCCAGTTTCCATCTCTACAGTTCTCTCTTTTTAAAACTTATTCACCGTTCTCTTGAATGGATTTTCAAGATGGAAGCCAGAGTATGAATGTTGGTACCATTGCTGAAGGCCTGAATGATCTTTTTCCTCTCATCATTGCTCAGTTGAGAAGGCAGTGTGGCTGACACATAACGATTTTAATCTGTTCTCTTTCCAGCTGAATAACTCAAAAGATGTATTTAGTGATTCTTATGTCAAATGGTGTCAAGATTGCTAAAAATCCTATCTGAAAACCCGGAAAAAAGAAACTCAATTAGTTTAGTGTTTTGTTTTTGTTTTTTTTAGATATTAAGCATTTTGTCGTATGAGGAATTATCCCATACTGTTACACACACACAATACACTAACATGGATATGGATTTGACAGTATCAAGGTTAATGTAAGGATAGGAAAACATCTCTCATCAACACATCTATCATCATTACCTACCAGATCAAACGCAATGGTTTTATTACCACTTAGGCTGAAATTCACTTTAACCAACAGTCCAAAAATGCGATCAACGCTCGCTATAAATACAGAAAACGAACAATGAAACATTAAAAGACCATAAGTTAATTATATTCCTTTAAATTTTATTACTTTTATTTGCAGGAAGAAGGTCACGAAACCGGCAACTCGTGTAGCAGAAATATAAAGAATAAAATACAATATATACACTAAAACAAATAAAAAACAAAACGTTTGCGTTTTATCTCTCTCTCTCTCTCTCTCTCTCTCTCTCTATATATATATATATATATATATATATATATATATATATATATATATATATATTTTTCCACCTATTCTTATTGTACATTTCATTGTTTTAATTTTGAATCTCCGTGGAAGCCTGAAGAGCAGGAGCGAAACCGGTTACTTCCCCCATTTTTGTTGAGTTTTTTTATTTTTAATATTGTTTTAATATGTCTTGTAATATTAAATTTTACACTTTTATTTCGATCATTAAATTTTGTACCTACAAAAATATCTTTTATGCATATATATATATATATATATATATATATATATATATATATATATATATATATATATATATATATATATATATATATATATATATATGAAGATATATAGTCTTAAGGTGTGCTATATTTATGGGATAAAGTGCTCAATATCAGAGATAGAGCGTGTGTAAATATAAAAGTGAACATTGAAGTCAAAACTTAGAGGCGACAGTCTGTTCCATGCTAGACGCAATCTTGATTGTGTCTTCAGCGCGTCTAGCATGAAAGAGACTGTCGCCTATAAGTGTTGACTTCAATTCGCGGAATGATACACAAACTTGGAGGAAACGACGAACTACAAATAAAATACACTTTAATATTGCAAACAAAGAGTGGGTAAATGCTAAAATCCAGAATAAATAGTTCCAGTGAGTATAAGAAAGAAAATATAGACCCACAAGCCTGCCAGTAATGAAAGAGACCGAATAAATTTCTTTTTATCAGAACAAAGACGGTGGGTGTAATTTAATATATACTGCCACCAAAGTGCGTAGATGCTTTACAGACCGTTCTTTGCCGTAAGTGGAAAACCACGATACCGTACATATATATATATATATATATATATATATATATGCAAAAAATAAAAATGCCGAATATTGGTGTTCCTGCCAAATGACAAAAGGGAAAACTTTAGACAAGAAAAAATTTGTAAACTAAGAAAGTAGAAATGATCAGAAGGCAAGCAAGTACGTAAGCAATACATTAAAGTGTTCCACGTTTAGGCTATCTAGACAGGGCAAAAAAAAGCACAGATCGAGTCGCTACTTAAGTTTATAGCTCTTGCGATCTTTAGTCGATTAGAACGTTTTAGTCATCTGAAGAATGGAAGCACACACACACACATATATTATTTAATAAGCCAGTTAATGAAATTCGTGGAATAAAACGATAGCAAAACGATAAAAATCTTTTTCAATAAGACTGATCATGTTTATTTTATATTAGTATGACTTTTGACTCAACGGAAGCACGGAGAGATACATTTTAATCGTCTCATTGATAAAGGGCGCAGTCGTGTCCGAAATTTCCGACTTTAATATCTTTGTCTTTGGGCTTCGGTTTAAGCAAAACCCTACTAATATAAAATGATTATTATTAGTCCTATTGAAAATATTTTTTTTTATCACGTCGTTGTTTTATTATACCTCGAATTTCGTCAACCGGCCTATTAAATCTACATATGAGAAGCATACGTGGATTATCTTTCGTTATTATCATACATACACACACCCGCCCCCCCCCCCCCTCCCACACACACACACACACGCATATATATATATATATATATATATATATATATATATATAAGTCTGTGTGTGTGTGTGTGCTCGTGCAAAGTAGTCAGTAGTGTCAATACCGAGCGGTGACTTTGTTTCAATCCCGAACGCAATTTCACAATGTCAGTGTCCCCTTTTATATTTAGATAGCTCTGTTCCTGATATTGAGCACTTTTACCTATAAATTTATACATATAAAAAGCATACTATGAACCTATATTTTTTATTACGTATGTATTTTTCAAACAAAACATACCAAACCACTGACTGCAGAAGCGGCCACCTTCCAGTGATATATATATATTTTGGCCTTGAAGAAGGCCAAAAAAAAAAAAAAATAAAAAATAAAAAATAAAAAAATAAATAAAAGAAACCAAAGAAGCAAAAAACAATTTCCATTACGACAGACTCCTGAATGATCCGAATCTGAAGGAGAAATATATACGGACAGCGTTAACAATTGACAAAATGAGTAAGAAAACTACCTAATGTGGAACTCGTATAGTCAATCTATCGCCAAAGATACTGGAGCAATCATCGGTTCAATTGTGTGGAACCCCAAGTGATATCATTAAAAAACAATTTCTTTACAAACACTGGTTCACACAGAAATTGATTCATTTCAGATTTAATTTTCCACATTTCCACATATTAACCAATCACGGATGTTATTTGAAATCTTCAGACAACTACGTTTATCGTCTGCTACGAAATTTGTAGGATCAATTCAGAAAATGATCAACAATATCTTCCCACCTTAAATTAGATTTGGAAAATATTTATTAACCGATAAGCTGTGAGCTTAGTAAAATCTAAATTTCAAATTTGTGGAGCCTAATTATTTTTTATAAATACTCGTGATGTTAAGTTAGTTATTCACTATTCAGTTTTTCCGCAAATCTTTGTGGGCGATGAATCATCTTCCAACCTACAACATTTTTCCCACAGACGAAACGTTGCTAGACTATCGCTGTTTCAACGGAAAATATTCAGATGAGCGACATTCTATAGTTCCACCAACTCTAACCGTAACAGCGTATTCCATTAGTGAGATGTAAGTTCCACACGAGCATCTTCTTAACCCCGAGTGGCTACTTTGTTGAACCGACTCTCAAGAGAATGCTTTTCCTGATCACCACAATATTAATCTGTTCAAATCTATAGTTAAGCATTATTTTTCCCATATATCCTCACAAACTGTACCTCTTATTCTTACCACTCTCTCAACAAACTCCTTCAGTAAGCCTCTACCTCGAATCATTATTGTGCCTCGTATAGGTCGTACATTAGTAAATATATATATATATATGTGTGTGTGTGTGTGTGTGTCTGCGCACGCGCATACACACGAGGAAACTTCGAAAAGGAAAATACTCCAAATGAAATGAAGCTTTTATATTCTCATATTCATGATAACAGAAAGGAAGTAAAAATATATATTGGGAATTCTCTTGGGGCAAATATCGTCACACGAAACCAAAATATGATGGAATACAAAGAATATATCTAGGAAACTTTTGGGGGAATCTTCATCAGAAACAAATTACTTGAACTAATTGCAAGAATCTTTCATCATTTCGATTCAATAAAGAACTGTTTATAATTGATTACTCTTGGGAGAAAGAAAAGTGACAATTCCGTTGATTGGAAGGATTCAAAATTCTCTCCTAAGTTGGTCAGAGTATAATCCGGCACGAGGGCGGGAAATGTTCCTATAAGGTGCGAGGAAGGAAAGGATCGATAAACCACCACACACACAGACACACACACACACAGAGTGAGATAGATAGATAGATAAAGAGAGAGAGAGAGAGAAAGAGAGAGAGAGAAAGAAAGAAAGAGAGAGAGAGTGGAAGGTATGGTATGCAAATGTATACATCAATCGTGGATCATCGAATGACAGGTTGTAAAAATTTCAAATTGAGACGCTTCATTCCGAGAAGAAACTTCTTCAGATCAATAATGGTTTTATCAATGTATAGACGTGTGTATATATATATATATATATATATATATATATATAGTGATTTTCCAAGCGTAGAGTAGATGTGTCAAAAGGCGGAAAGTATGGGGCACCCAGTGAGGATCGAACTAATTATTCAGACATATCTGTTTTAGCGAGACAGTCTTGCTAACCATTACACCACGCCATATATATGTATGGGTTTGTGTGGGTGTTGTGTGTAAAAATTCAGATATAAATCAAAAATATAATTGGAAAAACAACAATTTTCATTTGATTGACTTTATCAAGATGCCTTAGTAAATTTCTCCAAAAGCGCAGAAAAATCGTCGGTAAAGAATCCTTTTCCTTGATATATATATATAATACAAGTAAAATTTTTAGACGGTCACTCTGGGATTACTCCGTCTACTCGTCAGGAGTTTCAGCAATTGGCAGTTTATACTTCTCCGTTGTTCATTTTTATATGCACTTTTCATTGCAATTTTTTTGTTTGTTTTTTAGTGCAATTTTTTTGTTTGTTTTTCATAGTGTATGTGTGCGTGTTTGCGTATGTGTGTTCCTGTAGAAAGTCGTATTAGTCCTTTTCGGCCTTTTTTTTTCATTTTACACTCATTCCTTAAGCTTTTCTCTAGTTTTCTCTTTTTCTTCTTTTCTTTCACTTGTTACCATTTGACGTCCGGTTTTCTAGACATGTTGTTAATTTGTGTGCCTTCTGTTCTTTTTTTAGTCATGAAAATTGTATTTCATTTGTTTTACATAAATAATTCATTTTAATGATTAAATAATAAAGTAAATATATATATATATATATATATATATATATATACCGGGTGTAACAGCAAAATTGTTCAAATTTTGTAACATTTTGTATTTTTTCAGATAAGACATTTATCCGTATTCACACCATTTGTCGTAATAATAACTGAAAAACCCTTTGAGTTATTCAGCTAGAAATAGTGTGTGTGTGATGCGGCATTCACCCTGGGCGGATTGAGCCGGCTTCTTCCTGTTGTGAGAAGAAGATTCTTGGGATAAATTACAGAAGTAGGGTACCCAGGCCTACTCGGATAACGTTCTTGCTTGCCGCGGGGTTCCCACAGACGCAGAGACAGGAACCACCAGAAGCCGCCGGTTGCCGATGCAGACGCTTCTTGGATTTTCACCAGAGCTCTTGTTAGCCGGCGTGTGTGTCAAACCTGTCTGCCTTGGGTGGCCCTACCAGGAACGAAGTTCCGGACGGCATAGCTGTGACACTACCGTTTACACCCCCCCCACCGACTGTGAGGTAAGGGTTGGACTTTGGGGGCTTACAGTACCAGTACTGACCTGGCTCTACGATGCTTAACTTCGGTGATCGAACGAGAACTAGAAGTTAAGCAGAGCTAGAAATAGGAAAGGTGAAAATCGTTTTGTGTCAGCCCCACTATGTCTTCTCAACTGAGAAATGGTGAGAGGAAAAAGATCATTCAGGCCTTCAGGCATTTGTACTCTGGCTTCTATCTTCAAAGTCCATTCAAGAACCATCAGGAGAACGGTGAAGAAGTTTAAAAAAAAAAGGAGCAGTAGAAATGAAATCTGGATCAAGAGGGCGCAACAGCATGAGAGATCATCATTTCAATGTATGTATGTATGTATGTGTGTGTAAAATTCTAGATATAAATAAAATATATCTTTAAAGACAATCTTAAAAAAAAATGTTTCATCCCTGAAAGAACATTATCAGGGTAAAATGTTATTTATAGATTATTATTATTATTATTATTATTTTTATTTTCTTTGATTTCTGGCGTTTACACATTTCTTTCCGGGTCCCGCCCAGGGACCTAAGGTTAGAAATGGCGTCATGACACTTTCCACTGACAAAAAAAAAAAAAAAAAAAAAAAAATTCATAGATCAAGCCCTGTACTTGTCATAACAATTTTTTGTATCTCCTTGAGGCATGGACTTCCAGGAATCCCTTCAATTAGTCTACTGCAATATTTTCCAACCAGTCCTAGGGCTCCAACTACAACAGGGATTGTTGATGTTCCCATATGCCACATTTTCGAGATTTCTATTTCAAGGTCCTTGTATTTTGACAACTTTTTGAATATCTTCAAAGATGCATTGCAGTCAGCAGGGACTGCCATATCAATAAGGAGGCACCGTTTTTGTTTGTGGTCTTTAATAACAATTTATTATTATTATTATTATTATCGTATTATAATTGAGCTGGTGACACCCTTCGTAAGCACGACCGTTACGTCCTTGCAAAACCTCATAAATAATAGACTACTCTCTCCGCGTTTTGATCGCATGCAGAAAGGGAAAAAGACATCACTAAGTTTCAATTAGAAAGTGAAAAAAAAAAACGAAGAAAAAGGAAAGATAAATGTAGAGAATCAGATGAAGCTGATAAGAACAGATGCTACACTTTGATCTCAGTAAAAGGTCCGATATTGATGGCGAATGCGTTAAATGTACCAATTTTCAACCGCCCAGTATCGAACGACAGAAATCGAGTAAGCAATTGCCAAAAATCTAATTACCATAAATGAGATAAAATAGCATGATTTTCTGAATTATTCTTAAATTATTATCAAGACAAATGTTTTTGAAGACGCGGGTTTAATTTCGAAAGAAAGAAAGAAGAGAAGATAAACGTGTTTATCGTCTCCTGCCAAGACCTCATAAATAATGAACGATTCCGTTTGAATTGCGCTGAAAGAGGAGAAAAACATTACTTTATGAAAATGAAAGAAAGAAACAAACAAAGAAGAAAGAAAGAAAGAAAGAAAGAAAGAAAGAAAGAAAGAAAGAAAAAAGAGAAGATAAAAGTGTTTATCGTCTCCTCCATTACCTCATAAATAGTGAAAGATTCCGTTTTAATTGTGTTGAAAGAGGAGAAAAACATTATTTTATGAAAATGAAAAAGAAAGAAAGAAGAAAGAATGAAAAAAGAAAGAAAGAAAGAAAGAAAAAAAAAAGGACGATAAACGTGTTTATCGTCTCCTGCCAATACCTCATAAATAATGGATGATTCTGTTTTAATCGCTTGGAAAGAGGAGAAAAACATTACTTGATGAAAATGAAAGAAAGACAGAGAGAAATAAATAAATAAATAAATAAATAAAGAAAGAAAGAAAGAAAGAAAGAAAGAAGAAGGAAAGACAGAAGTGCTTAGCGACTGTTTAAGTGACATAGAGAAAAGTTGTCAATTTTAAATCTTTTCATTTGTACCCCCTTACTTCTTAAAATAATAACCAACATTTATATTTATGATTGTTATTGCAATATTTTATTAAATTTCTATTATTTAACGACAGGATATGGAAATTTCTACTGATATTTTATCGTCGTAGAATTCGCCAAGAGGTTATTCAATCATTAACTAAAGAATTAAGATTCATCATAAAATTTAAATAGAAAGATCATGACATTTTCATGGGTCTTTCTGGTTACTATTCTAAAATTTAAAAGTATGAAAACTTAATCATATTTTCATGTATATACTAAAATATAAAATTTCAACATTTACCTTGATAAAGTGACTCAAGTCGCTTTTTTGTTTTATATATATATATATATATATATATATATATATATATATATATATATTCTGTTTATACATTACTAGCAGCATGGTCTGGCGTTGCCCGTGCTTGAGTCAAAAATTGCACGACTCATACAGCAATCGCTATCACTTGAAATATTTTTGCCCTTCCTTGCCTTTAAAGGAGTGCCCTTTGTCCTGCTGATGTTGCTACAAGCCTTACTTCTGCGAATTTTTTCGAAGCTCTAGACTAAACATTAAATCTGTTACGAAAAAAGAAGTAAACAAAATGAACACAAAACGATTAGCTTTAAAAAAGGACTCGTAACTGGAAAAACCGAATGAAAAAAGAATGTTAACAACAAATACTTTTTCACACCCAACCCAGTTCTGCGGAATCAGAATCAACGTTGAGTTTAAACAAGCGAATGAGCCAATTGCAGTAAAGTGCCATGCAGATTTAAATTTTTCCCACTTGTGACGAATGCAGCTATCGATTTTTTGGATGCTAGCATGCTAGTTAACATTTGTGTCAGTCAGCTGTTGGCTCTCACGCTGGCCAATAGAATCTTCCTGCCTATTCGTGGCAGCCAGCTATAGGCTCTCACTCTGGCCAGTAGAAAATGGCCGCAAACTACATTAAAACTACCGTAGAAGCATGAAAAAAATCGATTATTTCCACTATCGATGGGAGTTGGGAAATGCAAAGTCGGTCGTGGCCTTTCCACTAACTTGGAACATGTGCATGTAAATGTTGGTGCAAATCCGTCGAAAATTGCGGCATTTCATTCGTTACACACACACACACACACACTCACATCCTGCCTTGTATAGATAGAGATCTTTAATGGATATAATTTTTTTTTTTATAAATGATCAGTTTTTTAAATAAACAGTATAAATAACATTTTACCGACCTGAATGTTCGAGAAATTTCGTAGAAAATATGCGTTCTCCGACAGAAATCGAATCTGTGTAATATACGGAACTGTCTCTTAATCTGCTATACCATTCAGCTACAGAGAAATGTCTGGTTCGCAAAGTCTGAATTATTGTCTATAAACAACAAATCTTTGACATTTTTTCCTGAACGACCATATCTGCTCACGAAACGTACCTTAACGTAAACATTGACAACATATGAAATGGATTAAGTACGACAATTATTTAATATATTTTCTGTTTATACGTTATTTTTAATAGATACAATTTATTTAAGTATTTTATTTTCTGTCGGAGAATGTATATTTTCTAAAACATTTCTCGAACATTCAGGCCGGTAAATCAAACGCTGGTTACATTTTTATCTGGTAGGTCAGCTGATACACTCTCCTGGTTGCAGTGCCCGGGTCAGGCGGTATTTTACCATTTAGTTTTACCAGATTTACCCCTGGATAAAGCGGGTGCATATCTTCCTACATATCAGCTATTTTACAAACTTTATCATCATAGATGACAAAATGACCTCAATGTGATCTCAACCATCACTCCCCACCCAAGAGGCTGGCGTCCCACATACAGAATGATCTAACCATGGCACCTGAGTTTTTTCAACAGTTTGCCTTTATTCCTTTTCGTATCTACGATCTGAGAATTGTTTCTTTTCTTTTTTGTAATGATTAGATACTGTTTTCACGGTTCGATGGTGTCGGTCGATCATGATTTCAATAGCGCAAGTAGTTTTTTTTTTATTTAGGTTGATAGCATTTCACGAGATGACCGAACACAGGTCGTTTTGCACAGTTCTCAGTACATAACTGTTCCCACTCTCTTCTGTTTGTTTTGTAATTCTTTGAGCGAACAATCCTTCCCCAAATCCTCATGAGATATGGTTTACCGTATCATATTCTTCTCCGCATAGACAATCTTTACTTATGAGGTTTATTATTATTATTATTATTATTATTTCCTTTGATTTCTGGCGTTTACACATTTCTTTCCGGGTCCCGACCAGGGACCTAAAGTTTAGAGATGGCATCATGACACTTTCCACCGACAAAAAAAAAAAAAAGAAAAAAAAGAAAAATACATAAAGCCATTCGTAAAGTGTGGGCTGTACTTGTCAGAACAATTTTTGTATCTCTTTGAGGCATCGACTTCCAGGAATCCTTTCGATTAATCTACTGGAACCTTTTCCAACCGGTCCTAGGGCTCCAACTACAACAGGGATTGTTGATGTTCCCATGTGCCACATTTTTGAGATTTCTAATTCAAGGTTTTTGAATTTTGAAAGCTTTTTGAATATCTTTAAAGATTGCAGTCTGCAGTGACTGCCATATCAATAAGGAGGCACTTTCTTGTTTGTGGTCTTTAATAACAATGTCTTCTTCTTCTTCTTATTATTATTATTGTATCAACTTTTCCACATTAAAATGTGCTACTTATCTTATGAATCACTTTTGTGTTTATAATCAAGCAAGCGCTGACCCCCATAGTCGTTTATTTTCTCGGGACGCAACCCTATTCCCTACTGTCACCTTTGCAATCTCGCGCCGGCAAGCTTTTCAATTATGCTGACGTGCGATCTGCACAATGAATAATGGGAAATAGCCGTTCTTTTGTCACCGAAACTGTAATAAGCCGGAGAAAATTAATTGATCTATTTCATTCGTGTTAGAATGGTATGCACACAGCCTGGAATCGTGAAAGATAGACAAAAAAAGAAAGAAAAAAAATCAGTCAAAAAGGAGAGGAAGTAGAGAAAAGAGACAGGTTCGTTTAACCGGGAAATAAAGACGTGGTAAAACTAAGGAAAAAGAAACAAACAGAAAACAAAGAAATAAAAGAAGAAAGAAAAGAAGAATGGCGACAAAAAAAAAGATAAATAAATAAGAATAGAAATAAAGACACGCTACTATACTACTACTACTACTACTACTACCGCGAATAATAATAATAATAATAATAATAATAGACCAGGTTACAGAGATAGGGCCTGTAACAATTTTATGGGACTTTGCAATGCACACAGACAGAACAAAGTTAATCGCCCAGACATCGTGATCAGAGGCCGCAAAAACAAAATATGCCTTCTTAGTGAAATGTCAGTCCCTGCAGATTTTAATGTATCTTTGAAAATCTTCAAAAACTATCAAAATGCAAGGACATTGGAATCGTAATCTCAAAAATGTGGCCTATGAGGACATCGACAATTCCACTTGTAGTTGGAGACCTCGGATTGAATGGAAAACGTTCCGATAGACTCATTGAAGTAATTCCTGGTTGGCCAAGCCTTAAAAGAATACAAAAAATTGAACTCACAATTACAGCCCACATCTTGTGAAGGGCTTTATCTATGTAAAATATGTCATTTCCTCTCAGAAAATGCTCAGTGGAAAATGTTATGATGACATCTCTGACCTTCTTTCTCTGATTGGCACCCGGAAAGAAATGGGTATACAACAGAATTCAAAAGAAATAATAATAATAATAATAATAATAATAATAATAATCCGTAATGAAAGAAGCCAACAAATTCAAAATGGAGTTTCAAATGGGCGTAGAGATGCAACTACAGCACAATACACCGGCTGAAACTGCAAAATACCTAAAAAAAGACAGACAGCAAAGACGAATGCAACCGACCAGATACAGAAGCGATGGCAAGATAAACCGCTTCATGGCCAATACTCTGCCCGTACCAAACAAGCTGACGTAGACAAAACCCGTACCCATCAGTGGCTAAGTAGTGCAGGGTTGAAAGCGGAAACTGAAGGTTTTATCCTTGCTGCGCAGGACCAATGCTTGCTAACTAGGAATTATCAAGCACATATATAAAAAATATTGTGTCAGTCCAAAATGCAGATTCTGTGATAAATATCCAGAAACGATTGATCATCTTGTATCATGTTGTACGGTGTTGGCACCCACTGAATATAAAACCCGACATGACAGAGTGGGCCAATATCTGCACTGGAAAATCTGAAACACCACCCAGACCTGATTACGGAGATAGGACCTGTTACAATTTTATGGGATTACACAATACACACTGACAGAACAATCAAGGCCAACCGGCCAGATATTGTTATTAAAGACCACAAACAAAAACGGTGCCTCCTTTGAAGGGATTCCTGGAAGTCCATGCCTCAAGGAGATACAAAAAATTGTTCTGACAAGTACAGCCCACACCTTACGAAGGGCTTTATCTATGTAATTTAATTTTTTTTTTGTCAGTGGAAAGTGTCATGACGCCATTTCTAACCTTAGGTCCCTGGGCGGAACCCGGAAAGAAATGTGTAAACGCCAGAAATCAAAGAAAATAAAAAAAAATAATAATAATAATATCGTCGTCGTCGACATCCACTCGCGTCCGAGCATCAGGATCCTCATCATTTCTCGCTATTCCATTTGTAATATTCACGAAAGCACCTACGTGAGTGTCTGTTACGTGGACGGAGTATAGCGAGTCATCGCTGTAAAGGTCTAAACCATTGGAAAAAAAGTGTGAAGCTCATCTGAACATTTCAACTATAAACATGGAGTAATCCTTCACTTAATCGGCGTAAAATAAACTACTGTTTCCTGAACGGTGTAAGATCGATAAGATCAAACTATGTATGTTTATTACAATTAAAATTTATTACAACGGGATATGGTCGACTACACAGTAAATAAATATTGGAAACATGGGACTGTTCTTGTACCACATATGCCACACGAATTCGTGAAGATGCGATGTGAACAACGCTTCAGAAATTCCATACTGTCGCATCCAATGGTTTTTCCACGTTTTCAGTCGGGATGGTGTCATCATCAGGATCAACAAAATGCTGTTGCTGAATAAGGACATCTTGAGAGAATTTCCTCGATAAGCAGCCCAGTCATATGAAACATATGGCTTCCAGGGTGAATATATGTCGCAATCGCCTTTTTCAGTTTCCCAAACCCCGCTCGTTACCACCAAATAGCCGTCGACGACTGTGATTATTTTTAACAAAAACAAATTAACTTAAAACATCTAAAGAAATAACCTGGAAATAGCGATAGTCTTGCGTCTGTGGAGGGTGGGGGTGGTTGTAGAATGGAAAGATGTCCCCCCCCTACAAGATTGCGTAAACGATTTCGAACTCTATCAAAGTCTGGAAAGAGAAGATTGTGCAGCTCCAATCCATATATTGCTGTTATTTTGTCTAATCTGACTCTTATGAGGATAAAGCATGCCAGAAGTAGTCAGGTATTTTCTGCAGTGGTAAAATGGGTCTATCATTTTCCCAGCATCAGTCCCAGTCGACATCCAAAGCAGAAAGCCTCTTTGAGAAGAAAACCTTTAATAGTGATCGCCGATAATGATTATTTTTTATCCGGTTGAGCTAGCTCAGTCTGACACGCCAAACATCACGGCCCTGCGTCATGTCCGGAAAGATCATTAGGGAGGCATTCTTTGTTATACCATAGCTGGTCAATGTAGGCGATTTCTGGGCGACCAGCCCGCTTTGTGCCATGGCTAGGTGTCCAGAGCAGTAGATCACTCGGAGGTTTTTGTTTTGCTCACAGGCAGTGTCCTTCAATACGCATTCTTCGTTCACGTAAGAGTGTAGAAACATCAGAGATGGGTCCGTAAGAGCTGTGATTAATTTGGGTGTTGCCTCTAGCATCCGAATGTAGGTTTCCTCAAGCAGAGACTCTAGGGTTTTAGTTAAAAGTTTAAACAGTGGGTTCACAATTTAACATTGCCTTTACAGTATCTCGAAAGAATCTCCGCTTGAGTTTGTCTGGTAAATCAAATTTCCAGATTACATCCATTTTATTCAAGACGGCATAGGCTTTAGGTATGCGAATTTTCAAATCCTTTTCGGTAGAATTTATTTCGCTTTCAAGGTATGTAAAAGATTTTATTGATTCACCTGAAACAGTCTGTACTGAGCCTTGCTGGTTGAATGAATTCAGTTTTAGAGGCATAGACATAGAGTCCAACATCGTTGATACCATTTTCTAGATGATGTAGGAGAACTGTGGCATGGGTAATAATGTCAACAATGATAGCTAGGTCATATGCATAGTCAATATCTGTCAACTCATTTGCAGGATATCGACTTCAGTGTTAGATGATGATGTTTTTGGAGGGTAAATTTTGTATTAAATAGGGGGAAATCGGTCTTATACTAAATTACAACTTAACAGATACCATCGTTCCTGCTACCGACAAGCAACAATCTGTGGTCCAGAACAATATGAGGAATAGATAACTCTGAAATCGATGTAATTATTTATGAGTTTGGTTTGATCGAGTAAGCTGTTACTTAACTGCAGTTGAACTCGTAAATAAAATTGGTTATATATATAATAATAATGGACTCTCCCGACGGTTTCGACGTATGAGGATCTGCCAGCCTGTTGATTCAGTTATGAATGTTTATGCGATAATCTTAAGTAGGATAAGAACGAATCAAGGTAAACCGCCAGAAAACCCACACAAGTGATTTGATTAAAGTGGTGAGGGCTTGTGCAGAACCATCCACACTTGTCGGAACATTTGATACACTTAATCGGTGCAAATAAATGACACAGAATAAAGCAGACAATTGACCCCAGGCTCTTCGTGTAAGAGTTTCCTATCTCCTAGACCAATCGTGTTCTATAACACTAAAGAGCTTGGTCAGCCCTGGTAGACACTATTTGCCCATAGTTGGGACCCTAACAGGTGCTACCACCCCGGGTCAGGGCGGACCTGGGAACAACAGCAATTAAAAGGTGGCTCCACACTCCTTAAATCCTCCAATCTCCCGATGAGAAGACTTACTGCCGGATGTAGTTTACCGTCATACCCAGGACATATATATATATATATATATATATATATATATATATATATATATATATATATATATATTTGATCATTAAGTTTTCAACATTTCTAATTATTTTGGGGATTTCGGTTCATATTTGAAAATATGTTTTCCTATGTCTATGCACTTGCAGTTACCGTTATCCTCCTTGGGTTTACCCATACGGATTACCTAGTTTTTCATAAAAACTAACTAACTAACTAACTATATATATATATATATATATATATATATATATATATATATATATAGATAACTAGACTCGTTTCGAAAAAACTTTCCCTGACGATACGTTTAGGTGAAACCTAGGTAGGTTTGTCTGGCTCACTAGTATATATATATATATATATATATATATATATATATATATATATATATATATATATGAAAACAGAAGTAGGTTTAATACAGCTTTGGCTCTAGGGTTTTAGTTAATGTTCATGAAGTGGCACCATACATTAACATCGTCTCTACAGTGGCTCAAAAGAATCTCCGTTTGAGGTTGTCTGGTAGATCAGATTTCCAGATTACATCCATTTTATTCAAGGCAGCCCAAATCTCAAGTATGTGAATTTTTACATTCTTTTCATTAGAATTTATCTCGCTTCCGAGGTATGTAAAAAAATCGATAGATTTTATTAATTCACCTGAGACAGTTTGTATTGATCTTTGCCTAATACTAGCTGATTTATATGTGATTTTACTGGTTATAATATAAATAAATATCTGTTTTCATTTGTTATTAAGTATTAACATTAGTGCAAGATATTTCAGGACATACATTTTGGATACGTAGCGAACATTAATTGTATTTTATAACAAGGTCTAATCAAATATTGTATTTTGTTTTCTTTTATTACTATCATTGGTTTTACGGCCATATCATATTAAAACATCTGTTCCCATATGATCACTGAAGTTAAGCAATTGTTAATCAGAGAGCTCCGTTTCAATTCCGGTGGGGAATTCATTTACGCACAAATAACCTTGGAAAAGGAAAGAATCAACCTTTTCTCCCCAAGGGTTAATTCGTAAAACTTGTATGACTAAATCATTTCTATGTAGTAAAATAAAATTATTACAATCTAAAAATTATTTCTTGGCTTTAACCTTCAAAGTATTGATAAGACATAGAAAACAAATCAATCAATTATTATGATCGATAAAATAATCAAAATGTAATGCTCGTCTGGTGAACCAAATCCCTTAGCAGTTGACCTAGTAATAGGTGTAATATATTCTTTCCATATCATGTCAGAATGTTATCCCTAGACGGCGTAGTGTGTCAGTTTCCTGGCGGTCAACATCAGCCATGCTGATAAAAAGTAGAAAGGAGTCTCTCAGATAATTAATAGAGAGCAGTTTTGTTTTAATTATTACAGTAATGCATAGCAATTATGAGGAGGACCATTTTAACCTTTTAGTGCCTTTCGTTTAAAATGAAATACAATATATATATATACATATATATATGCACACACACACACACACACACACACACACACACACACACACACACACACACACATATATATATATATATATATATATATATATATATATATTTATATACTGGGTGTAACAGCAAAATTGTCTAAATCATGTAACAGCATAATTATCCACCCCTCAAAAACCCCAAAATGTTTAATATCTAAAAAACGACTAAATTAATTGAGTTTCTTTTTCTTTTTTTTCTTTTACATAAGAGGATTAGCCATCGTGACATCATTTTTCATAAAAATCACTGAAAAATCCTTTCAGTTATTCAGCTCGGAAGAGAAAAGGTTAAACTTATTTTGAGTCAGACCGAGGGTCTTCCCAACTGAACAATGGAGAAAGGAAAAAGATCATTCAGGCCTTCAAGAATGGTACCAATACTCATCCTCTGGCTTCCATTCTAGATTTGGTTCACAATTTTTCTCTCCAGAATATATCCTACACATCTATAACTCTACAATTTTCCATGCTTACATTATCGCTAACACAAATGGTTCTGTGCCGCTGATATATATTTATAGATTCTTGATAAAATTCAAAGAAGAATCAGAAATATTATTTGTCCTGACATGGCGTCTCGGCTGTCTAAAGCCGAGACGCCATCCACCACCGTAAAGTTATTTCCCTGTGACTTTTCTATAAATACGTTCATGATAATTGCTCGGGTGAGCTCTTCGTTATGATATCTAGACTTTATGAATTTAAGCGCAGTACTAGACTGGTAACAAGAACTCACCAATTTACAATTGAAGTGGTTAGATGTGACCCTAAGTTCTATTGTAAGAGTTTCTTTTCAAGCATTTGTAGTGATTGTCGTTTCCCAAGAGTAGTGTTTTGTGGGAAGAAACTGTTCCAGTGGAACTTACTTCTCACTGATGGAATGGGATGGTACTTTACCCACATACGCATGGACACTTCCAGCTATAAATAGGAGCAGGTACTGCCTTTTGAAGTGTGAAGTTTCCAGCAGTCAGCCCTGACAGTCGGACCGAACATTCTTGCTGTAATACTCTTGTTTGCATATGTTTGTATTACTGCTTTTGTTAATATATTTGCTTAACTCAATTCCGCTATTGTGTCTTTTATTTTGGCCCTAACAAGGCAGCAATATGGAATGTGGGTGATTTGCTACAATGTAAGGGGTATAACACGTCCTTGCCGTGAAGTTTCGAACTGACAGAACCAAGGAATGTACTTCATCCGAGAACTTTTCGTGAAGGTAGTGACAGAGCTGCAAGAAGCTTGCTATATCCCGCCTGTGAGAGAGAGAAAGCGGTTGGCCGGTGGAAAATGATTCATCACCCACAAGAAATCAGAGACGCTTTTGGAGTCTATCGAGGCTTTGGTCCTCAAAAATTTAAGTGAAATGTCAATCGTTATCTGTTGTCTTCTTAATTACTCTTCTATTACTCCCTCTCCTTCGTAATGTTTCTTCTTCCTAATTCCTTCACACCTTGTCAAGACACTCTTCTAGATCTTTTTACATTAATTTAGGTGTATCCCAGAGCTTTATCATTGGACCTCCATTACTCTTAATTTTTATCAACCACCTTCTTGAAATCATCTTTTCTTAGCTCGTTTTCGATGCTGATGACACACCTATTCACTCCTGTTTTAAATGGTAAGCCTGATCGATTCAATAGCATCAAATTGGTAGCTGATGTAAAAAAAATGAACAACAATCTTTTGTTAACTGGGACAAGTAATATCTTATTAATTTTAACGCTTTCAAAGTGAAATTGTTCTCTGTTAATCATAGAATATTTTTTTTGTCTTCCCCCATCATTGCCAGATCCCAGGAGAGCGACTCATTGTGTCTTTTCGGATTAACGTTTTCAGATGACATGAAGTGGAAAGATGAATCAATTATTAAGTTTGCTGCATGGAAAGTTGGTTCTCTGTGTCATGTAAGATAATTTTTCTCACCAGAATTCTTTTTTCATATTTATAAGTCCACCATTCTTCTATGCATTGGATATCTGGGCTGGTTGCTTTGCTATATATTTAGAGATTCTTGACAAAATCAAAAGAAGAATCTACAATGTTGTCGGTTTTACTCTTTGGTGTCTAGAATTTACGAAATTAAGCGCAGTACTAGATTGGCGGCTAGGTCTCATCATTTTGTTGTTGAAATTACTAGATGTAACCGTAAGTTCTTTGCTGAGAGTTTCTCCCTCACACTTCTCTCTTGTGAGACTATTTTCTAGCTTCTTGCTTTTCAGTCAACTCTGAAATTCAAAAAATTAAAATGCAATATCAATCGTTATCGTCTGTTTTCTTAAATTTGTTTTTTTTTGTTATATCTCCTATAGGTTATAATATTTCTGCAAGAATGTTTGATCTGATACTACCTTTCTTGTCAAATTACGAAAAGAAAGTTGTCTTGAACGGCCACTCTTCTAGATCTGTTTACATTAATATGGGCGTCCCCTGGCGCTGTTGATACTGATGACACAACTATCCACTCCTGTCTAAATGGTAAGCCTGATCGGTTTGATAACGTCAAATTGGCAGCTGACCTAAAAAAAAATGAACAACAATCTGTTGTTAATCGGGGCAAGGAATATGTAGCAAAGGAGTCAAATTCAATATGGAGTGTAAGGGACGCAACTCTTTCCGTAGAAAAATGTCTGACACGACGCAACGCAAAGCAATGTATACCGAACACGGGTGTAATGGCTTCTGCCAATTTCTCCAAGCGACCTGCTTTTATGGAGCCCAGACACACCTCATTAGCATGCGTGTAACGCGACCTTGCGAGACTGCACGAGACCGTGAATATTAAAAAGTCACGGACGCCATCTTCTTTCTTTTCCCAACCCACAGGCCAGACATACGCGAAGGCGTTTAGGAGGTAAACCATTTCTATTTTCCCTACAGAATATCTTATTAATTTTAACGCCTTCAAAATGAAAATACTCTCTTTTAATTATAGAATTTCTTTTTGTCTTCCCTCATCATGGCTGATGCTTACCTCCAGGAGACTGACTCATTGTTTCTTCCGATGACATGAAGTTGAAAGGTGAATCAATTATTAGGTCTGCTGCATGGAAAGTTGGTTCATTGTTTCGTGTCAGACAGTTTTTCTCACCTGAATTCCTTTTTCGTACTTTTATAAGTCTACCATTCTTCCGCGCATTTACTATTGCTGCAACAGCTGATCTGGTGATTCTGCTATGTATTTAGAGAAGAATCTGCAATGTTATTGGCCCTAAGAAGAATCTGCAATGTTATTGGCCCTAACCTGGCATCTCGTTTTCAGTCAATTTCCTATCGGCCTAACCAAGCTTTCCTGTGCCTTTTTTTAATAAATATTTTCATGGAAATTGTTCTGATTAGCTTTCATCTTTGTTACCTCAACTTTACGAATTTGAGCGTAGACCGAGATTGGTAGTTGGGTGTCATCATTTTACAGTTGAAATGGATAGATGTAACCATGTTCTATGCTAAAGGTTTCATTTCTCGCACTTCTGGCTCGTGGAACATATATATCTGTGCTCACTATATATATCTACATATATATCTGGCCTCTTTAATATTTCCCCTTTTCTAGCAAGATTAATGCTTGAAAAACGTACATATAAGTTTTAGATAAAAAAAATTCTTTTCGTTTTTCATTCAAAATACTCACATTTTAGGAATACGTTTTCACAACATCGCCCACGTGACGACGACGTGATCATATTTAAACGGAACGCTGATCTTATGAAAGATTTCAGTTATCTGTTTGGATTGGTATTGCTTTTATGTCCATTGTCTTTTTCATGTTGAATTGTGTATGGTCTATGTTAATTATGTTTTATGAATATGTCCTGAAGATGGTCTATTAGACCGAAACGTCAGACGTTGACATTAAACATTAAAACAGCATAATCGCATATTAGGATTTTTGTTTGTTTTTTCAGTATATTTTTCTTCATATATCTACAGTCCATATAGGCGATAGGGGGTGTGGGACATTCCATTATAGCATTTTTAACAGTCACACGCATGAAAAAAATTTAATGATAGAATTTAACAAAATATGGCGTCGTATTTGTGAGCATCGTATAAACTTGCGATATAGTGATTAGCGTATCATACTTGTGATACAAAGTCGTATCTAGTGAGTAAACAGTGTGCATCGAAATCATTACAAATTGGTGTCATGAAGTTAACTTGTTAACCATTACACCACGTAGAAATGCTCTAAGTTGTGATATAAGTTTACTGAAGGTGACAAAAAATTTTTGTTTAATCATTTCACCCGATGCAAGGCCACTAATATCTCGAACAGAGCATGGGTTTAAGACATCCGTATACCGTAAACCAACATTCACCGGACAGTACCTCAATTTCAACTCCCACCATCCATACAGCGTAAAGAAAGGGACCGTCTGTTGCTTCCAACACTGAATAAAAATCACAAGTGGCAACCCAGAGACGTTAGATAAAGAATTGGTCAGTATAAGTAGTACCATACAACGTAACAACTACCCTGGGTACATGGCAGCAGACCCCAAAAACTGGGATAGGTGGGTACGAGAGGAGGAGGGCAACAACACTCAGAAAACAGTCTGTCTGCCTTATGTGAAGGGGTTATCAGAGAAAATACAAAGGATCTGCTATATAACATCAAGACAACCTTCAAAAGCTTGACGACACGCAGATATCTCTCCTGAGTAAGACCCCCCCATATAAGAGAACATGACTAAAGACTGTGTGTACGCTATCCCGTGCAGCTGCGGAAAGCAATATAAAGGAGAGACAGGCCGCTCCCTCAAGGCAAGGCTTCAAGAACACCAGAAATCTGTAACACGAGGGGAAGTGGGAAAATCAGGCCTGGCTGACCACATATGGAGAGAAAAGGGAGATCACCGCCCTCTGTGGGATCATGTTGAGATCATAGACAAGGAACACCAATGGAAAATTCGTAAACTTAAGGAATCAGCACATATGCTAGGCCACAAAAATCTCCTGAGCCGACCAAGCATAGAAATAAATACAATATGGGATGCCAGAGAAAAGCAATAACAACAAAGTTGTAATATGAGCTCTAGTAAAAACATGCAATGATAACAGCAAAAATTGAGCACTGGTAAAAATAGTTGCTGAAGACATTAGGTTCATAATACCCAGAAATTCATACCCAGATGTCCTCAAGGAACTAGAACAGTGAGCGAAATAAAGGGTTCAGTTCAACTGAAGAACAATATTGTAACAAATATGGCGACAAAGATCAGGACAATAGTGCGAATAATATAAATAATGTACATAATACCTCATCTCAGAAATATAGATAGACAAGAAAAGAGATTGAGAAAGGAGAAAGCAAGAGAAAACAGAAAGAGAAGATAGAAAGTGAAGAGAGAAAGATAAAAGGGAAGAGAGAAGCAGTAAAAAAAAAAGAAAAAGACGAAAGACAAGAGAGAAAGAGAAAAAAAGAAGAGAGAAAGAGAAAGTAAAGAGAGAAACAGAAATGAGAATGAGAAAGGAGAAAGAGAAGAGAAAAAGAAAAGTGAGATTGATAAAAGATAACAAGAAGAGAAACACTGTAAAGAGACGAGAAAAATTGTTAAGGGGTCCACCCTGTTTTTTATACAAGTGCACTCGCCCAGTGTGTACTTGTACTGCTGACGGTGAATACCCGTGAGTGACAGTGGATAGAGTGATAGAGGGACAGTGATACGGTGATACAGTGAGAGAGTGAGAGTGTGAGGTAACCGCTTGGTAGGAGTCACAGTTGCGAGCACGTAGACTCAGAAGGAAGTCATACTTCGATACTGAATTTCCTAGACTGTATATATATTATTATTGCTACTAACCGCATTTCTGGATCTACTAACCGTATTACCAATTGTATTATTACGTCAATAAATTTATTTGCTATATTTCATTCCTGCGTTTATCATTTATTTGAGACCGGGTTTCATCCCGGAATCCACAACAAAAATGAATAGAGAAACACAAAACAGAAGAAGTAGAAAGAGTAAAGAGTAAGTGAAGAGAGAAAGAGAATGAGAAAGAGAAGATAAACAGGAATAGCAGAGAGAAAGATAAAGGAGAAAGGGATTCGAAAAACTGCAAAAAGAGATTGAAAAGGGAATCCAAAAACAGAGAGAGAGAGAAAAAGAAGAGAGAGACGCAAAATAGAATAGCGAAAGAGAGAAGACAGAGTAGAGAAACAAAAAAAGAGAAAGATAAAAGAGAAAGGGAGAGGTGAAACAGAAGAAATACAAACGAGAAAGAGTGGGGAGAAAAGTGGAAAAGACGGCAGAAAGAGAAGAGCGAATGAGAATAGAGAAAGATTAAAGAGAAAGAAGAGAGAGGAAAATAAAAGAAAAAGAGTGAGGTGAAGATAAAGAAAGATAATGGAGAAAGAGAATAGTGAAAATGAAAATGGAAAGAGAATAGCGAAATAGCAGAGAGAAAGCGAATAAAGAAAGATAAAAGAGTAAAAGACAGGTGAATCAAAATATAGATAATCGAGAAAGAAGAGAGACGGAGAAAGTGTAAAGAGCAGAATAAAATAGGATAGAGAAAGATAAAAGGGAAAATGAGAAGTTGTTATGGTCCAGGTTAGGACCAAGGAAGAACAACACGAACACAAGCGTAGAAATAACGAAGGTATATTACACGAAATAATAATACAAGATGTGGAAGGTGTTAGTATGACTGTCAGTCTGGTTTGGAGTGAACGACTATCGACTCGGCTCGATTCGGTATCTAGCCACCCTCCCACAAGGGTTGCATGTGGCACAAGGCCGAGTTTAACGTGGGTTTCCCGAGCCCGTAGGCTCGGCCAAAAAATGCTCGTAGAACCCGTATAAACGGGATCGGGTTGGTCAACCTCCCCGAACGAGGTTCTGCCCTTCGGCGGAGCCTCGTCCGGGTTCCTCTCTGCTCAGAGGCAGAGAGTTCGACCGTCAAGCCGAGAAGCTCGGCTCGATTAGATATCTAGCCAACCCCCACGAGGGTTGCATATGGCACAGGGCCGAGTTTAACGTGAGTTTCCCGAGCCCGTAGGCTCGGCCAAAAAATGCCCGTAGAACGCGTATAAACGCGTATAAACGGGGTCGGGTTGGTCAACCTCGCCGAACGAGACACTTCCCTTTGGCGGAGCCTCGTCCGGGTTCCTTTCTGCTCAGAGGCAGAGAGTTCGACCGTCAAGTCGAGAAGCTCGGCTTGATTCGACCCTCTCTCTTGAGAGGCGTAGTATACATAGTGTTAGGAAGAGTTCATTCTGTAGTTATCAGTAAGGACCCATGACAGAGTTGAAGCCGAAGAAATACAAAAGACAAAGATGGGAGAGAAACGGGAAAAAGAAAAGTAAATGGAAAGAGAAGAGAGAAAAAGAATAGTGAAAAGATTAAAGAGAAGGAAATAAAAGAGGAAGTGTCTGGTGAAGCAAAAGGAGAAACAGAATGGAGAAAGTGAAAACGGAAAGAAAATAGAGAAAGAGGAGAGAGAAATAGAATAGAGAAAGAGTAAAGAGATTAGAGAGAATAGAGAAAGATAAACGAGACAGAGACAGGTGAAGCAGAAGGAAAATAATGGAGAAAGAAAAGAGAGAAAGAATAAAAAGAAAGAGAATAGAGAAACTGTGAGAAGGAGAGATTTGTTTAAGTAGGATTAAATGAAATATAAAAATAAAAAAAAGTTGAACTCCAAGAATGTTATTTGCACAACCAGAGAAAGTTGAAAACAAGGGAGGCAGGACCTCCTAACTAAACCCTGTAAGTGACTTCCATTATTTTTTACAAATCGGAAAAAATACACTAGAATCCCTCATATCCGGAATCTCTCATATCCAGAATCTCTCATATCCGGAGTGCCTCATATCCGGAATCCCGCCTATCCGGACATGATTTTGATGTGTATATTTGAACTATTTGTGTGATATGTAACTGATTTGAAATTTCTGTTTTTCATGAAATATACTTTGGATAGTTGCTTATGCTGATATGGCTTGCATTGGCACAAAAGATGGCGGTAATAAGAGGAAAAGAACAACTTTGAAGTTGTCGCAAAAAGTGGAAATTTTAAACCAACTAGACGCTGGTGAAAGTTCATTGTAACTAATGGCTGAGTTCAACATAGGAGAGTCAAAATTGTATGTTATAAAATCTTCCAAAGATACTATTCTCCCCCGTTCACATTGTCACAATAAACAAGGAAATGAAAAAAAAAAGATGATTGTGATGAAACCTGGACTGAAATTGAAAAAGCTATTGAAAAATTGTCAGTTTTATGGAAAGAAAGCCAGCATTCAGCCATGACGATTACAATAATGCTCGTAGTCTTCCGTGTCTTCCGTCTAAAAAATTTCAAGAACGAAATGCAGAAAAAGTTGAGAATGACATTAGAAGAGAAAGAATCATGCAACAGCGATTAAAAAATCCTCGTTACGTTATTTGTTTTTTCATACGTGGCATATTTCATCTAATGAATTTTAATTAACATTACATAATTTATTTTTTGTCCTTAAAATCAATTCCGTTATATTTCACTCACCATTAGCTTATTTGGTTTACTATAAAACATTGAAAATAAATGTTAAATCTGATTTTAGTTCTTTTATTTTAATCTAAATATAACCCCTCCTATCTGGAATTTGTAAGCAATTCCTCATATCCGGAAGGCCTTGTTAGTCCGGTCGTCAGGGATTTTACTGTAGTTCAAATCGTTGATATAGGTATACTGGAAATTTAAAACGGTAAACGAAAAGAAATAGTAAGAATATCACGGTCTTGCTAGAGAATTAAAAAAAAATGGTGAAAAAGAAATTGAGAATTTGATTTATAACCAATGGAGCGCTGAACTCAAAGCATTAATAGATAAATAAGAATAATTAAAAACCTGAAACAGCTCAAATAACCTGTATCGTCAAGGTTAGTGGGATTATCAAAACATTTCTTTAACCATTTCATCCCAAAGCAAGGCGGAAATGTCGCTTGTATGCAAGGAGTGTCAGGGAGTGTAAGTGAGAGAAACAAACTGAGTATAGGAAGGATTGAGGAAAGGACAAAAGATGAACGGGATTCAAGAAGATAGAAGATGGCGATTGACGTTGAATTTAAAATTTTGAAGATTGTAGTTATCAGGGAAGCAAGAAATAGGAAGGGAGTTCCACGGGTGGGAAGTGCGAGAAAAAAACTGTTGGAGTAGAACTGGAGGTTGCGTTTAGCGATTTCAACAGTAAACGGTTGCATTCTAGATGCGAAATCTACTAACACGCTTAAATTAACGTAGTCAAGGGAAAAAAGCTCGTCAGAGCAGTTGCCATGAAAATATTTGTAGAAAAGACAGAGGGAAGCCACATCGCATCAGAGATAAAATAACTGAAGTCGAGATGCCAAGTCAAGATCGATTACATTACAGATCCTTCTTTGGATTTTCTCAAGAACTTCCAGATGAATAGCAGGCATGCTTTAGTTATTTCATAAGACTTGTTGCCACTTGTGACTCAAGGGAGAGAACTTCTAGTTTGAAGATAAATACAGTGATAAAAATATTAGCAAATCAAAAGAATAAGAAAAAAGAAGGAAGGAAAGGAAAAAAAGCGATTTCGATTATATTATTGCTGTTGGTGAGGTTGACAATATTTTCAACGTGTAATAATATTAACTGGCAAATAATATGCACATAAAAATGAAATGAATTAATATATCTTATACGCGTCTTAATTAAAGAGTTAAAATAACAACAACAAAAAATGATAATTTGATCTTCTCAAGTTTGTAATTTAGAAAATGTCTTCCTATTGCGAGCACCTGGGAAGGCAAATTAGATTTATGGAAGAGGAATGCTATCAAAATATTTAATCATGTTCCCAGGAGGTGCCTCGTGGTTATTTCTGGGGACTGAGTGACATCATCATCATCATCACCACCACCACTACAACCACCATCCTGACCACCACTATCATCATCACCGTCATCATCACCATCAGCAGTAGCAGTACCACTACAACCCCTATCATCACCATCATCATCATAATCATCACCATCACCATTATCATCAACATCTTCACCAGCATCATCATCACAATCACCACCAG